>CAMRHE010000843.1:0-405667 GCA_947044405.1 Leptodactylus fallax
AAGATTCCGCTTACATATGGCTATAACTCAAAGCTGTATTTTGATCTCTGGGTAGCGTATTTCTCTCTAGTTCCTTTTATTCATAAAGTGCACAGCCTACTCATAGGTATATTGCCAATAGTGGCCGGACTGGAACAATAGGGCTTTGTATCCATCCCAGCAGGGCTCCATTGAATTCTTACACAGCCCTGAGTGATCAAAGAAACATGCATTGGTCAGCCTGAGCTGGTAGATCAGACATGCTTGATAACACTGTATCATTTCACTTGGTCTCCGCTCAATACAAAGAATCTGGACTTGAGTGCGTTAGTCAATCAGACTTGCTGTCGCCGGTGACCTCATTCTGGGAGGTGGCATAAAGGGTATATAAGATGAGGTAAGAGGTCAGTGGGGGGAGATTGTGCTGGGACTACAAGAGAACACTATGAGGAGTTTTTACAGACAGACTACAGGATATTACAGACAGACCACTGTGAAGAGAATGCAGGCTGGATTATTGTATTAATGCCACATGCTAAGAAGCCTCCACTGGTTATTCACACATGACAGAGCATGTGTGAGTGTTGGATTATAGAGCCACATCATGGAGATGTGTGGTAAAGTAATTATTTCACTTTTACTCCTTTTTATTTTAATGTTCTGTATATTTTAACTAGTAACTGTTAATGCTTGCATACATCTGCATATCTGTTCTGAACTGCATGTGTTAGATGTTAATACCGCCCCATTTAGGGGTTAATAAATATTATAAAATTTAGAAAGCTTGTCTTGTATTTATCTTGTGAACCCAGCACTCACTGGTGTTGAGTGTGGTTTTTATGAAAGAAGACTCAGGTGTGAGCCAAAGCGTTGTTGGCGCACTGAGGATCTTTCACATTGGTGGCAGCAGTGGGCTCTTAGGATAAACAGCGTGTGTTGGTGATCTTTATCACTCACATGCTGGGGATTGTAGTAATCCCTATGAGACAAGCTCGGTATTTTAATGCAAGCATTAAGATACAGTGAAAGTTTGATACAGTGCTGTTCCCCTCCCTTACTCTTTGTATTCTATCCTATCTTTTATTTGGCAAATACCAGTGGATGGCTAGTGGGCTCAGAAGCAGAGCCCCAGCAATGCTGAACCAGGCTTTTGGAGATCCTGAGCATATAGCTGAAATGGAGGCAGCCACAGCTATGCAGAGAATCGAGCAGAGTCCTGATTTTGGGGCTCTGTCAGGAAGTGCGGCAAGCAGCCCGGTCCCAAGGATTACTTCACTAGGAGGGACCAGTAGCCCCAGCCTTGCTGGGGGAATGGCTTCATACTGGCAAACGGCCCTGCAGCAAGTAGGCACCAGTGACCCCAACATGTACCTGCAGGTGTTGTGCCGCTTTCAGGAAGCTGCAGAACGAGAACAGCAGTATCAGCTTGAGCTCAAAAGAATGGAGCTCTCCCAGCAGGCACCGTCTGTCACTGCACACACTCCAGAAGCTCAAGTACCAAGGCTCCAATCCGAGGACTTTCCAATCCTTGAAACAAACGGGGATTTGGACTCATTCTTGCGGGCCTTTGAGAAAGTGTGTAAGCAGTATCAGCTACCACAGACGGATTGGGTCCGTTACCTGGCTCCCCGGTTGAGGGGAAAAGCCCTGGACACTTACGCCAATTTGCCAGTTGACCAGGACTATGAGTTCGTTAAAGCAGTGCTGATCCGGAGGTACAAACTCACGCCGGAGCTATACCGCCGAAGGTTCCGAGGCCTGCAGAAAAAGCCTTCAGAGAGCCATGAGGATACAGCGGCCCAGCTGCGCGTGTGGTTCCGGGGGTGGACGGAGGGCAAGTCCGTCACCTCGCAAGAAAGCCTTGCAGACCTCATGCTTCAAGAGCAGTTCTTAAACATTTGTACCGAGGAAGTGCAAAAATACCTCTTGGACCGAGAGCCCAAGGACCTTGAAACAGCCGCAGCAATGGCGGATCATTATGTTGCCAACCAGTTGCCGTGGAAACCTGCCAGCGACGGCTGGAGGAGGGGTAAGACACAATCTGTCCCGGGGAATCCTGAACCAAGCTGGAGGTCACCACAGCCCTCTGCTTCCAGGTGGGGTAGGCCAAACTCTGTCCCGGGTGGTTCCTATACGTCCCCTGCCCCTCGAGCTCTGGGCTCCCCGGCGACCTCTCTCATACCCCAGGGAGAGATCAGGCGGTGCCACGCCTGTAATCAAACGGGACATTTACAACGAGACTGCCCCAACCGCCCTAGGAGCCCCCCTGCTCCCCAAACTACAGCGGCCGGCCCATCTGTGTATCTGGTTGCGAGGGAGGGGCCCCAGCTTAATGCTAACCGTCAACAGGTCACTGTGGGGGACAAAGTGGTGATGGGATTTCAGGACACTGGGGCAGATGTTACGCTGGTAAACCAGATTTGGTCCCCCCAGACAGTATTATTCCCAGGAAAACTCTGACCCTACGGGGTATTGGATTGGAACGTTTTACTGTACCCATGGCTTGTGTTCATTTAGACTGGGGTGCAGGGAAAGGAATGCGGGATGTGGGAGTGATGTCTGGGTTGCCTGCCAATGTACTGTTGGGGACAGATTTGGGGCCTATGATGTGCCAATATGGGGTGGGGGCCACCCCAGCTCCCTGTGATCAGCTGTCTGTCCATGCTTATATGTCTGATATTGTACCTGTGGGACTACCTGCAAAGGGGGCTGGTAACCCTCCCTCTGAAATGTCTCCTTATACATTCTGTGAAAATGCTAATTCTAATGTATCTGGGATTAATGTAGGTGTAAAGGAGCTGAGTGAGGACTGGGCTGTAGACCCGCCCACATCTGCAGGGGCCTCACCCCCCCAGTCTGTGTCTCTATGTCTGCCAGTCCTCCCTCCAGCTCAGTGTGATAGAACCAATGCTGTTAATGATATTGCAAATGTCTGCCATGAAACTGTGGATGTTGTACCAGGTGGTTCGGTGTCTCTCTGGGCTCTCAGTGACGGTCCGGATGTAGGATGGACTGCTGGTATTGCGGTGGTCACCCGCAGTTAAAGTGCCAAAGGGGTGGAAAGCCTTCCAGCCTCTGCACCGGTCCCTCCGTCGCTCTGACGCATTACTGAGACCCGGTGTGAATTAACAATTGCTAATGAATGTACTGTCAATGTAATTGCCAATGCTTGTTGTGAAAGTGTACAGGGTAGCTCTTCTGAGTCACTGGAAGCGACTTCTACTATTTCGCCCAGTGCATCCGATAAGCAGCCAACTGCTGACCATGTGCCAGGTGGTCAGGTAGGCTATGGGGATCTTATGGCCGATCCAGGTGAGGGACGGACTGCTGGTAGTGCGGTGTTAGCCCGCAGCCAGAGTGCTACAAGGGTGGAGGGCGTTCCGACCATTGAACCGTTGCCTACACCACCTGGAGTCGGTGCTGAGACCGCCATGACTAGCCTCACTCCCTTGAAGCCGGAGGAGTCTGGCCGGTATGAGACATACACGTCTCTTCTGTCCAGTTCTATTCCAGGAGTGCCCATGGCCCAAGTGCAGATGGCATGGGGTACTGGAGGTGTGATCCAAGAAGGGGGTATGTCCAATGTATTACCTGTCAATGTATTGTGGGGGGATGGTTTGGGGAAGCATGATCTCAGTCATTTGCCCAAGGTATCACCATCACCCACCCAAGTACAGGAGGAACAGGATGTAGGCTTGGAAGCAAAGGGGGAGGTGCAGAATCCCCTAGAACTCTCCCAACTAGCGGCTAGTGTGAGAGAGACCCTGAGAGAGCCGGCCAAGGGTAGCCAGGAGAGCAGAGATTGCCGGGATGGGATCTCTGGAATGGTATCCCAAGGGCCTGAGGTCATGAGTGTAAAGCTACGGGATGCCCGCACTCAGAAAGCGGACCCAGAACAGGCAGGAGGTATCCAAGTGTACGGGGCTCAGAGCCTGGGCCTTAGAAGTGTCCCTAGTCAGACTAGAGAGCCAGAAGGGTCCGGCAGCTATGTAACATGCACCTCTCTTTTGTCTCACTCCAGCCAAGAGTTCAGAGATGCTGTCCAAGCTGACCCTAGTCTGGACATATTGAAGGCGCATGCCACTCAACCACCCTCGGAGTCTGACAAGGCCCGAGTCTGCTGGGACCCCGGGGGGTTGTGAAGCCTTGGGGCCAGAGCCTGAGGAGCTGAAGCGGCAGAGGTGCTCTCAGAAGAGGGACACAGGTCCCTACTTCCTACAAGCCCCATCTAAAGGGAAAGGTGTGATGATTCCGCTTAAATATGGCTATAACTCAAAGCTGTATTTTGATCTCTGGGTAGCGCATTTCTCTCTAGTTCCATTTATTCATAATGTGCACAGCCTACTCATAGGTATATTGCCAATAGTGGCCGGACTGGAACAATAGGGCTTTGTATCCATCCCAGCAGGGCTCCATTGAATTCATACACAGCCCTGAGTGATCAAAGAAACATGCATTGGTCAGCCTGAGCTGGTAGATCGGCCATGGTTGATAACATTGTATCATTTCACTTGGTCTCCGCTCAATACAAAGAATCTGGACTTGAGTGCGTTAGTCAATCAGACTTGCTGTCGCCGGTGACCTCATTCTGGGAGGTGGCATAAAGGGTATATAAGATGAGGTAAGAGGTCAGTGGGGGGAGATTGTGCTGGGACTACAAGAGAACACTATGAGGAGTTTTAAAAGACAGACTACAGGATATTACATTGCCTCTCACAAAGCCAGCCAGTTCACTTTGCTCTGTACTGAATGGGGAACAAAAATCCTGAAACAGCGCTGTATGCAGATAAGGGAAATTGGCTTGGCTAAAATCCCATTTGCTGTCTCAAGACTCGGTGAGCCAAAAGCATATTGAGGATTTGTTACATCCAACAGAGGGCGTATGAGCTCCCAGCTCCTTTCCCATAATGCCTTGTGATATACAGGATATTACAGACAGACCACTGTGAAGAGCATGCAGGCTGGATTGTTGTATTAATGCTACATGCTAAGAAGCCTCCACTGGTTATTCACACATAACAGAGCATGTGTGAGTGTTGGATTATAGAGCCACATCAAGGAGATGCGTGGTAAAGTAATTATTTCACTTTTACTCCTTTTTATTTTAATGTACTCTATATTGTAACTAGTAACTGTTAATGCTTTCATACATCTGCATATCTGTTCTGAACTGCATGTGTTAGATGTTAATACCGACCCATTTAGGGGTTAATAAATATATAAAATTTAGAAAGCTTGTCTTGTATTTATCTTGTGAACCCAGAACTCACGAGCGGTGAGTGTGGTTTTTATGAAAGAAGACTCAGGTGTGAGCCAAAGCGTTGTTGGCGCACTGAGGATCTTTCACACCAGGTATGCACAGCAATCCCTTGTGTTGCATTTATCTGCCCCTGTAGATGGAAGTTTGTTGAAGACAATCCAGGAGGTCTTTATTCCCTTGGAAGGCAGAGTGTTCTCTGCTCTTAGAGTCTAGTGTGCGTTTGTCACACTCCTACTGTCCATCACAAGGGAACCGCCTACATGTTATCCAGTAATAAGGATACACAGCCTGTTGTATATGCATTTAGTATTCCATGCCATTTTCACTAGCATCTTCTCTGTAGACCAGGAATGGAAGTCAAAAGCCAGATCTCCATTTCTGGGTGACAGGGTATCAATTGATGCTAGAAGGAAACAGCATATTGTTTGTAATGTTTTGGAATGTCGGACTTTCTGGGCCATCAGGTGCGTTGCTATCACTTTCCTTAGATGATAGCAAAAATTGGTGTAAAGAATGCACCAATTTTGGAGATGGCTTGGTCCAGCTGTGAGGGGATCATGGAGGAGGCTGGCTTTTTTAACACCATGTGTGGAAGCCTTGAAGGCTACATACATGTTGTTAAAATTCTTTTAATCATCCTGATGGTCCAGAATTTTTATACATTTGCTGTATGTTGTAGTGTTTGTTTGTATTGCTGTTGTGTCCCATATACTTGCTCACTTTGTGGGCAAAAAATAGATTTCTTCGGAGAGAAGACAATTTGTGTACCTTGTTATGGTACCAGAAGGAGGTGCCCCTAGTAATGAAAAGGATCGAGGCACCCTATTTACTGGTTGGATCGTGGAGCGAGGCATTTAGGAACCCTCTGACACCGCTTCCATGCCGGACTGTCCGACTTTCTGGAGCGTTGGATTGTTTCCAGGTATGCACAGCAATCCCTTGTGTTGCATTTATCTGCCCCTGTAGATGGAAGTTTGTTGAAGACAATCCAGGAGGTCTTTATCCTCTCAGAAGGCAGACTGTTCTCTGCTCTTAAGAGTCTAGTGTGCATTTGTCACAAGCTTGCTGTCCATCACAGAGGCAGAGCATACGTATTATCCAATAATATGGATTCACAGTCTGTTGTATTTGCATTTAGTGTTCTATGCCATTTTCACTACTATCTTTTCTGTAGACCAGGAATGGAAGTCAAAATCTAGATCTCCATTTCAGGGTGACAGGGTATCAATTGATGCTAGAAGAAAACAGCATATTGTTTTTAATGTTACGGACTGTCGCACTTTCTGGGCCATTAGGTGCTCAGAATGCTGTATGTTGTAGTGTCGGTTTGTATTGGTATTCTGTCCCATATCCTTGCTCACTCTGTGGGCAAAAAATTGATTTCTTCGGAGAGAAGACAAATTGTGTACCTTGTTATGGTACCAGAAGGAGGTATCAGCGAGGCATTTAGGAACCCTCTGACACCACTTCCATGCCGGACTGTCTGACTTTCTGGAGCGTGGGATTGTTTTCAGGAAGGCACAGCAATCCATTGTGTTGCTTTTATCTGCCCCTGTAGATGAAAGGTCTGACACCACTTCCATACCGGACTGTCTGACCTTCTGGAGCGTGATGGTTAGCAGTGAAGACCAGTCTCAGTCCAACCTTGTTCTTAATATAATATTCTGATAATGGCATCATAAACTTTGCTTTATAAATTCATGAACTATCCCCCCCAGTGTATAATAAGAGATTCGAGACAAAATTAAAAAGTTATATTGAGGTTGTATGGTCTTCACAAGTGAAAATAACTACAGTATTTAATATGGCACATAAAAAAATAATAATGCACTTTGTACCATCCTTTATAAATTAGATAGGATTCCAGTTCTTAGGATTTGGAAATATTATTTAGTCTGGGTTCACAAAGTGCTTTTGTTATTATTAATTGCATGCTTTTTTTTTTTTTTGTACTTAGGGCATTCAGGGCACTGTATAAATGTTCTTACTTTATGGAAGATGATCCCCCAGCACGCTGATGATTGACTTTGCCTAGTGCCGCAGGGTGAAAGTTTCATTTCTTAGCCTACTCTGCTGCTGCTGCTCCAGAATGTATGCAATGTCACCAACTCCACTCTACTCCAAATGCAGGTCCATGGAGTACAGTTGAGTCGGACAAGTGATGAAAGCTTGAGAGACAGCGGTGGAGGCTTAGGAATGAGACTTCTTGCCTTC
Organism: Leptodactylus fallax; assembly: GCA_947044405.1. Classification (NCBI taxonomy): domain Eukaryota; kingdom Metazoa; phylum Chordata; class Amphibia; order Anura; family Leptodactylidae; genus Leptodactylus; species Leptodactylus fallax. The sequence goes on from CAMRHE010000843.1 coordinate 7,454, forward strand.
CCTGCTGCAACTCTGCAAAGCTAAGCATCAGGACAACAGGGGACATTCTTCTATAGAGTAAGCAAGTTTACTGCACTGTAAAACATTTTAGATCCAACATAACCCCTTTAAATTGAAAGTCCCTAGTTTACTGGCATAGTAGAAATGTGCTGCTCATAACTGCAATTAAAAACTGCATGCAGTTCTCCAGTATATTAATACCATGTAAGTCTAGAGTAAGGAGAAGCATATTTTACTATGCATTTCAGTTGAGCAGCACGTTTACCATGCCAGTAAAACAGGTTTTTAATTTGATGAGAATTAGCTTGCATATGAATTGCATAGTAATGTACTAGGCATTGCTACAATTAGAAAAGCATGTACAGTGTGAACCCAGCCTTAATGTGAACCTGTCACATGGAAAGTGCAGTCCAATCTGCCAGCAGCAGGTTATAGAAAAGGAGCTGAGCAGATTGATATGTGCAAAAAGATTCAGTATCACCTGTCATTTGTTCAATTTAAAGGGGTTATCCAAGGAAAAATATAGATTACTAGTGCATTCTATGCACTGGACAAGCTTTATTACTAATATATACAGTACTGGCCAAAAGTATTGGCACCCCTGCAATTCTGTCAGATAATACTCAATTTCTTCCAGAAAATGATTGCAATCACAAATGCTTTGGTAATAATATCTTCATTTATTTTGCCTGCAATGAAAAAACACAAAAGAGAATGAAAAAAAAAGTCAAATCATTGATCATTTTACACAAAACTCTAAAAATGGGCCGGACAAAAGTATTGGCACCCTCAGCCTAATACTTGGTAGCACAACCTTTAGACAAAATAACTGCGAACAACCGCTTCCGGTAACCATCAATGAGTTTCTTACAATGCTCTGCTGGAATTTTAGACCATTCTTCTTTGGCAAATTTCTCCAGGTCCCTGAGATTTGAAGGGTGCCTTCTCCAAACTGCCATTTTGAGATCTCTCCACAGGTGTTCTATGGGATTCAGGTCTGGACTCATTGCTGGCCACTTTAGAAGTCTCCAGTGCTTTCTCTCAAACCATTTTCTAGTGCTTTTTGAAATGTGTATTGGGTCATTGTCCTGCTGGAAGACCCATGACCTCTGAGGGAGACCCAGCTTTCTCACACTGGGCCCTACATTATGCTGCAAAATGTGTTGGTAGTCTTCAGACTTCATAATGCCATGCACACGGTCAAGCAGTCCAGTGCCAGAGGCAGCAAAGCAACCCCAAAACATCAGGGAACCTCCGCCATGTTTGACTATAGGGACCGTGTTCTTTTCTTTGAAGGCCTCTTTTTTTTTCCTGTAAACTCTATGTTGATGCCTTTTCCCAAAAAGCTCTACTTTTGTCTCATCTGACCAGAGAACATTCTTCCAAAAAGTTTTTGGCTCTCTCAGGTAAGTTTTGGCAAACTCCAGCCTGGCTTTTTTATGTCTCTGGGTCAGAAGTGGGGTCTTCCTGGGTATCCTACCATAGAGTCCCTTTTCATTCAGACGCCGACGGATAGTACGGGTTGACACTGTTGTACCCTCGGACTGCAGGGAAGCTAGAACTTGTTTGGATGTTAGTCGAGGTTCTTTAGCCACCATCCGCACAATCTTTCGTTGAAATCTCTTGTCAATTTTTCTTTCCCGTCCACATCTAGGGAGGTTAGCCACAGTGCCATGGGCTTTAAACTTCTTGATGACATTGCGTACGGTAGACACAGGAACATTCAGGTCTTTGGAGATGGACTTGTAGCCTTGAGATTGCTCATGCTTCCTCACAATTTTGCTTCTCAAGTCCTCAGACAGTTCTTTGGTCTTCTTTCTTTTCTCCATGCTCAATGTGGTACACACAAGGACACAGGACAGAGGTTGAGTCAACTTTAATCCATTTCAACTGGCTGCAAGTGTGATTTAGTTATTGCCACCACCTGTTATGTGCCACAGGTAAGTAACAGGTGCTGTTAATTACACAAATTAGAGAAGCATCACATGATTTTTCAAAGGGTGCCAATACTTTTGTCCACCCCCTTTTTTATATTTGGTGTGGAATTATATCCAATTTGGCTTTTTGACAATTCTTTTTGTGGTTTTCCATTGAAGACAAATTAAATGAAGATATTATTACCAAAGCATTTGTGATTGCAATCATTTTCAGGAAGAAATTGAGTATTATCTGACAGAATTGCAGGGGTGCCAATACTTTTGGCCAGCACTGTAAGCAGGGAGCCCTAATGATTAGCTTTGTAGAGCGCAGCTGGGGAGGCCGGAAGTCTTGTTCCTCTGTCTCCCCAGCCGACGTTACAACTCTTGGTAATACGACCAACTCCACTCTACTCTCTGCACATGTGGCCGAAGTACAGAGGAGTTTGTTACACACATACAGCAGAAAAGAAGGCACTGTGCACAGTACTGTGGCAACTCACTTCACTCTGCAAAGGTATACATATGGGCTCTGTGGAGAATGTACTTGTCAGGTTTGTTTGTCCCTATATAACTAGTTTAATTCCTGTTTATCTTGGATTAGGAGTGCCGTAGCGGTCTTACATCTAAGTTTGCCCGCTCATACAAAGGAGGATATACTGGACTCCTAAGCAAAGAATGAGCATAGATGTAAAATGAATAAATGACAAGTTATAGTGAATATTTTCTCACAAAACTTTATATCAATCAGGTCAGCTCCTCCTGCTCTATAACATGCTACCTGCAGATCACACACCATGTTCCCTTCAGAATATACTATATAATTACATTTTTGCACTTTTTATGCCCACATAAACAAGAAATCTCCTTTTCTGGAATACTTCCAATATCATAGTTGTATTTCCAAGTCAGCTCGGTCCCAGCTTTTATGAAACTGAAAAAACAAACAAAAAAGAAATGACAATTATTACTCTGATAAGACTGTGAATTGCACTATCATACATTTCAAGGAACTTTAGTAATGAATATGGTTAATTCTTAGATCAAGTGTACACTAGGAAACATTATCATTTAAGTTTTTTGCAAAGTCAACCCATCTTATTAAAGGGGTTTTCCCATAAAACCAACTACCCTTAATTAATCTGCATATAAAAAGATAGACATCTTTCCAATATTCTTTCACTATAAATAATGCACCATTGCAGACATGCAGATAAATGTACTCGATTCCCATGTGTCTAATCCAGGAAGTCAATCAAATATTCATCCTGATTAGACGTACCTTTAGCAGGATGAAAATATGCAGTTTGGATTCCTTAAGACAGTTCCTAAGATGTGCACATCTAAGGCTACGTTCACATCTGCGTCAGAAACTCCAATGGAGACTCATTTGCAGAACCCGCCGAAAATCAAAAGTCCTGCACATAGAACTTTTTTTCTGTGCCGCTTTACAGCGCATGCCATTTATAGTCAATGTGGTTCGCCGGTCTGTGTGTTAAGCTCAGCAGTCCGGCTCTCCATCTTTCAGGTCCCTCATTGCACCCAAACGATGGAGACCATGGCGCAGATGTGAACTTAGCCTTACTGAGCATGCTCAACCAAGTTCATGCGGACCCGAACGCTAGTGTGAACCTAGCATCAGCAGCATGTATATTCCATCTTTTATTGTTTTCATTGGGAAAGCGCACTGAGGTTCATTCCCACTGAAAACAATAAAAGGTGGATAAATAAATGACATGTCAATTTTGACACGGGTTTTCATTGCAGCAGTTACTTCATTTACATCACAGACAAAACAGGTATCAAAATAATAGAAGGTCACACCTCTATAGATAACACCCAAAGTTTCATCTAGTAGTACATCCATTAACATTGCATCTACTACTGACAATAGATGATGTCACAGCTTATCTACTACCCCTCCATGCATAGAGCAGGTTTAGAAAAGTCTCCCATAGACCTCAGTGATTCATGTTCAGACTATTACTGCCTATGGCAATGAGCCTGCTGTAAAGCACATCACTAATGCTGTTAAAGCAAAGGAGAAGTTCAGGCAAGATGGCAGGTCCCATAATCACGCACAGAAAATACAATTAAAAATCTATAGTCAGAAAATAAAAACAGATTAGAAAAAAAAATGTGTTATATTTCACTCTTATATTTAATTTTCATCTGGATTTAATATTGGGATATATTGAATATTGACGACATTCCTTTTAAACATTGAGACCTTGGCTGGTGGCCGCGCACAGCTATGTCCCACTCAAAGCATAAATCTGCAGCAACTCCACCACATCCGAACACAGGCTTATAATCTCAGTGGTTTCAGTACCTCCTAGTGACCTATATGGGATAGAATAGCTATGTGTAACATTTTACTTTGTTCTGTATCTCCACACTTCCCCAACAGACACAAGTACAGGATATGAAGATATATTGGACTACTAACCTTTTTGTGAAAAATGCCACCCAGGGAAATTTTTTGGAGTGTGTTTCCACAAAAACCTGCTGTACAAAAAGGTTTGGAGAACAGCTGTGCTGTAGAGTAGATGAAAAGGAAAGGAACTATTATTATTAATTCTATTAATAGGATAGTATAGTTTGACTAAAGGTAAAATTTAGTTTAAAGGAAACTTGTCACCTAGAACACACCGTCCTATCTGTCTGCAAAATGTTATAGGGCAGGAGGAGCTGAGCAGATTGGGTTATAGTTTCTTGGAAAAAGATTCAGCATAACTGAACATTTATTGATCTAAATCCCTGTTGCCTCAGGGCTTGGGAGTCCAGAGGGCCGGCTTACTCTGCGACTGACAGCTATCTTTATATGCACATTGATACAGGGAGGCTGTTAATCTGCAAGCATTACCGTCCAAAGGACATTTATGCCCTGAATGAACACAAATTTAGTTCAATAAGTTATATTGAAACTTCTCTCAAAAACTATATATCAATCTGTTCAGTTCCTCTTGCTCTATAATATACTACCTGCAAGTCAGACACTATCACATTCAATGTAAAGAGTTCCATTTAAGTTATGCTAAATGTAGGAATGGCTGTCATTTTAATACACAATTAGTTATGGTTTTAATGCTTTTTAACAATTCTGCCCGCTTTTTAATAGCCATAACCATGATACAGTTATTGGCAAAACTCCTTCACATAAATGTGCACATGAATAAGAAATTCAGAGAAAGAGGAACAAAAGGTGTCCAGCAAATTAATCCTGTCGGATTCCTCTTCCTCCAGTCCCCTACCATGATCGGAACGTCTGACTGTCCAAATGTGCATCAGAATCAGCAAATCAGTGGATACAGCAGACTTTGATCTAATCTAATATATAGATTTTGTTAAAGGGTTATCCAGGATTGGTAAAAAAAAATGCACCACTTTTGCTTATAGGTGTTTGAATTATTTATTTTTTTCTTAATTGTGTCATTTAAAGATATTTTTAAAATGCCACCTTACTCTAATTTACATATAACATAAAACAATATTAGTTAAATCACTGTGTTCAAAAATGTCTATAATAAAATAAAAAAAATATATATATATATTTTTTTTTTTATTATTTTTTTTTTTTTTTATCTCAAGCAGGAAAAAAAATACCCAGACTGCTGTATTTTCACTGTTCCACATTCCAAAATATTTTAAGAAAATCTGAGCAAAACATCAACATGGAGGCAAGAATATTAGTTACCTAACATTCCTATAAACAGATATAGCTAAAAACACTTCAAGAACCTAAAATTACTGATAGTCCCTTTATTTAAGGATAGGCTCTACTTACATTCAGAAAGCGGCCAATGTTCCCTTCAGTGGAAGCGTCTAAGAAGTACATGACTTCGTCTGGGTTAGAATCTGGAGGGTCAGAATTCTCTATACTTCCACACTGGACAGATGAACTACTCTCATCAGATACATAGCTGGCTTCATCTTCATAGTTCAGGACACTATTACCCCTGGATGTATGCATTGCCTCCATGTTCTCATCTTCATCTTCATTACCTATATTAAAAGGACACTTAGTTTCTGATCTACATTACAAATAGCATAGCAGTATAGCCACCATATAACAGATTTTTACACTGCTCAAAAAATAAAGGGAACACTAAAATCCCACATCCTAGATATCAATGAATTAAATATTCCAGTTGCAAATCTTTATTCATTACATAGTGTAATGCGTTGAGAACAATAAAACAAACATATTCAATGTAAAGGTAAATGAATATCTCATGGAGGTCTGGGTTTATGTTTGGAACGATACTCAAAATCAAAGTGGAAAATCAAATTACAGACAGATCCAACTTCAGTGGAAATGCCTCAAGACAAGGAAATGAGGCTGTGTGTGTGGCCTCCACGTGCCTGTATGACCTCCCTACAACGCCTGGGCATGCTCCTGATGAGGTGGTGGATGTTCTCCTGAGGAATCTCCTCCCAGACCTGGATTAAAGCATCAGTCAACTCCTGGACAGTCTGTGGTGCTACGTGGCGTTGGTGGATGGAACGAGACAAGATGCCCCACATGTGCTCTTTTGGATTCAGGTCTGGGGAGTGAGCAGACCAGTCCATAGCATCAATGTCTTCACCATTCAGGAACTGCTGACACTTCAGCCACATGAAGCCTAGCATTGTCATGCATCAGAAGGAACCCAGGGCCGACTGCACCTGCATATGGTCTGAGGATCTCATCCTGGTACCTAACGGCAGTCAGGGTACCTCTGGCTAGCACATGAAGGGTGTGCGGCCATCCAAAGAAATGCCTCCCCACACCATTACTGACCCACTGCCAAACCGGTCATGCTGTAGGATGTTGCAGGCAGCAGAACGTTTACCACAGCGTCTCCAGGCTCTGTCACATGTGCTCATTGTGAACCTACTCTCAACTGTGAAGAGCACAGGGTGCAATGTCAAATCTGCCAATTTTGGTGTTCTCTGGCAAATGCCAATTGCCCTGCACGGTGTTGGGGTGTAAGCTCAACACCCACTTGTGGATGTCGGGCCCTCATATTACCCTCATGGAGTCTGTTTCTGGCTCTGGCACTGCTCCTCCTGTTCCTCCTTGCACAAAGGAGGAGGTGGCGGTCCTGATGCTGGGTTGTGCCCTCCTAAGGCCCCCTCCATGTCTCCTGGTTTACTGGTCTGTCTCCTGATATCTGCTCCATGGACACTGTGCTGACAGACACAGCTACCCTTCTTGCCACAGCTCACATTGATGTGCCATCCTGGACGAGCTGCACTACCTGAACAACTTATGTGGGTTGTAGACACCGCCTCATGCTACCTCTAGGGGTGAGAGCAATGATAAAATGCAAAAGTGACCAAAACAACAACCAAAAAGGATGAGAAAGGTTTGTGGTCACCACCTGCAGAAGCCTCCTTTATAGGGGTGGTCTTGCTTATTGCCTATCATTTCTACCTGTTCCATTTGTACAGCAGGAGAAAGTGATTCACATTCAGCGTTGCTTCATAACTGGACAGGTTGATTTCACCGAAGTGTCATTGACTTGGAGTTACATTGTGTTGTTTAAGTGTTCCCTTTATTTTTTTTAGCAGTGTATTTTTCTGGTAGACCACACTGTGAATAGAATACTTATACAATGTATACATACAATGAATGTATAAGTATACTTTGCCTTTTATAGGGTGTCTGGCTGTCTGACTGATGGAAATGGGGTGAGTGCATGTGAATTGGCTTCCGATTGGCCCTGAATGCAATAGGTGGTGGCAGAATGTATCTGGGGTGCGTGGACTGTGTTGGGTTGTGAGTTATGTTCAATATATTACACACGCACGCATAGGGCTGGGCAATTAATCCAAAAATAACCGAACAGAACACCAAGCAGGATAACCAATGTGATTTTGTTTACGTCGGTTATTTCGGTCCGATTGTTACAATATTTGCGAGGTTCTATCTGCAGTTTCGTTCGGACAGAACACATCCAAATCGGAACTGCTATAAAACTCTGGGGTCTCTTCATGAGTGGAAGCCCAGGGAAGGTGCTCAAACGTAAAAAACAGTGTTATTCACCTTTCTTGTACTCCAGCGCGGCTGCCTCCCTGTTCTTTTTGACACTTCTGACTGATGTCCGAACCTGCAGATTGGACCTCAGTGAGTCCCGTTGCATTGTGATGCATAAACGCAAGTGTTACAATGTTGCGTGACCCATTTGACCACAGAAGCCTCATCAAAGGCCTCAGCGGTCCCTGACAGCAGGGATTCGCGCCGAAGCCCAGCAAAGGTGACTAACACTGATTTTTATGTTTGATCAACTCACTTGGGCCTCAAGAGACCCCAAAGTATAATAGCAGTTCCAGTTCTGCCATGTTTGGTCCAAACGAAAAACTGCTGGCGAACTTTGCGAGGCGAATTTCAAACACATACTCATATTGTAAAAGGGGCATGGCCAAAATAAACACAATTAATTGTAATCAAGGTAAAATGTCCGATTAATCACGATTTTTATTTAGGTCATATTATATATGTGTGTGTATATATGGGGAAAAAAAATAACAAATACTCCTGCATACTTTGTACTTACTTCATTAATTATGGCCCTGTTTATTGCTCTGGCCCCTTCTGTGTCAAACGACTGCTCTAATGCTCGCTCATATGTTACATTATGGGACATAGATCACAGGAATACTCAGATCTTTATTAATGTTACACAATGAAAATAAACAATGCATCATCCAAATTTAATCACTCACCACGGTGCAACATCTTAGGAGAAGCAGGAGGGGTGAAAAGATCATCATCTGAACTGTGCTGCATGGTCACGGTGCCCTGGGGTTAAGTAATGTTACATATTTATATATTTGATGAAGTTAGTGAATACCATACTATTATTAGAGATACAGTGGATGCAGATTAGTGGATCCCTCTACCATTTAGCCCCCTAGTATTAGCTTAGCAGGTTGCAGCAGGTTTATGGACCATATAAAGGACTATATATACATATAGCTGGACTGGGCAGATCATATGGAGGCCCTGTACAGGAAGGGCCACAGCAGGCTCTACCTGCTTAGGAAACTGAGAGCCTTTGGAATCTGGGGGGCACTTCTTAGAACTTTCTTCAACTCGGTAGTGGCATCAGCCATCTTCTTTGGAGTGGCCTGCTGGGGGAGCAGTATATCAACCAGGGACAGAAATAAACTTGACAAGCTGATTAGAAAGGCCAGCTCTGTCCTGGGGAGCCCACTGGACCCAGTGCAGGTGGTGAGTGACAGAAGGATACTGTCCGTGGTGAGCTCCATGCAGAAGAAGAAGTCCCATCCCATGCATGAGACTGTGATCGCGCTGGGCAGTACTGTCAGTGACCGACTACTTCACCCTAAGTGTGAGAAGGAGCGCTATCGGAAGTCTTTCCTCCCCACCGCGGTTAGGCTGTACAACCAACACCGACCTAAGCGGAGATCATTACACAAAGAGAACTGAAATATCTCTCTGCCTGTTAAATCCCCCCCCCCCCCCCTCTGCTACGTCCTATCTGTCTGTCTGCTATTAATGTAATGCCTCTCACCTTGGAACATTCCTGTACATGTTGTATTTGTATTTGTATCTGCTTATCTTTGCTGCTGTAACACACTGAATTTCCCCATTGTGGGACTATTAAAGGACTATTATTATTATTATTATTATACCCCTGGGTCCACATCTATCTCTGCAAGGACGTTATAAAAAGTCCCGAACAGTTCTCTCCACACTACCCTGCCTCAGTCAGTGACCCCTTGCTCTGTGAGCCCCCCTCCCCCACCTCTGTCTTTAGACGGCTGAGATCATGGAGCTCTGCCTAGATATAAATCAGTGTAGTATGTGATCAATGTGACATCAGTCATAGCAATCACAATAAAGTTTGTTAGTAATAAACTTTTATAGCTTTTGTACCAACTCACTCTCCTCACAGCCGTCAGAGAGGAGGATGTATTGTCTACTCATGGTGCAACACATTAGACTTCCTCTTTATTTCCAATAAATATATTAAAGGGAGTCTATCACTGCCCCTGGCTACTTTAAATTGCTCCCATAGTGCTGTAGATGCAGTTAGCAGAATTAAAATGATACCTTTCTTATGTTTCAGAGCCCCAGGGTTGGGGAGAAAAAGCACTTTGAGGCTTTATTCAAATGAGGATCTTGGAGCACAGGGGGAGTTTTCGTCTATTACTGAGCATTGCTGCATCACTAAACACGCCCTTCCTGCATTTAGCTTTTCCCCCATCAGTGAGTTGATCCAGTATGAGTGCCCAGGGGAACGAGCTGAAAACTTTATATAGATGTACTTTATAGATAAAAATCATCATGAGCCCATCCATCTACTTGAATGTGTTTTTGTGCTATATAATAAACATTATTCTCTTTCTGTCCTAATGTATATTGTTTTAAGGTAAAGCCACACATATGGCTAAAGAGCCATGATGATGTGGGCAAAAAAAAAAAAAGTATCTTTTTATAACAAATAATAGAAGTTTTGGAATGTTTATATCTAAGCAAATAAAATTACATTCACATTACTGTTTGTTTCTAAATAAATATCCCACAGATGTGTATAGCTCATGACTACAATAATCTATAAAACATCAGGGAATACGTACAAAAATCTAAAAGTAAAGCTGTATACCTAAAAAGCACAATGTGCATGTGAGAACAGCATTTTAGTTTACATACATAGGTTTGACATGGCCATGTCATCATTATATCACTAGATGGCACTGTGGCCCTATGCATTTGCCCTACCACAGTTTGGACCATCAGTGATTGCATGGTGTATATTTGGTGTCTACAGTAGCCAATCACAGAACAGCTTTCATTTTTCACGATCATAATACTTAATGTGATGTGATTGTTCCATATATCCACTCTAAAGTGAATACAACCATACATAAATACACAATAGTTAGTTCAACATTACCTCTTCTATGAGCTGCCGTCTGCGTTTCTGAAGAATTGAAGTCTTTGTTTTAGGTCTTTTAATAGACATGAAATCTAATTTTCCTCCTTTGTCGTGGTGTAAACTCTTTCTGCAGAGACAATGGTGATCAAAGAAATGAATGCTGATCTCTGACTGGTACTGTTATGTTAGGTTCACACCTGCGCCTGAGTTTTCTTCGGGTCCGCTTGGGGACCTGAAGAACGGAAACCTAACTCACTTAAAAAGCGGTTACCCGCTTTTTTTTTTTTTTTTTTTTTAAAGCGGGTTCGGGGGATGGAAACCCTGAACGGAATGCAGGCGCAGGTGTGAACCTAGCCTTACTCTGTTATTACAGAGGAAATGTAGAAATACCTTGGCAACTGGGTGTTACCAATCCCCTTGTCCTTTAGGGTCTGACAATGTCTGCACTGATTGGACAGCGTCAGTGGAACAGATTTATTGTGCTTTGTACTACAGTTGTCTTTTAATGGTGCCAATTTTTTTGCGCAAGTTGCTTCTTTGCACACACACACAAAAAAAAAAAAAAAAAAATCCATGGCTATTGTCCCTGACTGATTTCTTATTTGCTCTAAAAAGCATGGCATAAATGATGCTGGAAACCTACACCAGCTGTGAGCCGGTGTAGATTTTCCTCCAGGTGCATGACCCGGCAAAGCGCATTATTCATTTATGAGGAAGCGCGTGCCTCGTCACATATGAGGTGCACCCTTTACCAGTGATGGGGTTATGAAGACTGGAGTTGATAATACCAGTCTTCATAAATCTCACCCAGTAGGTTTATGGATCTTTCCTACTGACAAGCAAATGGTTTCACCCTTCCCCTGCACACACACACACCTAAATATAGGTTACACATCTACCTTTTCAGTTCAGTCTGGGAACTTCCCCGTAGTCGTGGAGTAATGCTAAACTTCTGACTAATGCTGGAAATTGAAGGAGAAGTCGCAATCCCCGAGTCTGAATGAGAAGAACAACTCCTTTGCTTGGCACAGCTGGAAGTGGTCTCCTTGGTATATGTTTCAACCATTGATTCCTGACTTGTGTTCACATCTGCAGATTTCATTAAAATATGTCCTGAAAAAACAAAACAAAAACAGATGCTTAATAATTTACATTCCCTAAACTATATATGCAAAACAAAGAATGAGCAAAAAAGTGGCTGATTCACCACAAGAAGCTTTCAATGAACGTCGGGCAACAAATTGGCATAAACCACATGGAATATGGCACCAGAGTCAAGGAGTCTTTTTTTTCCTTAGGAACATAAGTTGACAAAATAGTGTGAAATTGCCAAAGTAGGTTTCTTTGGGAAGGACATAGTGACATTTTATCAATGCTACATTACACCATGAAGTGGTGATTGGTCACCGCAGTCACATGATGTCACATGTGTCACATCACTATGTACAGCTTGTAAGCTAGGTTCGGACTGGCGCAAAAATCAATAACTAAATCACAATGAAATCTCAGAAAAAGCTTTTACACTCCTGATGGAAATGAAGCAGGTTAAGTATTTTACTTGCCTGCATAGATGCACGCGAATGTTCCTTTGTCAAGATCGTCCAAACAGCGTACCCCCCAGCCCCTGTCTTTGGTTTTGAACACCTGGAGTCGCACCTGAAGACCATGTTGTACAACCCGGTTTTGACACATCTTGCGGTCGCATTTACATGACACATTGCATTCATACAGTCTGCATTAAAATGCACAGCTTTAAAAGACAATACTTCAATGTACCAGACCAAAGGCTCAGATTACTGAAATGTTGCATAAAATACAATAACAAAAAACTATATTTTTTTGTGATTTTAAAGTTTTAATAACAGATTCTCATATTACATGGTCATAAGTCTGATACTCACCCAGACGGCACAGGAGATTGTAGCCGCTTATGCTTGTAGCCTGGTGCTATGCCTCTTTTTGGGAAAGTGACATCTTTTCCAAGTTCTCTTGCAGTAAACTGCAGACAAGCACATTTTAACCTAAAGAGAGGAATATATATTGAACATTACAACATAAAACTACATTACTAGTATACGGTAAGTATGTGCACAATCCACTGTTCTGCTCCACTGAATGAACATTCACATAAACCTGTGGCCCTGAGACTACGTGGAGCCATTCTAAACAGCACCTAACCATGAAACCGAGCAAGTTAAAGGTTCTTAAAATTATTAATGACCTATCATATATCAGATCGGTAAAGGCCCAACACCCAGCACCACCATATATCGCATGTACTCAGCAGCTGGAGCATGAAGCACACAGCTCTGTTCTCTGTATAGTGGCTGAACTGAGTCACTGCTCCTATACAAGTGAATGGCAGCTGATCTGTAGTATCCTGATCTGACCACTACACAAAGAACAGAGCTGTCTGCTTCCTGTTGTGTGCTGCTGCTAAGAACATTTGATTCATAGGAGTGCTGGATGTAAGACCCACACAAATCTGATATTGACATATTCTTAGGATAGGGATCTGCCAGTGCTCACAAGTACTATGTAAATGGAGTGGTCGTGCACATGTATGACCACGGCTTAATTTACTTTTCTGGGACTGAGAGATGAACTCTGCTAGCTCAATCAGTCCTAAAGAAATGAATGGAGAGGTGGTCATGCATGTGCACTCTGCTTACACAGTGGGTCTGGGGACTCTATTTGCTGGCCTGTTTCAAAATGCTAACATTCAGTGCTATGAATCTCATTCATCATTACCAAAGATAACAAAAATAAAATAAATCACTTGTACTATTATGCATATAATTCTAACTTCTAGTGACAAATTCTCTAAAGGGGTTTCCAGGATTAGAAAAGAAAAAAAAAGAAGTCTACTGGGTTTTTTTTTGTCCCCTAGAAACAGCACCACTCTTGACTATACTGTAGGTGGAGTCTGGTATTGCAGTTCAGTGCTATTCACTTGAAGAGGAACCAACTGCAATACCAAACAATCCAAGGACAACCGCTTTCAAGTGTTGTATCATGAAGAAAGCATCCTCTATCCTTTATGAAAACAGGGGTCCAGGTTCCCCCCTTATTTGAATGGTGGACGTGCATGTCCACTGCTGCTCCATTAACAACTATGGGACTGCTAAAGAAAGCTTAGCGCTGCGCTTAGCCATCAGCAACTACATTAAAGGGGTTATCCAGCTTCCAAAAATGATCTGCAAATACATCCATAGCAGTGCAAAATACTCTCTCCTTGTGAGCATCCAAACGAAACATCACAGCATCATGTGACCTCAGATGTGGCAGCGATTTATTACCTGTGATTTCATTGAAGGGGAGAGCAGGCAGATGCATCATGGAAAATGTATTTTGTTCACAGATTCACAGAATGTAAATAACAGTGATACAAGGTGTCTAAAGTAAAATAAAGCCAAGAAAAGGCTGCACAAGGGAATAGTAAGGATTTAGCACTGCTGCGGATGTATTTGCTGATCATTTTTGGAAGCTGGATAACCATTTTAAACTAAATGGACTGAGCGGACATTCAATATCGGGGACTCAGGACCTCTGTTCTTTTGATCAGCAATCCTGCCGATCAGACACTTATCCCCATGTTTGTGGTGAAACAACCCCTTTAAAAGGGTTTTCCAGGCTAAAAATATGGATGACCTATCCTAAGGGTAGGTTATCAACATCAGATCAGTGGGAGATCTGACACTAGACAGAGAGGCAGTTGAATGGGACCTAAGTGGCAATATCCTAGTTTGGCCACTAAAGAGAGAACAGCGCTGTCAGCTTCCTGCTCCATTCTCTGTGCATTAGCTGCTGAGAACATCTAATTGGTGAAGGTATCTGGTGTCAGACTCCCACTGATTTGATACTGCTGATCTATCCTTAAAATAGGTCATAAGTATTTTTAGCTCGGAAAACCCCTTTAAATATCGTCGACTGTGTAATCTATTAACATATATGAATACATACACATTGGAACAGCCATCAGTGCAGTCACAGCACCCTATGAACAGGTCAGTAAAGTTATTTATGGAGTATCCACGTGGCCAAGGAGACTTTCTATACGTAAAAGGAGCTGGTCTGGTGTTATCAATCTCATTGCGAACTGGGACTGGCACCAACTCTGCATCTCTGCTTATATCAGCGTCTTGATAAATTACCGGATTCTTGACAATGTTTCTGTTTAGCTGCAGGTAAGTATTAAATGAGAAATGATCTAGAGATAAAAAGCGACACTTAGTGTCAGAGAGGTAAGAGCGCACATCATCAAAGTCCCGGAGGCTCTTTCCACAGGGGGCTTTGTAAATCACATCCAAATGCCTCGAGATGAGACTTGACTTTGCATGTCGCCTCTGGAAGTGACACATAAGTGGAAATTTGAGTGGATTTTCTCTTTTGCTAAAGTATGGATTCACATTGGAGAGACATTTCTGCCTACAGCTGTGCGTCTTATAAAGGACACTTGTGACAATAGGGAGTGGCACATCACTGGACTCCGGTCCTGAATTGGGCAACGTTTCTTCTCTGTTTAGAACAAAACAGAAGTTTAGTTTTTTTTCCAATAGGGAACTAATAAAACTAATAAATGTTAATGATACTCAAATACATGCAGTCACATTTACTCTGAAACTGCCAAGTAATGGTGCTAGATGCAGAATCAGAAAGGATGATCTGGTTTGTGAGGCAACTCATACAGAGCTCTGATGCCACATCTCCTACTACTTCAGTAATGGCATCAGGCGTAGTGCAGTTGCCTTTACAACTGGACCGACCCATCTCACACTTCATCTCATACTGTCGCTTTTATTGAATATTCACAAGTGTACATAGTGAATTTCACACTGCAGAACTGCAGGCAGAAAATCTGCGGTGTTTACAGTGGCAGTAAAGCAGATGAGACTTAAAACTAATTTAATCCACATTTAAAAAAAAAAAAAAAAAAAAAAAAAAAAAATCAAAAAATCTGCCATGGAATTTGACCTTAAGTGCACATTTTAAATCTACAATATGCCAATTTATGATCTGCAGCAAATATCCATGAAATCTGCAACAAAAATTGGTTTCGCAGTGGTAGATTTCAGATAGATACACCGTAAAATTTGTACTCTTACTGCAGGATCCAACTAGCCTAACCATGGAGACAAAACTGTAACATTAGTTTTCATTTTAGTTTTATTGGAGCATAAAATGAATTACTGACATTATATATATATATGCCTCAATACAGTTTAAAACTACATTAAGTACAGTAATATGTTTCAAAATATTTCTCAAGACTCACAATTGTCTAAAAGGGTTCCCCCCCAACATCTAACAAAACAGTGTAAAGTAACAAAAAGGAGTAACACACAACTTAAAGGGAATGTGTTACCAGAAAATGCCCTTTTTTTAAAAGAAAAAAAAATTAATAAATAAAAAAAAAAAAAATCACATTTTATGTGAAACAGTTTGAAAAATATTTGATGAGATATTTAAGAAAATTTCCATGTAAACTACATTTTAACCTGTTCCCGCTGCAGCCATTTTTTGGATTTCGTTTTTGACTCCCCACCTTCCCAACACCATAACATGTTTATTTTTCCATTAGACAGCCGTATGAGGGCTTATGTTTTGTGGGACAAATTGTATTTTGTAATGGTACTATTTAATATTCCATATGATGTACTGGGAAGCCTGAAAAAAAAAAAAAAAAATACAGAATGGGGTGGAATTGGAGAAAAGCTGCAGTTGTGCGAACTTCCTACAGCCTTTGATTTTACTGCGTTCACTGTATAGCCAAAATTACATGTCACCTGTATTCATTCTATGGGACAGTACGATTTCAGGAATAGATTTTTTCACATTTTAAAAAGTGAAAAAAAAAAAAAAAAAATTATTTCTTGAAGTTGCCATCCTGTAAATGTTTATTTCCTTGTACTGGCATACATAAGGCACCTTTTTTTGCGGGCCTAGATGTACTTATTTACACCATTTTAGGGGAATGCCTATTGCTTTGATCAGTTTTTATCCAAATTTTTATGGGAGCCAAAACAACAAAAAACTGCAGTTCGGCTCTTTTGATTTTTTTTTCCCACTACAGCGTTCACCATATGGGAAAAATATTTTTATAGGTTTGTTTGACGTTTTTGGACACAGGAATACCTAATGTGTATGCGTTTCACTTTATGTTTTTACTATTATAATGTATTATATGGAAAGAGTGTGATTTGAATTTTTAACTGTAATTTTTAGACCCCCTAGGGCAGGGGTCTCAAACTCAATTTTCCTGGGGGCCGCTGGAGGTAGAGTCTGGGTGAGGCTGGGACGCATCAGGTTTTCCACACCGGTAATATGCTCCATATTGGCCCCTGCACACGGTATTATGCTCCCTAGTGGCCCCTGCACTTGTATTATGCTCCATTGTGGCCCCTGCACACGGTATTATTTCAGCCCCCAGAGTATAATGATCGGAGACCCAGGGGAGGTGACAAACATAAAAACCAATGTTACTTACCTATCCTGGACATCGGTGCACTCCTTGCAGCTTGCGGCCCTGTTTAATTGCGCACACACGTCACGTGATCGGGCCAGCGACGCGACCTGACGACGTCACCAGAGGCCCCAAGCCTGCTCGGAGTAACACCGATCGCAGGAGAGGTAAGTACATTGGTTTTTATGTTCCCTCACTTCCCCTGGGCCTCCGATTATTATACTCCCGGGCAGTGGCGTAACTAGGAATGGCTGGGCCCCAAGGCGAACATTTGACATGGGGCCCCCCCTGAACCAGTAACGGGTCCCCAAACAGTAAAATATGCTCAACAGTGGCCCCAAATAGTATTATATGCTCCACAGTGGCCCCCATACAGCATTATATGCTCTATATTGCTCCCCCCACACACAGTATAATATGCTACCCACAGTGGTAGCCACCCAGTATTATATGCCCCCCATAGTGGGCCCCACCCAGTATTATATGCTCCCTACAGTGGTCCCCACCCAGTATTATATGCTCTACAGTGGCCCCCACCCAGTATTATATGCCCCCCATAGTGGGCCCCACCCAGTATTATATGCTCCCTACAGTGGCCCCCACACAGTATTATATGCTCCCTACAGTGGCCCCCACACAGTATTATATGCTCTACAGTGGCCCCCACACAATATTATATGCTCTACAGTGGCCCCCACCCAGTATTATATGCCCCCCATAGTGGGCCCCACCCAGTATTATATGCCCCCCATAGTGGGCCCCACCCAGTATTATATGCTCCCTACAGTGGCCCCCACTCAGTATTATATGCTCTACCGGGGCCACAACACAGTATTATATGCTCTACAGTGGCCCCCACACAGTATTATAAGCTCCCAACAGCCCCCTCCGCATCGGTGCTATTATTATACTCTGGGGTCTCCTCAGACCCCAGAGTATAATAATTGGAGGCCCAGGGAAGGTGATTAAAAATAACAAACATTCATACTCACCTTGTATTACCTTTCCTTGGCATCCTCGCTCCATCCTGCCGTCTTCAGCGTCTTCAGTGTCTTCCGACGTCGCTGCCAAGGCCTGTGATTGGGCCTCAGCGGTCACGTGGGGGCGCACTGACGTCATTACGTGGCCGCGCCCCATGTGACCGCTGGGGCCTAATCACAGGCCTCAGTCATGATGGAGGAGCGCCGGAGAGGACGCTGCGCCCAGGAGAGGTGAGAATATGTGTTTATTATTTTCAGTCACCTCCCCTGGGCTGGCATGTATTGGAAAGGGGCCTGCAATATGCCAGGGTCCCTTTACAATAACAGTATGTATAGCGGTCGGGGAACCAGGCTTTCCCCAACCGCTATCATAAAGGTCCGGGGCCCCGGCCATATCCAGGTGGCCGCGGGCTCCGTACCCTGCCGGGTCCGGTCGCACCCCCTGCGACCGCGATTGTTACTGGCTTGTGGGGTTTGCGGTAGCGGCTGCCACAGGGCTCCGGGGCCCCCTAATGTCCCGGGCCCTGTGGCAGCCGCTACCCCGATAGTTACGCCCCTGCTCTGGGGTCTGAAAAGACCCCAGAGTGTAATAATAGTAGTATTTGAGGCCCACAGCCTCACTTACCTGCGCTGTGATGCGGACGTCTCGTAAGCCAGCCCAGGACAGGCCCTGCTCAGCGTTGTTTTTTTTTTTTTTAAAGCGGCCTGTCCTGGGCTGGTTTACATTAGATAGTAAAAAATGCCGCCTCCCAGACAGTGTGCCCCTGGTGCCATTCGTATCAAACTCGGGAAGCACTAACAATAAACTTTGATATTGAGGTGGGGGGCCGCAAACTATTGTCCCGAGGGCCGCAGTTGGCCCTCGGGCCTAGAGTTTGAGCCCCCTGCCCTAGGGTCAACAAGTTCCTAAGCCACAGAAAAGGGGGAACTCACTAATCAGTAGGGGGGGGGGGGTTCCAACTGCTGGGAGCACAAGAACAATGTTGTTTTGTCACACAGTTTGAATGTCTAGTCGGAAATTCAATGGGATCCATTTTAATGGAAACTAACATCGTCAAAGTACTGCGGCTATCTCTGGCAGTTCCCAGTCATATTAATGGAGCAGTAGCATGCATTTCAGATGAGCCACTCCATTCAAACTGGGGTGCAAAACACCCTACTTTCATGATCAATGAGGGTCCAGCAGTGGGACACTCACTGACCAGCAAGTTACCTCTATATAGTGGATAAGATGTAACTTGTTTCAAACTTTTTGTGACCAGACAATCCCTTTAAGTATGGAATAAGATGCCCAAATTGCCCAAAGATTGGCTCTCTATCTACTTAAATGGGGAGCATATAGGTTCACCAGCATATGGTTGCCTAGCCAATTTTGCCCACAAGAAAATGGTGTCTGCAGCAGCTACTAGAGTACAGGGCCTTGTTATATGACGTTATATGGACAGAATGTCTTGAAGGCCAAGGTAACCCACATAAGCAACAAAGAGAGGAAGCATAAGACAAAGGAAAGTTTCCAACAGAACACACATTGCAGTTTTTCTTTGCACAAGAAAGGAAGAGCTGAAGCAGCTATACATACACTTCACTGTTGATGGTAATTGGTAAAGACTCTTCTGTCCTTACTGGCGGACAGTCCTCATCTTCCAGCAGTTCCTCTACAAAACTCTCGTCTGTGGTAGAAAAAAAAAAAAAAACTGCTGCAGGCAATTGATCAAACAATATTTATAACAAGATGGCAGTAGAATCTGTAAAGAATGGAAAATTAAGCTAAATAAAAAAAAAAATTATAATAATGGACAACATGCACTGTCATATTGCAACACTATACAAATAATGCACCCATGTCTGTTCTGTCCTCAGTGGAACTCAGGATAGTTACCTTACCTACTAGGGTTAAGTTTATAAGATCCCTTTTAACCTAACCATGCAGATCCGTTTAAAGCAGGGGTCTCAAACTCGCGGCCCGCGGGCCAACTGCGGCCCTCGGGACAATAGTTTGCGGCCCCCACCTCAATATCAAAGTTTATTGTTAGTGCGGCCCGAGTTTGATACGAATGGCACCAGGGGCACACTGTCTGGGAGGCGGCATTTTTTTACTATCTAATGTAAACCAGCCCAGGACAGGCCGCTTTAAAAAAAAACAACGCTGAGCGGGGCCTGTCCTGGGCTAGCTTACGAGACGTCCGCATCACAGCGCAGGTAAGTGAGGCCGTGGGCCTCAAATACTACTATTATTAAACTCTGGGGTCTTTTCAGACCCCAGAGCAGGGGCGTAACTATCGGGGTAGCGGCTGCCACAGGGCCCGGGACATTAGGGGGCCCCCGGAGCCCTGTGGCTGCCGCTACCGCGAACCCCACAAGCCAGTAACGATCGCGGTCGCAGGGGGTGCGACCGGACCCGGCAGGGTACGGAGCCCGCGGCCAGCTGGATATGGCCGGGGCCCCGGACCATTATGATAGCGGTTGGGGAAAGCCTGGTTCCCCGACCGCTATACATACTGTTATTGTAAAGGGACCCTGGCATATTGCAGGCCCCTTTCCAATACATGCCAGCCCAGGGGAGGTGACTGAAAATAATAAACACATATTCTCACCTATCCTGGGCGCAGCGTCCTCTCCGGCGCTCCTCCGTCATGACTGAGGCCTGTGATTAGGCCCCAGCGGTCACATGGGGCGCGGCCGCGTAATGACGTCAGTGCGCCCCCACGTGACCGCTGAGGCCCAATCACAGGCCTTGGCAGCGACGTCGGAAGACACTGAAGACGGCAGGATGGAGCGAGGATGCCAAGGAAAGGTAATACAAGGTGAGTATGAATGTTTGTTATTTTTAATCACCTTCCCTGGGCCTCCAATTATTATACTCTGGGGTCTGAGGAGACCCCAGAGTATAATAATAGCACCGATGCGGAGGGGGGCTGTTGGGAGCTTATAATACTGTGTGGGGGCCACTGTAGAGCATATAATACTGTGTGGGGGCCACTGTAGAGCATATAATACTGTGTGGGGGGCCACTGTAGAGCATATAATACTGTGTGGGGGCCACTGTAGAGCATATAATACTGTGTGGGGGCCACTGTAGGGAGCATATAATACTGTGTGGGGGCCACTGTAGGGAGCATATAATACTGGGTGGGGCCCACTATGGGGGGCATATAATACTGGGTGGGGGCCACTGTAGAGCATATAATACTGGGTGGGGACCACTGTAGGGAGCATATAATACTGGGTGGGGCCCACTATGGGGGGCATATAATACTGGGTGGGTACCACTGTGGGTAGCATATTATACTGTGTGTGGGGGGAGCAATGTAGAGCATATAATGCTGTATGGGGGCCACTGTGGAGCATATAATACTATTTGGGGCCACTGTTGAGCATATTTTACTGTTTGGGGACCCGTAACCAGTTCAGGGGGGCCCCCATGTCAAATGTTCGCCTTGGGGCCCAGCCATTCCTAGTTACGCCACTGCCCGGGAGTATAATAATCGGAGGCCCAGGGGAGGTGAGGGAACATAAAAACCAATGCACTTACCTCTCCTGCGATCGGTGTTACTCCGAGCAGGCTTGGGGCCTCTGGTGACGTCGTCAGGTCGCGTCGCTGGCCCGATCACGTGACGTGTGTGCGCAATTAAACAGGGCCGCAAGCTGCAAGGAGTGCACCGATGTCCAGGATAGGTAAATAACATTGGTTTTTATGTTTGTCACCTCCCCTGGGTCTCCGATCATTATACTCTGGGGGCTGAAATAATACCGTGTGCAGGGGCCACAATGGAGCATAATACAAGTGCAGGGGCCACTAGGGAGCATAATACCGTGTGCAGGGGCCAATATGGAGCATATTACCGCTGTGGAAAACCTGATGCGGCCCAGCCTCACCCAGACTCTACCTCCAGCGGCCCCCGGGTAAATTGAGTTTGAGACCCCTGGTTTAAAGGATGCAGAAATTAAATTAAAAAAAAAAATGCAAAGAGACAGCCATCTGTTTGCATAGAGTCAATGTAAAAAGAAAAAAACGCTAAGAATGTGATGTAGTCAGTCTAATAGACTTTGAAATGAAGCATCAGTGCACATAATGACTGTTGCTCCATTTTTAGGTTCAGTCAGTGGAGAGGAGATGCAACAACCCCTTTAAAGCAGTGATATCTTTTTCCCAAATCCCAAGTAAAGCGGAAAAGACAGCGGCGGAAACTTGTAGCTTTTTTTTTTTGCAGCACTTTTCACAGAAAGTCCGCAGAGTTTTCTTTGGCTAACTTTCTGTCCCTATTATACGGAAAACGCCAGCATTTCCATAGGTATAATAGACATGTTGCGATTTACAAAACGCAACAGTTTTTGAAATTGCGGCATTTCCGCTGCAGATATTTTTCTGCAATGTGTGGATGGGATTAGCCAGAATCCCATCCACTTTGCAGGTACTGTAAGATGCCATGTTTTTTGCCACGATGTTTCCGCCGCAGCCAAATCGTGGCATTTTTGCAACATGTGGCCCTGGCCTAAAGATGTTTTTGTGCTTTAAATTGGCACATATAACATAACAGTAGCAAGAGGAATGCCAATGTTATTTTTTTTTTTTTTTTTGGTGTCTGTCAGCCCTAACACAATACTTACCAAAGAGGTCGGTATAGTCCTCCAACTGTGCCTGATTCACCAACAACAGGGCTCTCACATACTCTAAATAAATCAGAATAAAATGTATATAAATACACACACACACACAGTAATGTAACAAAGAGAAGATAAACACAAAAGCGGTTTCTAAGTAAACCAGATTACACTTTAAGGCTAAAACCCACATTGCGGAAATACAGCTTTATTTTGTTGCAGATTTTGTTATATTTTTTGAGCCAAAGCCAAGAATGGCTACAAAAGGAATGGGAAATATCTAGGAAATTCTTATACTTCTACCTCTTGCTCTATCCACTCCTAGCTTTGGCTCAACAAAAAAGCTGCGTTTCCGCAATGTGGGGTCTCAGCCTAAAGGGGTTTTCTAGGACTTAGATATTAATGGCCTATCCTTAGGATAGTTTGTCAACATCAGACTGGGGAAATTTGATAACTGACGCCTTCACAATCAGCCAATAAAAGGAGCCACAGAGCCAGAAATAACACAGTATAATGAGATTAACAACACATCTAGGTTCCCTGTGTAGTACCCACAACGTTGGTGTAAAAATACTATTACATTTTTAAAACTGGTAGGAATATGGCCTATATAAGATATTCCTTTTCATTGCTCATCTTCACTCATATACTCAGAGACCTAGAGATCAGAGATCATTACAGGGGCACAGACTACAGTACAGCCGCATGTTATTCATCCACTAAACCTTGGTTAGTTGCAGAGCCATCTTTGATTTTCTGACACAGAAGTTGCAGCTTGCTCTGAACCTCCTTAAATACGACATCTACTTTTCCTTCTTTGCGCTGATTCTGCCAGAACGTTCTTGCTTCACCTGCAAAAGCAAACATCACCTTTTCTGTAAATCGATACTTCCAGCTTGTCAGTGTTTTCTACCAGATCCCCTGGTAAAAATTGCAATTTTCTGCCAAGTTAACAAAGAATGCAATGTATCTAAGGGGTTGTCTCATAGAGAAGAGTCCCCCCTCTTTAAACCAGATTGGAGCCTTGCACTATGGGAATTGACTCCCAATCTCTGGCTCACTTTAGGAGGTCCCATGCTCCAGCATTGATCCCCTCTTTTCTCAAAAGTGACGAGCAGGATGTAAAATAGACAACAGCCATGTGTCAATAATATGCCACAAGAAAAGAGCAGAATAATACATTCCTCCCAATATGTCTGTTTTACCCCTGACTATTGCTATGACATGGGACTTGGCATGCACTGGTTGGAAGAAATGAAAGAATGAATTGTGCCCATTTTACTGTAAGTGTGGAAAGAGTCCCATTTTCTGCCATTTTACAAAAGGCTTTAGAAGTGATATCCAGATGAGCTTTGAAAGACTAGGCCCTGACCAACAGCAGAACAAGAATTGGACATCACCCGAGTCAATCGCCAGACAGCATCTTACTTGAGTAAAGCCACAGGATAGGTCATAAATATTATAGTCCTTGAACACCCCATTAAAAAGCCATAAAATAATCACCCCACTTACGAACAGAAATGTTTCTTGTCACTGGTACTGAGGAAATGGTAGACAGATTGGTTGATTCTGCATTTTTCTCTCTTCGTTTCATTTCTCTGCTAAAAACCCAAAGCAAGCACAGTATGAAAAGTAGTAGATCCTATCAGTGACTGGCAGCTATCTTTGTAAATACAGTCATCTAGTCATGGCGGCGGTCCTATTAGTGATTATCAGCTAGCTCTTAATACACAGTCATCTAGTCATGGGGTTGAGCCTATCAGTGACTGGCAGCTATCTCTGTATACACAGACATCTAGTCATGGCGGCGGTCCTATTAGTGATCAGCTATCTCTGTATACACAGTCATCTAGTCATTGGGGCGGTCCTATCAGTGACTGGCAGCTATCTCTGTAAATACAGTCATTTAGTCATGGGGGCGGTCCTATTAGTGATTATCAGCTATCTCTGTATACACAGTCATCTAGTCATTGGGGGCGGTCCTATCAGTGACTGGCAGCTATCTCTGTAAATACAGTCATTTAGTCATGGGGGCGGTCCTATTAGTGATTATCAGCTATCTCTGTATACACAGTCATCTAGTCATAGGGGCGGTCCTATCAGTGACTGGCAGCTATCTCTGTATACACAGTCATCTAGTCATAGGGGCAGTCCTATCAGTGACTGGCAGCTATCTCTGTATACACAGACATCTAGTCATGGCGGCGGTCCTATTAGTGATCAGCTATCTCTGTATACACAGTCATCTAGTCATTGGGGCGGTCCTATCAGTGACTGGCAGCTATCTCTGTAAATACAGTCATTTAGTCATGGGGGCGGTCCTATTAGTGATTATCAGCTATCTCTGTATACACAGTCATCTAGTCATGGGGGCGGTCCTATCAGTGACTGGCAGCTATCTCTGTAAATACAATCATCTAGTCATATGGGCAGTCCTATTAGTGACTGGCAGCTATCTCTGCATGCATAACCATGGAGGGGAGGCTGTCAGTCACTCACAGACCATTCTCCATGACTAAGTGACTACTTCCAAGCACAGTAAAAGCAAATATATAAAAGAATACAAGTTATACTGAACGTTTTCTTATAAAACCAGATAAATCGATCTCCTCCTGCTCTATAACATGCAGCTTTCAGTAAGGACTACATAGTGTTTAGGGATGGTGGGTGTGGTTTTAAGGGGGTGGACCTGCAGTGGGTGGGGTTTCCAGTTTTTAGGAAGGAAAAGGACCAGGGTGCACCACAAAAGTTTAGACCATACCCCCACTTATAAGTCTTGAACGCAAATAACTGACTTCCTGTCATTAAGAAGGCTACTGTGGTGCCCACGTATTAAACAGAGGGGTACCTACATCATCTGCAGCCTAAAGCTTCAACTTACAGCCACGTACGAATATGGTGCAGCCCCGCATCAGTGTCAGTCTAGAGGAATCTCGCACTTCACCCTGGAGCCATGTGCCTTACCGGCCACACTACAGAATATACACAACCCAGCTCTCCGCCATCTTATGAGTGGCAGATACCATTGCTATTACCCGGAAGAGCCACTAGGCGGTCACGTGGTTCAGGCATTATCCCCGCTGAATGAACTCACATGTCAATAAAGTTTTGCCTGCTCTGTGTTTACAAATGTAAAAGCCCCGCCCCTCCACCCCTCCCTCCTGTCACTCATTGCTGTTGCCATGGAAGCGGCGCAGTGTCATTTGCTGGGCAGCCCAGTACGGAAGCGCCGGCTCTTCCTGACACCAGAGGTGGGAGCTCGGAGTCTGCAGTGGACACGGAAAGGTCTGTAGCCCGTATTTATATGGCCGTATCGCTTGTGTTATATGACTTGTCTGTGTCGGGCTGCGTTTTGCTGTGGTACTCTGGTGCTGCTGGGCTCAGGCCTCACAGTTTTTGGAGTATGTTGCTTTATACAGCAGGTGAAAACCCTGCGCCGGTCAGGCTTCTGTGGAACTACAAGTCCCAGGTTCCTCTGGGAGGCTGATAGTGGCGGGGCATTCTGGGAGATGTAGTTCCACAACAGCTGGAAAGACGTCATAGCCCTCTATGGTGTAGTAGAGTTGTACAGTGGGTGTGGCTACAGAGCTGTCCAGTCAGGGGCGCCTCTTGTGTGTGGTGATAGTGAAGGGCAGGGGGTGGCTGTCATAGTCAGGTGGCAGCAGTGGGGTGAGGAGTGGGTTTGGGCTCAGCTATCACTATGGGCAATATTTGCTTACAGTATATATATCTTACTGGGGTTTGTTTGGGGGGTCACCCTACGCCCCAATGAACATACTGAGAGGTTCTATAAAGTTGTACAACTCCCATGCCAGATTTCTGGCGTAAATGATAATTCTGGGCCCCCTGCGCGCCCTCACCACGCCCCCTATTCAGCAAAGTGGTGAGGTTTGCACAAAGATGGAAAAAGTCACTATTTTTTGCAGAAAACCCAATTACTTTTTAGTAAATCTGACCCAATGCTTTCATATGGGCTCATGTGAACGTCAATTTTGTTCTGACGGATCAGTGTAAGCGTTCTTGTTCATTTTTTTTTTTTTTTTGTTTACGCCAGTCTTCATATCTACTGTTTCGTGGGGAATGCACCTCATTTATGATGAGACACATGCTTCCTAATAAATCAGGCAAACCCTCCGCCGGGCCATGCACCTATGTGCCAGAAATCTATACCGCCTCATAGCTGGCATAGATTTCGGCAGGGGCGTAACTTCAGGGGGTGCAGTCACATCGGGGCCCAGGAGCCTTAGGGGGCCCATAAGCACTGGCAACAGTACTTAGATTGCAGCTTCCATCTGGCCCATAAGCTAAGGAGACCCATAGATTACCCCTAACCACACTAAGGTTGATTAACTCCTTAGCAGCCGTAACCATCACTATCAAGAATTCGCTGTAGGGATGAGGTAGGGGGCGCCAGACAAAAGTTTGCATCGGGGCCCACAAGACTTTAGTTACGTCACTGGATTGTTGCAGGGCTATTGGCCCCACCCATGCCACGCCCCTTTTCAGGAAAGTGACGAGGATGGTAAAAAAAAAAAAAAAGACACAAATTTTCATGCATAAACCTGCCTATGCATGAAAACTGGTGTACAAGGCATGATAAATCTACATAGGTGTTACCTGAGTGTTGTCCACTGCCAAGAGAGATTGGAGGAGGGGGATGCAGGGAAAATGGATGCAACTCTGGCATTAAAAATGGACACGCATAGTGGAAACGGATGAAAAACGGACACTCAAGCGAAACAGTCGTGTTCATGAGTTCTAAATGGGGGACGATGGATATGTGTAACGTATTCACTCTGAACTTTCCCAGCCCATACGGTATAAGCAGATGCAGTGTGAATAGAGTCTTGTAAAGCTTTGAATCTCGTCTTCAAGAAAATATGACCATTGTAGTTGATCTCACACGAGATGTCCAACACACATACACCCAGTTAACTTTGAACAAACAGAGGCGTAACAAGAAACTACTAGGCCCTGATGCAAAATCTGCAACTTACCATGTGCCATGTATAATATTGGTGGGTTTTGATGCTGGAATGAAGCCTTTGGTCCCCCTCATCTTCGAGGGCCCAGTAGTGACTGCTACGTCTACACCTCCTATAACTACGCTCACGGGCACATATACTGTAGCAGCATGCATTATCTCATCCCATAGCACTACCCTTCTACCAACCACACCTGCCCTGTGCCGAAATTAAATGGGTGATTCAATGGGTATAATGGTCCACTGTTACTAATGCAGTCTACAGGCAGGTTTATGAAGATTGATCTCCTGTTTCATTGATGAGGAGGTCACCGTCCGCTGGGCCGTGCGCCTGTCGTCACAAGATGCACCAAACTCATCCTCATGTTGCACACTGTGATAGCCTTGGCACAGCTTGCTAGAAGTTAGACACTCTCCTCATTTTCAAGGCGTTGTCCAGGATCTGAACGTCAGTCGGGGTAAGCAAACCAATCAGGTGATGTGGCTACCGGAAGCTATATACTAGGTGTATAGCCGGAAGCAACCCTGCTCCTATTCAAGTGAATGGGAGTGGGGCTGCAGTTCCAGGCGCCTCTGCTACACTGTACAGACCTGAAGCTCCACTGTAGCCGTGGCACCTGGAACTGCAGCCCCACTCCCATTCACTTCACTAAGTATATGGCTTCTGGTGGTCGCATCAGGTTATCGGTTTGGGTGTCAGACCCTGACTGATCTGATACAGATGACCTATCTTGGTTGCACAAAAAATAATATGCTTTTAGCTGCTCTGGCTGCTAGAGGACGGTCCGGAATAGAAAACCTTCCTACAATAATTCATAAGTCACTAATAGGATGGTTGCAAAAATGCCATCCATCCACACAGTGTGGGTATAGTGCTGGTGAGTGCATTGTCTGCACAAGTATGTCTATTTACATAGAGCAGCATGTGATGTTTCTAATGATAGGATGACTAAGCCTTGGTCTTTCCTGTGCTTTACACAATGTTATCTGGGCATCCAGCCAAGTGACACCATTGTGTTATCAGTGCTTGTTCTGTACTGTGCCAGTGACATACTGTATAGTGCAGATGAAACAATTTTCCGGCTATGCTAACCAGGTTTTAGTCTAGTTCAGAAAAATGATCACATATGTTTCCATCCTCTTATCACAATCATATACAAATACTGTATGGCATCTGAATTCAGTGGGGGTACCTTCTTACAGCCCTCCTTAGAAATTCATTCTAAGGATGCCTGTGCACAATTCAGCAGAGCTGCTGTAAAAGTGCCAGAGTTTTGCTATGCTGTTGTTTAGGAAGCCCTGAGGTTCTGTGGAGACTGGATGGGTACTCATTTTAGTTCCATTTGTCATAGTTTAGGATAATACTGCCCTACACACAGGAGTGAGGTTTAAAGTGTAACTCCCCCTTTTTTATTTTTTTTCGCTATTGTGTCGGGGTGTTTAGTGACCATTTTTGTAATATACTTTATTATTTATTATCCTATGTACATTCCTTTTTATTATAAAACAGGCTGTAACATTCTCCTTAGCAACCCTCTAGCTGTTGCTAGGGAAAGTCTGTACACAGTTCAGGGCTGAAGCATTTACCAAAGGGGGGATGGTCACTTCCAATGGCTGTATTTTCCGCTTCATACCAGCTAGAATAATGGTTCTGGTATCATAAGAAAGCTGAGATTCTCTACTTTCCTGTGACCCAAGCTTTAAGAAATTCAGGAATGTGATTTTATATGCCACATGAACTACTGCCTATTGAGTTGAATTTCCTGACTGTGTTTTTTTAACTAATTATATCTTAGATTCTTTTATAGCTAGTTCTTAAAGCTTGGCATCATATGAAAGCTTAGCATCTCGGCTTTCCTATAGTACCATTATTCAATCTAGGTGGTATAAAACCGGAGATACAGCCATTTGAAGTGATCATCCCCACTTTGGTAAATCTTCAGCTCTATGTACTACATTGGGTACACGTGTATGGACAGTCTCCTGGCATTGCTTAGTTAGAGCATTGCTAATGGGAACTTTACAGCTGGTTTTCTATTGAAATGAAGTTTGATAGATTAATAAAGTATATTGCAAAAAATGTTCACCACAAACCCTCCCAAAAAAAGTCACTTAAATGGGAGTTACACTTTAAAGAGGATCTTTCACCACCTCCACTAACTCCAGTTCTTAGCATCTGTTAATAGCTGCCGCTCTACTGATTCTGGCACAGTTGGAATTTTTTTTTCTGTAGCCCCCACCATTGGAAACCATTATAAATGTTCTCTTGTTCAATTTGGAGTTTCCTATCTTGAGAGTATAACAGTATTTAGAGGGGTTTTCTCAAATATACCACCACTGGGACTCCAAGCAGGCTCTAGAATGGGAATCCACAAGGGCCCCTGACTACCCCACATGAATGGGACAGTGGTGCGCCTTCTTAGCCACCTCTTCATTACATTCCATGGGACTTCTCTAACTTCACTGGGGGACTTTTGGGACTTGGCCGGGGTCCCAGTGGTCAGACTCCTGTGATTTTATATATGTTCTGAAGTGAAAAACTTACAGTTCACTTTGTGGTGCAGATTTCTGGTGCATCTGGGCTGCGACATCGTAATAATGGTGGTGCATCATGGGAGGTACCGTGAGCCTAAACTAAAATCTGTGCCAGCCAGGTAATGGCATAGGTTTCAGGTACTCCAGTTTTCTGCCTTGCTTCCTCCTTCTAAAAAGGGGGGAACCTGATATGATGCTTCTTAGGAACAAATCAGGGCCATGTGCATAGGATGCAGTGCTGCAGGGCCAGTACATACCCCCACATTGCTTTTCGGTGATCTAGGAGTCAGGATTCTCTATGCATCCCTGTGAGAACCCTGATCTGACTCCCATAAGAGTGCATGGAGAATTGTACTTTCACTGTAGATTATGACTCCATGCACATTACATTGCTCTCTCCTTATGACACACCAGTGTATTGTGTTTGTGACACAGCACTCAGTTGTTTCAGCTTTATTGTACTCGCCACTTTTGCTTTGGATTTGCATCCACACCCATTGACTCATATCAGGCTTTGACTTGGTGACATTGTATGTGATTGAAGAAACCTTTGTACAGCTGCCGGTGACTCAGAAGTTGGTCCCTGTGAAACCGACTTAAGATTTGTCAATATTGGAACATTCATTTGCCTAAGATATAGAAAGAATACAGCCCATGCACATGACTGTGCATCTAGACCATAGTAGTGTAGTAGACTGTTGTGTGGTGTGTCCTATATTGACAATGAAGTTTTGATGGACACATAATAGGGTGAATGAGGTCTACAACTGAATATGCGCCCCACTCTGGAGAATCTTTTAAAGTATACCTGATATCTAAGGTAAAATCTACAATTAGCCTGTACTTTTATAATGGAGCAGGTCTGCCGAGTACTTGATTGATGACTTCTTCCTCCTTCTTGGCTAAGATGCTCAGAACTTCCCGCTGTCGATGCAGCGCGCTGAGTCATATCTTTGCCAGTGTACCTGCTCCTACCGCTATCAATGCAGTCTGTGTATGGATCCTTAATACAACTATACTGTAAGCTACAATAGTTCCATACTGCATGGATCCCAGGTTTTCTGTAAAAATATGTATATACCAACCATGCTATGTGTGTGTGTGTGTGTGTGTGTATATGTGTATATATATATATATATATATATATATATATATATATATACAGTACAGACCAAAAGTTTGGACACACCTTCTCATTCCAAGAGTTTTCTGTATTTTCATGACTATAAAAATTGTAGATTCACACTGAAGGCATCAAAACTATGAATTAATGTGGAATTATATACTTAACAAAAAAGTGTGAAACAACTGAAAATATGTCTTATATTCTAGGTTCTTCAAAGTAGCCACCTTTTGCTTTGATTACTGCTTTGCACACTCTTGGCATTCTCTTGATGAGATTCAAGAGGTAGTCACCTGAAATGGTCTTCCAACAGTCTTGAAGGAGTTCCCAGATATGCTTAGCACTTGTTGGCCCTTTTGCCTTCACTCTGCGGTCCATCTCACCCCAAACCATCTCGATTGGGTTCAGGTCTGGTGACTGTGGAGCCCAGGTCATCTGGCGTAGCACCCCATCACTCTCCTTCTTGGTCAAATAGCCCTTACACAGTCTGGAGGTGTGTTTGGGGTCATTGTCCTGTTGAAAAATAAATGATGGTCCAACTAAATGCAAACCGGATGGAATAGCATGCCGCTGCAAGATGCTGTGGTAACCATACTGGTTCAGTATTCCTTCAATTTTGAATAAATACCCAACAGTGTCACCAGCAAAGCACCCCCACACCATCACACCTCCTCCTCCATGCTTCACGGTGGGAACCAGGCATGTAGAGTCCATTCGTTCACCTTTTCTGCGTTGCACAAATACACGGTGGTTGGAACCAAAGATCTCAAATTTGGACTCATCAGACCAAAGCACAGATTTCCACAGGTCTAATGTCCATTCCTTGTGTTCTTTAGCCCAAACAAGTCTCTTCTGCTTGTTGCCTGTCCTTAGCAGTGGTTTCCTAGCAGCTATTTTACCATGAAGGCCTGCTGCACACAGTCTCCTCTTAACAGTTGTTGTAGAGATGTGTCTGCTGCTAGAACTCTGTGTGATATTGACCTGGTCTCTAATCTGAGCTGCTGTTAACCTGCGATTTCTGAGGCTGGTGACTCGGATGTACTTATCCTCCGCAGCAGAGGTGACTCTTGGTCTTCCTTTCCTGGGGCGGTCCTCATGTGAGCCAGTTTCTTTGTAGAGCTTGATGGTTTTGGCCACTGCACTTGGGGACACTTTCAAAGTTTTCCCAATTTTTCGGACTGACTGACCTTCATTTCTTAAAGTAATGATGGCCACTCGTTTTTCTTTACTTAGCTGCCTTTTTCTTGCCATAATACAAATTCTAACACTCCATTCAGTAGGACTATCAGCTGTGTATCCACCTGACAACACAACTGATGGTCCCAACCCCATTTATAAGGCAAGAAATCCCACTTATTAAACCTGACAGGGCACACCTGTGAAGTGAAAACCATTTCAGGTGACTACCTCTTGTAGCTCATCAAGAGAATGCCAAGAGTGTGCAAAGCAGTAATCAAAGCAAAAGGTGGCTACTTT
The DNA here is from genome assembly GCA_947044405.1 of Leptodactylus fallax. Taxonomy (NCBI): domain Eukaryota; kingdom Metazoa; phylum Chordata; class Amphibia; order Anura; family Leptodactylidae; genus Leptodactylus; species Leptodactylus fallax. The sequence continues at coordinate 40,424 of CAMRHE010000843.1, forward strand.
GAAGAACCTAAAATATAAGACATATTTTCAGATGTTTCACACTTTTTTGTTAAGTATATAATTCCACATGTGTTAATTCATAGTTTTGATGCCTTCAGTGTGAATCTACAATTTTTATAGTCATGAAAATACAGAAAACTCTTGGAATGAGAAGGTGTGTCCAAACTTTTGGTCTGTACTTATATATATATATATATATATATATATATATATATATATATATATAATTACACAGTAAGACCCTGGTATAGGGGAATAGGTTCCAAGCCTATTTGTGGATACCAAAACCTGCATCAGATACCATTCCACACCGTGTATGGTAGGCCAGTAGGCTCCGTGCAGTGGCACCTGGTGAAAGCCTCAGATTTATGATGCAGATGTAAAATTTGTATTCACTATCATTCTTTGAAGGGACACACCTCATTAACAAGGGAAATTGTAACACCCATTTGTCAATTTATTTAGACATCATCAGGAGGAATAACAGGGGGACAGAACATCAGAGTTCTAAGAAAATGTATGTGTTGGGGAATATAAGTACTTACTTGTATGGCTAATCTGCAGTAGCGACATCATTACCTCCTGTGTCACCCTAAGTTACATAGTTAGGACATGTTCACATAACTTTTTTTGGTTTACATTTTGAAGATATGTCTGGAGTGCTCATGGTGCATACGCCAGACTGGTAAGGTAGTTTGGAGGTTCAATATAATTCCTTTTCTTTGGCATTTATTTTGCTGTTTGCTATAAAATAGATGCCAGGTGGTGCTTTATTCACCTCCCTCTCTGCGCACGGCATCAAATAATGTATACAGAAGTCTCTTTATCTGATCAGGATGCTCTCTCTATACATGGCACCATTCATTTGATATTTGCAGAAGTTCCTTTGTCCTACTAAGATGCTTTATTCACTGGGCACTATTCATTAAAATTTATGTATGTATGTGTCATATGTTATGGGAATTCTGATTTGAAGCGACACCCTAATTGCACTGTTCACATTGGATGAAACCTAGTATTGAAATATAAGGACTGCTATCTCCTGGGAGGTCATTTTAGAAGCCTTCACACATGTTACAGAGTCTTGTCTTTATTGTCTTCCTGTCTGAAATACGCCCTTAGGCCCAGAAAGGCACTATAGAGTTGGAAGTTTACAGACAATAAGATCTAGTTTGGAGAGATCATAACCAAATTCTATCACAAGAAGGCTCCCACTGATCCAGGGAATGCCAAAAGAGTAACATACATTCCCATGGTAAATGCTGGGATATAGTGACACTTTTCAATATAGAGGCATTCTCTAAAGACCGAATACTATGCTGTATAACACAGGAGTTTATGGATGACCTATGCAATTGTATGATATATAGCTGAATACCTATAGGATTTGTGATTAAAGTACATAAGATTTTTCCCAATGTATGTTGCAAATCTAAGCCAAAAACATAATGTGAACAGAGCCTAAGGCTTCATTCTGAGAACCGAATGCACCATCCGAGTGCCTTCTAGGCTTCTGTTCTCTTCTGATATTTTTAGAGCAGGTTCTATTTGGATCTGTCAGAACAGACACACGGACCTGGAAGACAATTCTCACACAGATTGTCTTGGTCATAGGCTGACTTTATTCAGTATAAAGCACTCCATTATATTTCCTTCTAAATTCATTGCTGGGACCAGACCTGACAATAATGTGACATTGTATTACCTACCTTACTTAATGACGGAGATGAAGGCTTCCAAACAAAGAGTCAGTGTTTCATTTTTACATGAAAATGTGGAAAGAATATTAAATGTCCCGCATGAAGATTAGAAAGTTATTAATAGAATGTTCTCGGGAAGGGCACGAGGAGAAAGATTTGTTCTAGAACTTACTTTTTGTCTTATTATAAAGGGATTGTCTTATGAGGACAACCCCTGTCCTTATGCCACTGCAGGGAATATAACTGTCTAGCCATGGCTTCCCCCGGTATAAACAGCTGTTTGCCTGTGGTGTTGGGAGCAGGGCCACATTATGGAAGCGGTTGTGCCTACCTAATTCTGCCACTTTCATTACATCAGATGTATAATAATGGGAAACAATGTGTCTTCCTGGCTCTGACATAGTACTGTCGCACTATCTACATTCTCACTGCACCTTTTGCAATTGCTACAAGCTTAAGTTGAATCATTGTAGGGGTTTTCCATGATCACAATATTGATGGCCTACTTTCACCATCCTGCCTGTGATGAAAAAAGGCCATTTATTTATGTATTATTACTGAATCATATTATTCGTATATATATCATTAGTGAATGTATTGTTTATGCGTCTTATCAGTATACTACATTGGTATTTGTGTATACAAGCTAGGTTGGAAGGGGAGTTCAACATTAAGACCATTAACTTCCTGCAGCCAAAAAACAGATGTTTTTGGCTGCAGGATTTTATTGTTTTATGACTAGTTGTAATTAACCAAACTGGTCAGACATGTGACCAGCGTTAACCTCAGAGCCACAGCTCTACAAGGCGAAGATGGAACATTCATCTTTTCTGGATGAAGATCAGTTGTTCATTCCCCATTTCAGGGAGTGAGAGAGGGGGGCAACTTGGCAAAAGCACAAGCCACAAAAAAAAAAAAAACTGTTTATTCTTTACCACTATCACAATGGTGGGTGTGCTCAATCCACATAGATCCTCCAAATTTCCTCGAAAAGAATCTAAGTATCTGATTTATTCTGTTTTTTCTCCCGTTATTTTTAGAACTGTTTTCTTGTTTTGTCATTTTGTTCCACTTGTCTTTTCTTTATGTAGCACTGAACCCTTTGAGTATTAAATTGTTAAATTTAAGGATACTTTGTGTTTGCTCTATGAACCCATTACCTTTTTTGAAGTGTGTTTTACATCTGACTGTTGGAGAAGCACGTGTATATGCGAGTGCGGTTTCTGCTGAGCCCAAAGTCAGTGGTGGTGGCAACATGTATTTGGGGTGCGTGGACTGAGTTGGTGTGTGATTTACCCTTAGTTTGCAGCCTGAGTGAAGAGTGAGTGCAAGATAACGTTATTCTGTGTGGTCGGTGTATGCACTTTATTATTATCTGCCGTCTTTAACTTTCCTAGTGTGTGTTTTTACTTGTATGTGTGGGTTTAGGGACTTGAATGGGCCTTTACGTATGCATATCTAGGAATCTATGTGTTTGTCAGATAGATTTTTCAGTCTAGGTCAGAGGTAGGCAACCTTCGGCACTCCAGACTACAACTCCCAGCATGCATACTTGCTCTGCTGTTCTTGGAACTCCCATGGAATTGACTGTAGCATGTTGGGAGTTGTAGTTTCACAGTAGCTGGAGTGCTGAAGGTTGCTGACCCCTGGTCTAGGTTATATATTATTGATGTAACAGTACCCACCCAGGGTTAGTTCTGTCTCGGGTGTGCCTGGCTCCTTTATATGATTGTGGATTTTTTTTGTATTTTATGAATTTCAATAAAGATGTAATATAGTTTTTCAATTATTCCAGTGTGTTTTCACATTATTGTTAAGATAAATTGGTATATTCTATTACACTTTGCCCATATGTGGATAGCTTTAATCTGATATTAATGTTTTATCCTAATGACAGTCTTCGAATAATCAGTATTGCGATCCTGAAGAACCCCTTTAAGACCAGATCTATACCCTAAGCCTGTGTCCTTATGTGGCCCTGCTTATCCCAACTTGCTATTCGCAGTTATTCTCTGTTTTTTTGGGGGGTTTTTTTTTTTAACAAACAAAAAAAAAAATTCTATCTCCTTGTCCCCATTACAACTTCCCTGTGCACACTAGTTGACCTCACTAGTTGACTCTCTGCATTAAGGTGGGAAGGGACATAAATCTTCTATACTTCTGGTGTACCATTCTGGTCGCATAAATCCACTTACTTGATTTTGCATAGTTACTGTTATATGTGGATTTTCTCGAAAACACAGAATAGCACATCTAGCCACTAAGCTCAGAAGTGGATATTTTTTATAATTATCAGCTCTGTGCTGCACAGTGGTTTTGATGGTTCCAAGGCTTGCATGGATACATACATTTTTACAAACCCATTCAGTCATGGAACAGTTACAGAAATTTCCACAACCAATTTTCCACTTGTGAATATATCTTTTACTATATAGAAAGATCTACCGTACAAATCTATAAAGCTAAATCTTGATATTTACTTACTTGTGCACAAATGCAAGTTTTTATAGGCTCGGTTAAAATAGCTGCATGTGCCGCATGCTATCTCCCTGCTGATGACTAATCCGCAGCTGCAGGATTTAGAGGTCATGTACATGAACATGTACTTATTACTGAACTCTACTAATGACACCCTCTGAATTCCCTGCTAGTATACATAGCCCTACATGTGGTGTTTCCAAGACTCCTAGAAGGTTGAAGTAATTACATTCTGGAAATGTCTGAGAATTGTTGGACTGTTGTATCATTGGGACATGTGTTATCTTTAAGAGATGGCAATGCTAGTTTGGCACTTACAGGTTTTCCTTACCCTTGCTATGCAGATTGCTGACTACATTCAAGTAAACAGGTCTCCATTCGTTCCCTGCACAGCCAGGTAGCTGGAGTGCTGATATTCTGGTGAAAAACTGTGAATAACAGATAATATCACTAACCCATCACTTGCATCCAGTACTGACAGATGATGTCACACCTTATCTGTATTCTATCCCTGAATATATCTAGAAAACTGTCCCATAGACATCGACGTGAGTTGAATCCAGTGTGTTGGTGCCCATGGCCATGAGAGTGCTGTGAAGCATATCACTAAACAGGGATGTCCAAGTTTTTTTTTCTTTAATTTATGGCCAATCCATAGTCAGTGGGATCTGAACTGCAGTATCAGCACTAGGCCACTATACAGGGCATAGAGCTATCTGCTTCCAGCTCCTTAAAATTTATAGTACAGGACCTGGATGTACTCTCAAACAACTGATTTGCGCAGGGGAGGGCTGTCACACCACCACTGATCAGATATTTATAGCCTATCCAGAGGGCATAAATCATGGAAAACCCTTTTAACAGAGCAGAGGAGAAGTGGGGGCAAGATGGATCCCCTATAATCATGTACAAAAAATAGAATTAAAAAATCTACAATTAAAAGTATATTGGAAAAAAAGTTACATTTTACTATCTGGTTTCAATAAATAAATAAAAAAAGCTAATAAAACGTTCCCTTTAATTCTCAACATTAATTGCTGTAAGCTTTTACATTTACGCTGTATACGTTAGTTTAAGTGCAAGGACACTATACAACTACCCAGTATATGGTATTGTAAGATCCTGAACCGCTCTTTTCTCCAGTTCTACGTTCTGGATGATAGAAGGGGAAAGCTAAGCAGGGGTCTCCTCTCTATGATGCCCACATGGCCTTTGTACTTGCGTCGTCCTGATGGTATAAGCCCTTTCACTATACCCCATTTCTGAAAAATGTAAATCGTATTAGAACTATTTAACTGCTTATGAATGCAACAGTGGGGCACTAACTTTAAGGCAAGATTCCCTGCCTTCCATTGAAGTGGGACGCTGAAAAAATAAGTGTCCTGCTTTATGTTGCTGCAGATTCCTCAGCTGATGAGCCACAATTCCTCTTCATTTTCTGCTATCTGAACAGGCCCTTATAGATTTTCTTATGCATTTTGCATGTCTCCACCTTGTTGTTCACATACTGCCAATGGTTCGTTTTATATATTTTCATCCAGTTTCGATCCCAGCTTCAATTTATATATTTTTTTTTTCTTTTTCTTTCCTTTCAGTGTTCCTTGAGCCCCCTCCGCCTGTGGTAATGCAGATTTGTTTCTCAATCGATAATCTCTGACTAATAGACATACATTCCCTTAACTTGAATGACCTCTACTTGGTGGAAATTGCTGCTCATTCTACCACATTGCCTCTGCTGCACGGCTCGGCTCGGCTCATGTGCTTGGGTTTTAATTGTTTCCGTAATTTCCTAACACAATAAAAGAAACCAAGTTTTCTTTCCAGACGGAAAAGCTACTATTTTCTTTATTCTTCATGAGTCATGTCCATATCTGCTTGCAGCCTCCTCAATGAGGTAAAACAAAGACTTGACTGTAAATTTGTCAGGCCACTGTCTATCTTTAAATTGATGACCTATACTAGGGATAGGTCATTCATTTAAAGATAGACGGGGGTCTGACACCCAGGACCCCGGCCAATCAGCTGTTTGAAGTGACTGCAGCATCAGCGACGCAGCCTATTCAGTACTTGCCAAGCACAGCTGCTTACATTTGTGCGGTGGCTGTGCTTGGTATGCGGTCAGACCATGTGACCGACAAACATGACTTCACATGGCCTGTGAACCAGATGCAATGCCCAGGGAGTGCTACTGCCACTTTAACCAGCTGATTCATGGGGATTCCGAGTGTAGGACCCCAATCTTTAATTGATAACCTTTCTTAAGCCTTGTGCATGCGACTGTGTGCTAGCTCAGTGTGCTATCCATGTTTTTCCCATTCATTTTTGTCGGCCCACGCACACAACTGTGTATTACATGGTTCCGTGTGCGGGCAGACTGCCTGGGTTGCGAAACTCAGGACAGGTCCTATTCCCGTTCAGTTTTGCAGCCGTACTCCCACGGCTCCTGTTCATTGAATGAATGAGGTAGCGGAAGCACGGCTGGCGAACGGGCCGTGTGCCACTTGTGCTTCGGCCGTGCCGCTCAGTCGCGGCCTGCACACGGTAGTGTGCAAGGGGGCTTAAGGATGAAAGTCCTGGAAAACCCCTTTAAAGGGGTTGCCTTATTGTCCAGCCCAATCCAATCCATATCACTCCTTTATTACTGAATTAAGGTATGATACTTTTCACTAAGCCCTGTTGGCCTATGAGAGCATAGAGAGGCCTCATATGTAGTCACATTTTCGGTCCTTGTGAATTTATTCAATGTCAACCAAGGGGTCCTGAATGTGCCATGTTCCCTTTTGTTTGTTAGTAGGGGTACTATGTCTCCTTAACCCTTAGGTTACACAGACATTTTTCATTTTTGTGTTTTCATTTTTTTACTCCCTGCTTTCCAAAAGCCATTGAGAAATTTTCCACAAAACTTAAGGCTTTTTTTTTCCCCTCCGTGCCATAGACACTGACTGGAGCAGCAGGGCGCCTGCTCATCTGATGGTCCATTTAGACTCCTCCTAGCTGTGGTCTCACGGCTAGGGAATGGTGGATTGGGGTCCTTACTCATGATGATTAGGGGAGTTCTCAGCTGCTGTTCCCCCACATAGGCATGTATCCTGTGACCCAATGATAATTGCATATGACCATGATACCCTTTTAATCCCAAGGATCTTCTCCTGGTGATACATTCTCTTCTAGGATAAAAGAATTGTCATGTAGTAATTGTATTACACGACTGAACAGCTTTACAAACCAGTTTCTATGAGGCTACCGTGTCATTAATGTATGTATGATTTGGGCCACACCTATTATTAAGCTGCCGTCTATTGTATATGATGAATGTCTAACCCTGAGGCTTGGTGTTTCAGAGCTGGGTGATGTGCATGAGAAATGCAACTCCTTGGGGGGGATTTAAGAATTCTGGCTCCATTTGCACCAAAATATTAGTGCATATGCCTTGCAGAATATTTATCATGTGTTTTACAGTTTGGTTTTTTTACACCTCGTGATGGTTCTGAAAAGTGTTTGGGGTTAAGAGGGGTTGTCCAGGAATAATGGACGCCTGCCAGGAAACCAGGGAAGATGAAAAATAATTAAAAAAAAAAAAAAAAAAAAAAATACTCGTCTGTTCCCGGCGCTCCGAGTCCCCCCGCCACTGGTCCAGTGGTGCCCGGGGGCTTGTTCTGGCAGAAGTCCTCGCCACACGTGACTGCTGATTGGCCTCAACAGTCACAGGAAAGGACATGGTACGTCACAGTGACGTATATGACTGACAGGTGAGTGTGTGGGGTTTTTTTTTTTTTTGTTTGTTTTTTCATTTTATTTTTCTCCTTCCCCCGGCCTCCTGGCACAAATCTGTAATTCTTTCACAACCCCTTTAAGATTTGACAGATTTATTAATGTGCACCATGTGTAAAGTAAGCGAGTCAAGAAGTAGTGTTGGTGCAAAATATTGGTGCATCTTCAGTCTTTTCTAGTTTAAAAGGAACCGGTCAGCTCCATTTCACCCACCACACCACAATTCGTATCTCAGTGAATGTCTTGTGTTTTCCTTACTGTGTTCATAACACAGGTCTGGTACTGCCATCCCCAGAAAAATCAAGTTTATTCAATGTGCAGAGCACTTGTTTGGAGTCAAGGGGTGAAGAACTAATCGCAGAAGTCAAGCTTAAAGCCCCTAACCTGATCCAAGGATAACTTAACCTAAGACTGGCAATTCTTACTGCAGTCTTAATTCATTGCCTTACAGGCTCTTAGTAATTTTTGCACATGATCTCAAATCTTTGCCAGTCAGGAACTGGCGTAGATTTGTGGTATAACTCACGCCAGCCTTACTAAATGTGGGCCAGTATTTATAAATCTCCTCCACTATGTCTAAAATCTCTTGTGTTTGAGCTAATCTTTAATGGTCTTGCTTCTTTTATAGAGGACCTGTCCCAAGACTCATCTCTGATCTCTATAGGATTCTGGTAGATTATATATCTTCCCTTACTCCTAAACACCAGGTGGGCCAGGTGGGAACGGTGGTTGGGTAAACAACTTCCACCTTCTCTCTGGTCAATTGTCTGGGGACAGGCCAAGAAAAGCTCTCGATGCTCTCAATACAGAGAGAACCACATTAAGCTCCTCATGCGATAGTATCACAGCTCCAAAATCCTCCATAAATTGAATCCCACAATTCCGAATGTTTGCCACTGATGTCGTTCCCCAGGTGGTTCTATATACCATATTTATTGGACCTGCCCTCTTAATATCAGATTTTGGGGTGAGGGACATTTGCTCCTCCACAAGACCTTTGATCGAGATCTTCCTCTGACTCCAGTGCTTTATCTCCTCAATCTCCCTCCTAGGAACATGGGGAAGAATGCCGCCAGGCTGCTCCTCCAGATCCTTACTGCCGCAAAGTGCCTTATTGCTCTGTATTGGAAGAGGACGGCCCCCTGTTTCGATTAGATCTGCGCTCACTAGAGTGCTGCACAGCTATACTATTCATGGCAAATTCCTTGCCTTGTGGTTGACCTTTATTGTAATGTTGGCTAGTGTTGTTTGCTTGCTGACACCTTTTTCAATTACGGTGCTATTGCGTAACATTTTAACTTTGATATTATTTAAGTTTTTGTTACTTTTTTAACGAAAAAAACTCCTAATTGAAAAAAAAAAATAAAAATTTTAGGAAAATCTTGCATTAGCTATTAAACAATAATTCTGCATTATTTTTTTTCTTATGCTCTGTTCGCATCGTGTCTGAGCCATCTGTCAGGGTGTATAGTGGCAGTAGGATCACACACACACACATTTACCCAGCGGAGGCCAAAAGGGCACACTATTGGCCTCCATCGGGTGAATCTGGGCTTTACAACCCTGCAGTATCCTGTTATTGTTCCTGCAAATGTATGAAAAAATTGACAAATGGCTGTTTCCATTCTGCGGGTAAGTGAGGCATGTCCCTATACAGTCTGATATCAAATTGAAATTAGGTATTTTTTGCTATAGTGGCATATGATTAGAAAGAATGGAGGGGATTTATGACGGTTGGCGTCTTCACTGCCGGTCTTCATATTTCCTGCACGGTTGGTCATGTGAATGATGTTAGTGACCACAGTAGTGGCACTGGAGCCACCAGTGGATTTAATGGGTAAGTGATTTTATCCCATTTCTTGATGATATCCCTTTCTATGCTAACACAGTTTTCTGGAAATCCTCGACAAACCCCTTAAGGCTATGGCCACATGTGGCGGTCGGCTGTGGGTTATCACACCACTTGACTGTAGATGTAATTTGCAGTGGGTTAGCCGCCCACCGATGATTCCACCAGCTACTAACCTACTGCAAACTTGCAATGTGTAACCGTAAAGTAGTAATCTCAATATAGTCAAGCCACCCACATGTAGAAAACTGAGTATGATGGATTCACTGGTGTGTATGTGTTTTGTTTTTTGTTTTTTTTTGCAGAGATTACCCTATGTATACTGTATTTTTCTATCAGTCATTATCAGTGATATAATATTTCCTTCCTTACAGTATTTTATTTAGGCTTTCATAGAAGTCCAGTTAATAATGATTGTGTAAAAACTGCTACAGTCGCACTTGTAGAAGGGTGACATTCCTAGAAAATACATGTGTAACCAATCATTTGTGGAATGTGTTGGGTGAAAGGTCCGCTGCTTTGATATGTGAGTTATTTATTGGTAAAACAACTTAAAGGAATACACACCCATGCTCACCATGTGGCACTATGATAGTTATTTAGCTTTAGGACCATACCAAGCATTTATTTCTTCAGCTTAACATTTCAAGTTTTGTAATTTTTTTTTTTATTTTTTTTTTTCCTTACAGCAGCTTGGTAGAATTAGTTGTACTTTCTGTCCAGGCCATATTGGTGTATATTACATTAGCACTTAAAGAGGCCCTCTCGGCTCTCCTGACATGAATATTTTATTAAAGAGGACATTTCACCACCTCCACCAACTTGAGCTTTTTGCATCCTTCAATAGATGTGGCTCCATTGATTCTGGCACAGTTGCAATTTTTTTTCTCTAGCCCCCCCCCCTCCATTCCTGAGCAATAATTTGTGTTAGATTCAGCACCCAATAGGCTAATTAGGTTCTCTACTGTCAGGTGGGTGGTCTCGTCTCTGACTCTCCGCTCCAGTCTAAAACCACCCACCTGACAGTACAAAGCCTAGTTAGCATATTGGGTCCTGAAAATCCATGACCACACATGGCAGTCTGGTCGACAGATGTAATTTGCAGTGGGTTAGCCGCTAGTATATTGGGTGCTGAAACTAACTGCGCCAATTGCTCAGGAATGGTGGGAGTTAGAGAAATCCAAGTGTGCCAAAATCAGTGGAGCGGCACCTATTGTAGAATGCAAAGATTTGGAGTTTGTTGAGGTTGCGAAAAGACCTGTTTTAAGTACTTGTATTCTTCAGGAAATAACAATTCTGGTGCATTTTTTTCCCATAACTCTGTGTTGTGCAGTATCTATGTTAATGAATTGGCAACTGGGTGTACCCTTAACAGGAGCGTGTCCCTACACAGTCTGTTCTGTCATTTCTTACTGGACAATGTTAGCATTTGTAGGGAAACTCCTCCAAGGGGTTGTCAATTTATTTCTAGTAGGAATAGCAGAGCAATGACAGAATGCAAACATTATGAACATTAAGAAAAGATTCTCCAGAATTGTTTCATGTGGAATACAAGTATTGAAAGTTCTCTTTAAAATATGTAGAAGAAAAAAAAAAAATTATCACTGACTTAAAATTTGTATTTGTATACAGTATTTATAGAACATTTTACAAGGATATCCGCTATGTGGGTTACATGCACAAGAAGCCTCTTACCTCTTAGGATATCCCACCTATGTTAGATCTCGGGCTGTCTCTATAGTGCCGCCAGCACAGGTAACCACCAACACAAAGTGTCTGTCCTCATATATAATGCTACGATCCAATTTTATTCCAGCACTGAACACTACAACCACAACCATGCCAGATCAATGACAATGCTGTAACCAATTCCTCAGACCCAGGTAGCCAATATGCTTAGAAATTTAGTAATGGTGAATAACTTTTTGGGTTGTTTTCTATAAAAGCTCTATTCAGAATATTCTGATGCAGACGTGAGTTAGTTCGGCTTTTTATTTTGCCCATTTTCAACATCTTTGCAAGGTCGGTAATTTTTTTTTTTTACCTGCTTTTATTTCCAAAGTTTCTCAGATCTCTTTGCTCACATTGTGACTACACGATAGGGCCCTGCACTCGGGGGGTGAACAAAGTACTTTTATACAGCTAAGTACACACCCGAGGGGAATCTGATTTCATGGATCCCTCATAGATATAAGTTTATTGAGGGATCTGTGAACTCGACCCGAGATGAGACTTGTTCCATTTTTTTCTCAGATCACTGTCAAGGGCTATAAAAACAAGGGTCGTGTTAATAGATCCAATAAAGTCTATGGGGCTGTGGGCTGGCAGTTAAAACAGGGGAACCCTGTCCTGTGAATGAGTCCTGAGGCAGATTTACTAATGCAGTCTTAGTTTAAGACCCTATAAACTTAGATTAGACAGTCTAAAATGCACCAGATTTTTCAGAGTGTCTAATACTGTTTGAAAAATTTGGTGCGTGTTTAGACTGTCTAATCTAACTATATATTTATTAGTTGGCTTAGGTTCTGCCAAAAATGTGCCAAAACTTGGACACAAGTTTTGGTACATAGTGTCACATAATGAGCCAGGCCCCCTTTTTGGCAAACCTCTCTGTTTCAGATAAACCCCACCCACTTGTCAGACAAGGAACAGAAACTATTACGAAGAGTCTAAAAGCATGTATGCCAGTTTTTGGTGCAAATTACGCCAGAATTCTGGGTCATTTTCTTTAGTAAATCTGCCGCAGGGTCTTCATTAGTAAAAGTATTAGGTACATGTGTGGAGGAACACATTGAAGTGTTTACATTTGGTAAAGTAGATGTTACTTACAAAAAAGTTTATCAACCTACTGTATATTGTATTCTTAACATATAGGTATTTATAAATGGCCTCTCGACACATTCCTCTTTCCCTAGCAAGTCCCTAAAGAAGCCCAGTGAATGGTCCTCATGTACTGTCCAGAACACCTATGACTTTATACCATGGAAAGGCTGAATCATGAGTTTTCGGATAGACTGCTATTATTGTAGGAGGTCTGGTCTCTGAGTCGACTGTAAAAGTAACAATTTCAATTTTTGCTATGTCACCAATGGTGTCATCTGTAGCACAGCAGTGTCCCAAATGGGGCTCTCTAGGTATTGCAAAACTATATCTAGTGTCTAAAGGGGGACAAAAAGCCATGGTAGATATCTGTGAAAGCAATTTAACTCAATTGACTGTCTCTTATTTGCACTGCGGCACTCAATAAAATTCCCTCTCTGTTGAAAAGGGTCAAATTTCCCATTCTATCAAATTTCTCACGTTTATATTCAGTTGCTATTTTCAGAACTGGACGTATGGACTTTATGTAATGATCATGGAGGCAGACACTTCTAGACTCACCTATACTAACCTGAAATAGCTAATAATAGAAGACACTAGATTGTATGGAAGTCAGCAAGACTCTAGATTAGTGATTCCCAAAGTGGTCCAGGTGGACCCCCAGGGGTCCGTGGGAGACTCGACGGGGGTCTACGTTAGATCTAAGCTTCACATTTTTCGACGAGTTTTGGGAATATGGTAGAAATGTAGCAGCAGAGGGTCCACCGAAACCAGTAAAATTTTGAAAGTGGTCTACGAGAAAAAAAAGTTTGGGAACCTCTGCTCTAGATTCTAGGTAGAGAACCAGTAAATCAAGATCTTCCCTGACACTTCCTGACAGTGTGTCACTAGTGCCTTAGTTCATTGGTCAGTAACTGTCAAATTTGCTCTACGAATAGCTCATATATGTGTGACAAATTGATCTGATGTTATATAATTGATTATATGTGATATGCAGGCAAGGCAGTGCAGTGGAAGGCACAGCTCCACTGATTCCAGCACAGTTGGAACTTTCTCTCTATTCCCTACCATTCCTAAGCAATCAGTGCAGTTAGTTTTGGTGCCTGATGTGCTACTTACACTGTACTGTCAGGTGGGTGGTGTCAGGCAGGAGCAGTAAAGGGAGTGTGATTCAGAACACCAATCAGAGGTGGACAATGTCAGCACTCAGAATAGCACCCATGTGCCTGCTTCTGCCTGCCACTACCCAGGTGACAGTAGAGCCTAAGTAGCATAGTAGGCACCAAAATCAAACAGCACTTATTGCTCAGGAAGAGTGGGGGCTAGAGAGAAAATTCCAACTGTGTCGAAATTGATGGAATAGTGCCTATTAAATGATGCAAAGAGGGGTTGGTGGAGGAGGTGAAAGATCCTCTTTAAAGTGTACCTCCAATTATAAACAACTTTTCATAAATCAATGGTAGAGATGAAACTTTGTAATATATCTTATTAAGGAGCTCTGTTTCCTTCATCACTTAAGCTATTCTCTTATTCCTTAACTTCAATCTGACTGCTTGTTTGCATAATATTTGGTATTCAGCCTCATACACAGACCTGTTTGAAGAAAAGAAGGTGGAGTAGGATTCTCCTGCCAGCTGGTAGATTGATCAATTGCCTCACTCTGTGTACTAGCAGCCTGTTATCTACAAACTTAGCAGTGTTGAATGTGTACAGTGTAGCAGAATGTAGTAGCAGCAATTATTTAGGGTGTCTTTTATATCCCCCTGTGATGACCCTTTTATCTATACCCATCTTTGGGAGATGTTTGTCCATGTATATTGCAGATGATTCAGGCTCTACAGAGTCTGTTAAGCCTCTTTACATACAAGTGTGAAACTCGTTAACTCAGCAGGGGAGATCCTGGAGTAATGTGTATTTTAAACATTTTTAGCAGACGAACTGACTCCGGCAAAACTTAAAAGGAAATATAGTAAAGTGATGATATTTTCTGAGGGGAACATCCTACAGTCACACAGATATATTCCTGGTGCGCAAGACTGGACCGAACACACCAAGTCCAAACACAGTACTGTTGGGAGCAGAGAAAAGGTCCAGGCACTGAACTGGGGGGGTCATTCCTGGTGTCTACGCGATGAGAACATTGCCACGAATACCGTCATACCTCTCGCCTGATAAAAACAGTCATCCGGAGAGGAGTTATGGGTGTATATATTTATCTGGTCTAGGATCGTTATATGGTCTCAGACCAGGGAGAAGAGGATAGAGCCTATCCTGGGAGAGATGTGAGGACACATGTCATGTTGCTGACTTAAGGAAGTGCCCTGGGGCTAACCAACTAAAGCCCCAGCGAACCAGACTGCAGATCCGTTTGGTATTTTTCTTCTGTTTTGATCCCATTTTCTTTTCTGTACTGTATACCTTTGTTTTTACCTGTATTTGCTTGACCATCCTCTGATGTGTATTCTGTATACGTTAGCAGCTAGTACGACCCACTCGGGTAAATAAATATATAAAATTTATAAAGCTTGTTTCATATTATCCTACAAACGCAGGCACTCATGGGTTGTTAATGGAAGGTAAGAGGGTGACCGCAGGTAGGCCAAGTGCCTTGGCAAAGCGGTATCCTTCACTCCCCCTCCCTTTCTTTATAGACTAATATGTAGAAATTAAGTGCCTGAAAAGTGGAGAAGAAAACATATGAAACTTTGAAATATATATTATGAAAGAAATATATTAACCTGCACTATTCCCTTATGAAAAATTGGTTATTAACCTGAGGTACACTTTAAGGGAGTTGTCCTTTGCAAAAATTTCAGAAATTGATGACAGAAAAAGACCAAATGGTTCATCTAGTCAGCCCTTGTATTATTTAGTTTTTAACTTGGGATAGAAGTGTTTTTCTCCCACATGGATAAATTCACTTATTGTAGATTTCCCAGCAGACAAGGGGTGTGATTCTGAGCTCTGACGCTGGCTGCCCCTGATTGGAGCTCTGAATCGCACTGCCCTTCGGGCACCAAAACTAACTGTACTTATTGCTCGGGATTGGTCGGGACGAGAGAGAAAATTCCAGCTGTGCAGGAATCAGTGGAGCGGCAACTATTAACAGATGCTAAGAGCTGGAATTGTTGGAGGTGGTAAAAGGTCCTCTTTTTAAACTAGATATTCAGAGACTTGGATAATATTCCAGTAAATCTCCCCATCTTGAAGGTTGCCTACCCCAGCTTCAGGTTTTAACTCCCTTTACTCTTTTCTACATCAGTTGTCGCATGTAGCCAGAATATAACAATACATCTTTCCAGCGTCCTGCAACTTCCTAACCAACCTCGCAAAGAGTGAGATGCTGAAAATAAAGAGGGCTATGGTGTTGTGTTCAGGTATTGCTCTTTGCTCCTTCTATAATGGCTGCAGAATGTGAGGTATTCATTCCCAGGAGAGGTGAACTGCAGCCAGTAAGGCGTTTTACTTCTGGAGCACGCTCTGCTTGCTTATGGGGACTTTAACCTCAGAAGATTCTCTTGGCAAAAGCTTTATTTTGTCTTTTGTCTTACACACATTCCTGTGATGAGCAGTAAGTTCAGCAGAGAGCTGGTTCAACCAGAAGCAGTACCGCCTATATCAGATGGAGCAAGAGACATTCTGAGCACTGGAAACCTGGAGTGGAAATTTACTGCTGCTCTCCACCACTGCAAGCCATCGATTAGGTGCAGATAGTCCAGGGGACGCCGGCTGCTCATCACAGGGACAAGGAGAGAGAGCTCCGAATATGTAATCCATCTCAGCATTGTCTAAAGTGTTTCTCCGACAGCTCTGTCTTGGAGGTTTCTCAGTAAGTACTGCTAAAAATATGCCATGACCCAACTCTTGTGCTAGAATATAGTGTGAGCGCTGCAGATATGATAACATTGCTTTTGTCTAGAAGAACTGACATTCCAGTAGTAGTAGTGTGTGTTGTACAAGCACTTATCCCAAGTATTTGTGCAGCTGGGGAATGTAGGAAGCGTTCAGCGGTGTTATTATTACAGGTGGATGTCGCTATATCTTCTGTACGATTGAAGACTATGGAGTGTATAGCCAAGTGGATACCATGCTGGAGACTCTTTTAGTGTTTGTCATAGTGGCAGAAAATCAGCACCTTTTGTTTTTTGTTTTTTTACTGTACTTAACATCTTTGGCATATATAGCAGCAACATATGCCGAAGCGCTGTACAGAGCTAGTCCTCACACGCCATTACAGGGGTTTTTCATACTGATGACCGTGCCCATAAAGTCTTAGTAGTCTATCTTCTGAGGGAACTTTTCTTTTATGTATATGAACATGTTATTACGCAGCCAAAAACTGCTGATCGGTTTGTTCTCTATGAACTTGCTCTTAATGTGGGTGTCTGAAGTAGGCAAATTAAAGGAGACCTCAGGATAGGTCGTCAGTATGTGATCTGTCAGAATAGTAGTCAGTATGTACCAGCTCCCATCACCCAGAGCCTGCTGGAACAGCTGATCTGTGGGGGGTCCTTGTGTTGGACTCCAGATCACACACTGATGGCCTATCCTGTGGATAGGTTATCAGTATGAAAAATCATTTTGGGGCTGGAAAACCTCTTTAATTTGCCTACTTCAGACATGCATTAGGAGCAAGTTCATAGGAAACTAACCCATCAGCAATTTTTGGCTGTGTAATAACATGTTCTCAGATACTCAGTTAGCCTCTAAAAGGTATTGCCTGATTTCTTCACTCTTCCACTACTTTCAATGGCTAACACGGTACAACATTATACTACTACTAATAACATGTTCATATAAATCAAAGAAAAGTTCCCTTGGGAGATAGAGTACTAAGACTTATGGGCACCATTACTTACTATAAGCAGCAGCCACCTCACCAGGCAGTTTGGAGACTCCTTGTTACCAAAGCTGCTGACTGCGCTAGATAGGTAATGTGTAAAGGCATTTAATCATACTGGGGTGAGTAGTCCTGTAAGTTGTAAAGAGGTATTAAATGGAGTCTGTCAGGTCCAAAATACTTCCCAATTGCCATTTAGGGTCCTTTTATAGGATCAGAAACTTAGCTTTGTGGCCACAAAGTGATGAAGCAATGCACAAAGAAAAAAATCTTCATTATGCAACTCAGTTGGCAAGTGCTTAGGGGGCGGGGCCTAATTCACCAGATTTGCTTATAGACTACCATGATGCAGACAGAGGCTGAAAATGTCAATCATGGCTAAAGGAGGGACATTGGACTGAGATTCCAGAGGAGAGCTGGAGCATTAATAGCTGTCTGTAGGCAAATCTTGCTAATTTGGCCCCACCCTCAATGCACTTGCAGGCTGATTTGCATATCCATTAAAATATGATTTTCTATGTATTGCTTTATCGATTTGTGTGTTCCTGGATGAATCAGATTGTCACTGAAGAACATACAGGAGGGGATGGGGGGCATTAACTGCAGAGAATCTCCAGACCACCCCTGTACTCCTGTGAGTGCAGCACAAGGCAGAGTAACACTTCTCCAGCTCCCATTATTATCTAACTAGGTATGTTTAGATTTACACATCACTGTATGAGGGGTCAAAACTGCTGACAGACTCCTTTTGAGCCATATTCCTTGTTTTGGTTTTTTGGTGCCAATAAAATGATGCCTAAAGGAAGTCTTATCTGTCATACAAGAATGAAGAGAAAATCCAGCACTCCTGGGATCCTCATAAAACAGAGCAGCCATTGTGACAGCTTAGTCATATGACTGAGGACAGTGTCTGCCCAGAACGCATCAGAATGATTTTCTCATTATTTACATGTCTTCAGTGTCCCCGGCATCTCCTTGCGCTGGTGGATCAAACCAGATCTTTAAAGTTACTTCCTGTGGTGCGTGCGCTGGATATGGGTGAGACCACCTGAGGTTTTCTGTTATATAAGAAATAATGCAAACAATACTTCAGGAGCCTATGGCTACAGAGTATACTCATTATACCACATCCATCAATTTATCCAATAGAACCATATTAGAAGTTGTGATCCCAAAATCTACACCCATAACAATTACTTTTCTTTATTTTTGTTTTTTGTTTGTTTCAGTGATAATAAAAATGAGGCCTAAAGGAAATCTTATCTGTCATACAAAAAAAAAAAAAATCCAGCACTCCGGGGATCTTCATAAAACAGATCCTTTATAAGAACAGGGGCACAAGTACTCAATAAACTGATGTACTTGAAGTGCTTGCTATCTGTGTGCCCCAGTCTTAGCACAGAATAGTGGTCCCTGCCCTTTTTAATGCCCTTACACGGTGCGGCCAGGCCGCATCCAACATGCTGCACCATGAAAGGGCACCCTTGTCCAGGTGCATAAATTGCTGCAGATCTTTTTACAGCTTTACAGATCCTCATTGAACAGGCTGATATCAATTTCCCTTCAGTATTGTAAAAGTGACAGGTCTATATTTGGAGGAAGCCCTGAGTGGGATACACTGGCCTAGAATAACTCAACGGGGCAGCATGTTACTAATTCGCTAACCTTACGCCTCTCAGCCAGTCAGGCACTTAATGGATACAATACATGAAAAGACCATGCTCACCCCATGGTACATGCCAAATGAGTGTCCTTTTGGCATATGTTTGGCATGCATACAACTATGTATTATATAATAATGATTACTTTTTTTTACAATGCACAGTCTTGAGCTTTTGAATGGACAAAAACCAAACCTGCTTAAAAAGCAGAAACCTGCGGAACCCATAGGCTATAGTGGGGTCTGCCGGGTTTCCGCCCATTTTCCACCCGAAAAATGCATAGAGAAAAGTCTTGCTTGCAGGACTTTTGTCTCTCTCCACATTTCTCAAGAGGATTCGGGGACAGAAACCCCAAACGTGAAGCAGGCACAGGTGTGAACCTAGCTTTATGCAACTATATATACTTGCATATGTTCTGTGACACATTTTAAATGTGCAGAATGGATGTGTACACTGAACAAAATGTGAACAGAGCTCAATTTTATCCTTTTCTGCCCCATTAGTTAGACAAGATAACGCTAGGTTCACACTTGCGCCTGGTATCCCTCCGCTGCCAAACTGGAAAAAAAAAACAAAAAAAAAAAACGGATTGGTCCAAAAACTGATTCCAAACGATTACACAGCAGATACCCGAATTCTGTCTTTTTAGACAGATTAGTCAATGGGTGTCCATCAAAAAGCTGTCCGTTTTTGACAGATCCGTTTTTTGGATCAATGGGTTTTAAAACGAACCATTCAAAATCAGTTTGAGGATTTTAGACGGTTTCAAAAACTGATTTCGTGCGGAGAGGTGAACGCTGATGTTAACACGGCCTAAAATGTCACTATTTTCTATAGGATTCACAAAAACCTATAAGGAGGAAAACTCAGAGTGAACTTATCCATCGGGGGCAGCAGTTCTATCAGCTGATGCCCTTAGGTCTCTAAGAAAGTGCACTGTAATAATACTCCTCACCTTCTATTGCTGCAAAGCCAGAGACGACATAGGTAATGTAAGCCACATTAGGGAAGCATCAAGGTGTAAGGTGACACAGTCCATAAAAGGCACATCAACTAAAACGGGAATATACAAGGCATACATTATTCTTTAATAATAGCCCCTGCTGTACTATATAGGCAAAGAAAAATTTATTTTACTAGAGTGCCTCTGTAAATCTGCTTGTGGCAGCCTCCATTCTTTGTGGTATCCTTCATCAACTAAAACAGACCTCCATGATTTACATTGAGGTCTGTTTCTTAGTAGATGAAGGCACAGAGAAGATGTGCTTGTGAACCATCTCAGATTTTTTTTTTTTTTTTTTTTGTAATGGATGGATCGCTATGTAGTGCTATATGGTGAGGAGTTTTCCCAAGGTGCATTCCATTTAGAAAACCCCATACAAGAAACCACTCACTTAGAAGAGCCCGCTGTTTCCTTTTAAATGTCCTCCTTGTCTGAACTTGTAAATGAACAAATGTCCCTTCAAGTGCCATGTTCCTGAAATTCTGCAGCCAATGCGGCCGTCATTATACTCACAAGCTATACTTGTTTTCAGAAGTCTGCATATGCACTGTGATAGGCAGAGGGTGCGATGGATTCTAAAAAGAGCACCTTTTATATAAAGAAATTATACATAAAAGGATTTTAAAGGGATTATGCCATGCAAATTATTATTGATAGGATAGAGGAGAAATTGCTGATCAATGGGGGTTCGACCAATCTTGAGAGCAGGGGTGTTTTACCCTGCTTGTGAAAGTAGTGGTGGAAACAGAGTTTGCATCCCCGTGCTATTCATTTCAATGGGAATACCAGAAATAGACAAAGTACAGCTCTCGGCTATCTCCAGCACTTACATTTAAAGGGATTGTCCAGGAGAGGACAGAGAGGCTAGGGAAGGTGTAACATGAAAAAAAACAAAAACATACCTGTCCACTCGGCTGGTGGAAGTCGTGCACCGCACATGACTGCTCAGGTCACGCACATATGTCTCCAGGTCTCTCTCTGTAGACACTGATTGGCTTCAAAGGTCACATGTGGTGCAGGGAACGCGCACCTGGATGGAGAGTGGTGGCAGACATTGATATATATTGTGGGGGAGGTGGCTCGGTAGCAGCAGTGGTGTGGACCCAACCAGTCAGAGACAGGCACACAAAGTCTGGTGCAACACAGGTTTATTTGGGAAAAACAGCAAAAATAAATAAGCCTTCAGTTCAGGTACAAAATAAGCAAAATAAAATACAGCCTAAACTTCAGGCAAAATGTAAAACAAAGCCCTGCTCGTCTGAGCTCTAACTAAACGGTAAAAACTAACTATAGGTGTGGCTTACTATCCACCAAACGAACAAAACAAAGTAGCACAGTACCAGACTCTGTGGTTCAGGACAGACCCAGGCGCCTCCTCTCACTCCCAGGATCTGCCCTGAAGTGCAGGTTCTGTAGCCTTTTATGGACCCGTAATGAGGCCAGGACTCACACCTGGGCTGAGGACTACTCAAGACCTGCCCTGGACCAGACATATGTCAAAAACCTGGGGGAGATATACCGTCATTCCAGCACTTGTCCTGTCACCTTCTCACAAAAAAAAAAAATATATATATATATATATATATATACAGTACAGACCAAAAGTTTGGACACACCTTCTCATCCCAAGAGTTTTCTGTATTTTCATGACTATAAAAATTGTAGATTCACACTGAAGGCATCAAAACTGTGAATTAACACATGTGGAATTATATACTTAACAAAAAAGTGTGAAACAACTGAAAATATGTCTTATATTCTAGGTTCTTCAAAGTAGCCACCTTTTGCTTTGATTACTGCTTTGCACACTCTTGGCATTCTCTTGATGAGCTTCAGGAGGTAGTCACCTGAAATGGTTTTCACTTCACAGGTGTGCCCTGTCAGGTTTAATAAGTGGGATTTCTTGCCTTATAAATGGGTTGGGACCATCAGTTGTGGTGTTCAGAAGTCAGGTGGATACACAGCTGATAGTCCTACTGAATGGAGTGTTAGAATTTGTATTATGGCAAGAAAAAAGCAGCTAAGTAAAGAAAAATGAGTGGCCATGATTACGTTAAGAAATGAAGGTTAGTCAGTCCGAAAAATTGGGAAAACTTTGAAAGTGTCCCCAAGTGCAGTGGCCAAAACCATCAAGCACTACAAAGAAACTGGCTCACTTGAGGACCGCCCCAGGAAAGGAAGACCAAGAGTCACCTCTGCTGCGGAGGATAAGTTCATCTGAGTCACCAGCCTCAGAAATGGCAGGTTAACAGCAGCTCAGATTAGAGACCAGGTCAATGCCACACAGAGTTCTAGCAGCAGACACATCTCTACAACAACTGTTAAGAGGAGACTGTGTGCATCAGGCCTTCATGGTAAAATAGCTGCTAGGAAACCACTGCTAAGGACAGGCAACAAGCAGAAGAGACTTGTTTGGGCTAAAGAACACAAGGAATGGACATTAGATCTGTGGAAATCTGTGCTTTGGTCTGATGAGTCCAAATTTGAGATCTTTGGTTCCAACCACCGTGTCTTTGTGCGACGCAGAAAAGGCGAACAAATGGACTCTACATGCCTGGTTCCCACCATGAAGCATGGAGGAGGAGGTGTGATGGTGTGGGGGTGCTTTGCTGGTGACACTGTTGGGGATTTATTCAAAATTGAAGGAATACTGAACCAGCATGGTTACCACAGCATCTTGCAGCGGCATGCTATTCCATCCGGTTTGTGTTTAGTTGGACCATCATTTATTTTTCAACAGGACAATGACTCCAAACACACCTCCAGACTGTGTAAGAGCTATTTGACCAAGAAGGAGAGTGATGGGGAGCTACGCCAGATTACCTGGCCTCCACAGTCACCAGACCTGAACCCAATCGAGATGGGGTGAGCTGGACCGCAGAGTGAAGGCAAAAGGGCCAACAAGTGCTAAGCATCTCTGGGAACTCCTTCAAGACTGTTGGAAGACCATTTCAGGTGACTACCTCTTGAAGCTCATCAAGAGAATGCCAAGAGTGTGCAAAGCAGTAATCAAAACTAAAGGTGGCTACTTTGACGAACCTAGAATATAAGACATATTTTCAGTTGTTTCATGCTTTTTTGTTAAGTATATAATTCCACATGTGTTAATTCATAGTTTTGATGCCTTCAGTGTGAATCTACAATTTTAATAGTCATGAAAATACAGAAAACTCTTGGAATGAGAAGGTGTGTCCAAACTTTTGGTCTGTACTGTGTGTGTATATATATATATATATATATATATATATATATATATATAAACACTTCTCGAGGACAGACAATGAAGACAAATGCCTTAAACAGTGTTAGTTAGTAATAGCAGAATTTCTAACCAAGGACAATGAAAGGTAATAAAGACATTTTCTGCCTTCAACTTCATATTATGGGTCTTAATAATACATTGTGCTAAGCTTATGTATAGGAAAATCTGGTAAATCGTATTATCTATTGCTTGGAAACTTGAATTTAATACTGCTTAGTGCTCTCAAATTCCTGGGTTGAGTTATCTCAGCATAATTGCTAAGCTGCCAACTCCGCATTGAGCCAAAAGGGCCAAAGGCATTGAAACTATTCAGCAGTAGAGACACAGATACGGAAGTGTTGTGAATGACCACAACTAACCCATATATGAAACAGTCTCCTGTTATGAGGGCTGGACAACAAATTGGCATAGCAGCTAGAAACACCAGGGTCGTCTCTCCAGCCTGTAGGCATTCAGCAACCATGTACCCTCCCTGTGTGTCAGGACTGACTGCATCAGGCTACATCATACTGTGCAGAGGCACACATGGCGCCTCATGGGCAAATCAAAATTCCCGTGATCGTACAGCTGATTTTCACTGTCATGTGAATATGAGTTGAATAAGGCCCCAAGTAGTGAAAAACAGCTAAAAAATGCTGTGATTTAAAAAAAAAAAAAAGTGACAGCATTTTTTTGGCAGCGTTTTTTGAGTTTTTGCTGCATTTATCTCTGCTTTTTTTTTCTTCCTCTACTAAATTATGTAGGGAATATGCTCGTGATTCCACAGCTACAATTAAAATAGCTTTTCCGCAGCTCTTTTTTTTTTTTTCTGCAATGTGTGGATGAGATTAAACAAAATCTCATTCACTTTGCTGATACTGTAAGATGCAGCACGTTTCCGGAGCAGCCATAAAACTCTGCGTTTCTGCAATATGGGTCCTTAGCCTTACCCTCTATTTTTAGGGGATAAAAATACATCAAAACTCTGCTGTATGAATAAGGTTTATTTCACCTGAGTTGTTGCTATGCTGTTTTTTTGTTTGTTTTTTTGCATGGGCAGTCACAAATGTTCCACGGTCCCATTGACTTTTAATGGGTTATGTTGGTTGTTGAAAGTTTTTGCAGTTTTCATGTTGTCAGAGTTTCTAGTAAGCCCCATAGGCTGAACATAATGCTAGTATGAGCAGAGTCTAATACTGTGAAGTTGGTTTGTTTTGCGCCTTCTCGATTGAGCGTTTTATCAATGGTCTTACACGATACACTTCATTTATTGTCATTATGTTTTACTTATTTAAGAGGAAGTTTTAATTACCTCTATTGGCATTGAGGGACTATAGACTACAACCACAGTAGTGTTTCCAGTGTGTACAGCCAGTACTTGGCACCGTGCTGTCCTCGTGGATGTCTGAATTTTGAAGGTCCCAAGAACTAGCGGGGTCTTTATGACTAAATGTCTAGTAAAACCAGGGGCTGTGGAGTTGGAGTCAAAATCGTGGAGGTGGAATTGGAAAAAGTTACCAACTCCAGCTTCAAAACAAAATAATCAGTTATTTTTTATTTATATTATGCAATTATTGGTAATTATACAATGAATGATGCGGAGATTGCAGGGCTATGGAGTCAATAGGCCAAACTACCAACTTCGGCTGTTTTTCCACAGCCCGGTTCTAACTCCTCCTCCTCCTTTTCCTCCTCCTCCTCCTCCTCCTCCTCCTCCGACTTCTTCATAAACGGCGACAGTCATGGATAGTCTAAAGCAGTAAAGATCCCCCTAATACATTAAAAAGACAGTAATTGAATTCCTATGGAAGTAAATATGTAATGTGTTTAATTGATTTACTATATAATAATAATGGTATAATTAATCATTTTATTTTGATGTCAGAATCGCTAATTTTTTTTTCTGATTCCGACTGCCGAGCCTTGATCGCTTGTTACATATTTACTTGCATAGGAATTCAATCACCATTTTTTTCATGAATTAGAGGATCTTTACTGCTTCTGACTGATATTTATGAAGGAGTTTGAGTGGGGCTGTGTAAACATAGTCGGAGGTTTGGTCGACCGACTCTACAGCCCTCAGTAAAACCATTGACAAGACATTCTTTTAGCTGTAACCCATAGATGACCAGACTCTCCTGCACCTTGTAGGCATAGTTGGGGCACTATTGGTAATGAATGGGCATTGGGTGCGTTCTATATCTGGGCAAAGTAGAGCAGCATGCATGTTTACGGTATCTGGATATTGTACATTGCTAAAAAGCCACTGAAATATTTGTACATTAGTAAATGTCATAATAAAATAAAAGGGCTTATACTCCACCTAACCTGTAGCCGCTGCTATGACAATGCCTGGTCCCCACTTCCTGCTCCTCTCAGACTTGGCATTAAATGGCTGTGAATTCCGACTTCCCCAGTCACTTACTGCAGTAGGGGCAGTGAGTGCAGTGTGGCCCTTTTATTTATTTATTTTTTTATGGCATAAGCAACCAAGTCGTATATTTTTAGACCACTGAAAAACCCCTTTAAGAAATGTATTGCAGTCTCTATTCTCCCTCAAAAAGTACCTTTTGTTGTACCTGTAGAGCCTGTTAAACCCTATCCTGCTTTTATACATGGTGCTTGGGCTTTGTTCACATAGGGGTCAGAGGTTTCATTAGGAGCAGATTTTGTAACATTAGATTTAAAAAACATCAAGTGCTATTTTTTTTTTTTCCTGCAAAACCGACATCTCAGTGTTATCAGATAGACCCTCTAAGTTAGTGGGTCCATTGCATTTGCATTTCGGTTTACATTATAAATGGAAACCACAAAATAGATGTGAACACAGTCTAAGTGTGCTGATCTCCCTACGGTGACATATATACATGCTTTCTACATATGAGTAACAGTTGGCATAGATTGGACAAGCATAATGCCCAACGACACAGAATTCAATGGGAACCAGAACGGACCCCAAAGGGTACATCTGTCTACAGCATTTGAGCCATGGGAATTTTCAAGGATTATGTTAACGCCATTGCTCAAACTAGTGACTGTTTTATACATAAGAACACACCCTGTCCCTGTCCCATTATGTACAATTGTCAGTGGTAAGGATAATGTACTTGCAAATATAGCAACTTCACGTACGGGCCCAGATTTACTATTGTGGATATCACTGGACCCTGGCATAAACGTGACGTATCTGGTTTGAGCTAAAAGTTTTCGACTTGCTAGATATATGGGAGATGCACTGGAATTGTGCCGTCAAAGAGAGCCAACAAAAAGGTGGTAGAAATGTAGACTAGACAATTTAAAGATACACCAGAAGGGCTAATGTCGCTTTATTAGACCACACATGCCCTGCTAAGAGTCCTGGGTACGGAATATGCAAATAAGACCTCATTGGTAAAAACAGGAATTTTCTCATAGCGCCACCTTTTGGAAGCTAGCTCCCTATAATACTTAGTTTTCAAAGAAACCTAAGGGCATAATCTAGAAGTAGTAGCCAAGCCAGAGGGTCCTATCCACAGGACAGCGGTTTCGAGGTTGTTGCCTCTGATAAGTGCGGAGTTGGGTACTGCCTGACTGTGTGAGAGATCTAGACATGTGTCAGAAAGGGTAATGTCGCTTTAGGGAGAGAAGGGTAAATGTGGCCACTGAGTCTAGTAGTAGCTAGTGATAGTGGCCTTTTAATCTTACAATAAGACAATGCCTTTACATAAAACATAAAATGTAATATTTCTGTTTCCTATAGTAGTCACAGCAGGCTGATCTGGTCCACCGCGGCTGAGTAATGTGAGACAATTTCAGAAAGCTGAATAGGACTGTAGACTGTCATAACAAGATGTCAGTGATTTCCTGTGACTGTCACAGGTGCTACACTTATGTTGTACACGTAAGACTTCATCCCATAATGACTGATGTCTGGTGTAATTCCACCACAAGCAACTTCCATATAGTTATATTAACACGATCATTGAAACGCTCAAACATCTTTTAATTTTTCTGGCAGCCTTTGTGTCATTTTGTAATATATTTTATTAATACATTTTGGCTCCTTTCTGTGAAATCCTGCATTTATTTTCCTGATTTCTCTAGTGAGAGATTAATCTGTATCCTGCTTCTCACTGGGAGGAGGGGTGGACTCATGTACAAGGCAGGAAACTCAGGCTGGATATGTTCTAGGTATTAAAATGTCAGAGCTATAACCCCCCCCCCCCCACCTCAGCTTTCCTGCGTTATACATAAGGCCATGGTCCTAGTGAAAAGCAGAATCCCGATTTCAGCTGGGAAGGAATAAGAAAGGGACAGAAAGGAGGCAGAATCCTTTAATAAAGTATACACATGTGGACAAAATTGTTGGTACCCCTCATTTAATGAAAGAAAAACCCACAATGGTCACAGAAATAACTTGAATCTGACAAAAGTAATAATATATAAAACTACATGTTGACAAGCCACAAAGCTTCTAGGAGAATGTCCTATGGACAAATGAGCCAAAAATCAAAATTTTTGGCAAGGCACATCAGCTCTATGTTCACAGATGGAAAAATGAAGCATATCTTAAGAAGAACACTGTTCCTACTGTGAAACATGGAGGAGGCTCTGTTATGTTCTGGGGCTGCTTTGCTGCATCTGGCACAGGGTGTCTTGAATCTGTGCAGGGTACAATGAAATATCAAGACTATCAAGGGATTCTAGAGAGAAATGTGCTGCCCAGTGTCAGAAAGCTTGGTCTCAGTCACAGGTCATGGGCCTTGCAACAGGATAATGACCCAAAACACACAGCTAAAAACACCCAAGAATGGCTAAGAGGAAAACATTGGACTATTCTGAAGTGGCCTTCTATGAGCCCTGACCTACAGTGCTGACCAAAAGTATTGGCACCCCTGCAATTCTGTCAGATAATACTCAATTTCTTCCAGAAAATGATTGCAATCACAAATGCTTTGGTAATAATATCTTCATTTAATTTGTCGTCAATGGAAAACCACAAAAAGAATTGTCAAAAAAGCCAAATTGGATATAATTCCACACCAAACATAAAAAGGGGGTGGACAAAAGTATTGGCACCCTTTGAAAAATCAGGTGATGCTTCTCTAATTTGTGTAATTAACAGCACCTGTTACTTACCTGTGGCTCATAACAGGTGGTGGCAATAACTAAATCACACTTGCAGCCAGTTGAAATGGATTAAAGTTGACTCAACCTCTGTCCTGTGTCCTTGTGTGTACCACATTGAGCATGGAGAAAAGAAAGAAGACCAAAGAACTGTCTGAGGACTTGAGAAGCAAAATTGTGAGGAAGCATGAACAATCTCAAGGCTACAAGTCCATCTCCAAAGACCTGAATGTTCCTGTGTCTACCGTGCGCAGTGTCATCAAGAAGTTTAAAGCCCATGGCACTGTGGCTAACCTCCCTAGATGTGGACGGAAAAGAAAAATCGACGAGAGATTTCAACGAAAGATTGTGCGGATGGTGGCTAAAGAACCTCGACTAACATCCAAACAAGTTCTAGCTGCCCTGCAGTCCGAGGGTACAACAGTGTCAACCCGTACTATCCGGCGTCTGAATGAAAAGGGACTCTATGGTAGGATACCCAGGAAGACCCCACTTCTGACCCAGAGACATAAAAAAGCCAGGCTGGAGTTTGCCAAAACTTACCTGAGAAAACCAAAAACTTTTTGGAAGAATGTTCTTTGGGCAGATGAGACAAAAGTAGAGCTTTTTGGGAAAAGGCATCAACATAGAATTTACAGGAAAAAAAAAGAGGCCTTCAAAGAAAAGAACACGGTCCCTACAGTCAAATATGGCGGAGGTTCCCTGATGTTTTGGGGTTGCTTTGCTGCCTCTGGCACTGGACTGCTTGACCGTGTGCATGGCATTATGAAGTCTGAAGACTACCAACAAATTTTGCAGCATAATGTAGGGCCCAGTGTGAGAAAGCTGGGTCTCCCTCAGAGGTCATGGGTCTTCCAGCAGGACAATGACCCAAAACACACTTCAAAAAGCACTAGAAAATGGTTTGAGAGAAAGCACTGGAGACTTCTAAAGTGGCCAGCAATGAGTCCAGACCTGAATCCCATAGAACACCTGTGGAGAGATCTCAAAATGGCAGTTTGGAGAAGGCACCCTTCAAATCTCAGGGACCTGGAGAAATTTGCCAAAGAAGAATGGTCTAAAATTCCAGCAGAGCATTGTAAGAAACTCATTGATGGTTACGGGAAGCGGTTGTTCGCAGTTATTTTGTCTAAAGGTTGTGCTACCAAGTATTAGGCTGAGGGTGCCAATACTTTTGTCCGGCCCATTTTTGGAGTTTTGTGTAAAATGAGCAATGATTTGACTTTTTTTTTCATTCTCTTTTGTGTTTTTTCATTGCAAGCAAAATAAATGAAGATATTATTACCAAAGCATTTGTGATTGCAATCATTTTCTGGAAGAAATTGAGTATTATCTGACAGAATTGCAGGGGTGCCAATACTTTTGGCCAGCACTGTAAATCCTATTGAGCATCTTTGGAAGGAGCTGAAACATGCCATCTGGAAAAGGCACCCTTCAAACCCGAGACAACTGGAGCAGTTTGCTCATGAGGAGTGGCCAAAATACCTGCTGAGAGGTGCAGAAGTCTCATTGACAGTTACAGGAATCGTTTGATTGCAGTGATTGCTTCAAAAGGTTGTGCAGCAAAATATTAAGTTAAGTGAACCATCATTTCTGTCCAGGCCTGTTTCATGAGTTTTCTTTTTTAAAAACTCTGTTGAAGCATGGTTGAAAAGCAATGTCTGACTTTCATTTGTTAATTTTCATAGAATTTTTATATATTATTACTTTTGTCAGATTCAAGTTATTTCTGTGACCATTGTGGGTTTTTCTTTCATTAAACAAGGGGTACCAACAATTTTGTCCACGTGTGTATATAGTGACTGTTTTACAGAAATAATGAGAGGAATTTAAAGGGATTAATTATACATTTGTTGTGAACCAGAGGCTTGCTTCAACATGTATAGACTATGGTTGGCCCATACCATACCCATGCCTTTGACTATATACAGAAGTTTTTTGGGGTTTTTTTCTTGGATTTATACAGTATCTGTAATAAAATAAATGTTGGCAGGTTATTCTCCGCTTTGTGACATTGCTACTAGTAATTCCTCTGTTTCTATCCACATAGGATTTCACAATAAAATTCCATCAGGCAGCAGCTGCCACTATGGGGAGCTCACTTTGACCTTGATAAATTTAATGTGCGGTGAGCTCCCATAGTGGTAACTGGATGGTTTCTTCCAATTTGCTCATTGGTGATAGTTCCCGTTACTAGGATCACCAATCCCATCCCCCAAGTAGTCTTCTGCAAGTGCCTGATGAAATCTAAAAGATAAGTCTTTGTGTATTTGAGCTTGAACATAGCAGAGAATTCACAACCAGAGAATAGGAATGTTTACCTCCTGCCTCCCCAATATGAGCCACAACTCCCTTTTCAGGCTAGGATGACATCTGTGTTGGAGTCTCCGTTGGAAACTCCACCACAGAAACTGCCAAAAATCAGTGCAAAGAAAAGTCCTGCAAGGACTTTTTCTTTGCCAATTTCAGTATAAAAACGGCAGAAACGTGATGGACACCCGGCAGACCCCATTATAGTCTATGAGGTCCGTGGATGTCCACAGGTAACCGCTGTATTAGCGATGCTGTTCTCCATTGTTCGGGTCCCCAGTGGACCCAAACCACTGAGAGCCCAGCGCAGGTGTGAACCTAGCCTCAGATGGAGATTTTGGAACATGTGCCCCTTTTCGTGATGTAGGCATGAAAATGTACTGACCATGCTCATTTTTGTGATGTGACTTCTGGGACTTTAGGAGATCACCCCTTTTTACAAGAGCCCCCTGGGCATTCTGTAGGAATTGGCAAGTATGATTATATATCTGGAGAGCATAGGCTATATAAATCCGTATTGTTGCACATGCACATAGAGCAGCTCTAATACAACCACACAGTGAGTTGGATGCAGTTATTCATCTCAAGAGCAAATTCTTCTCGTGTGAAATCATTTGTATGCTCGATAAATAATGCCAAGGCCTAAATGGTGAGATGGCAGCAGAGAGCAAATATATGACATGATAAATGCAAACAGAGGATGTGATGATCACAGCTTGAATTGGCAAACACAAAACAATATGCCTGCCCGGCTCTCACACTGGCATTGAGTCAGCGCTGTCATCTGCCTGGGTGCACAGAGGTTTCAGATCCTTGTTTGTATATGGTGTCTCATAACCCAAACTCCTGTCACTGTATAAACAGTCAGGGACATGCCAGAGTAGTCTTCAGCAGCTAGGCCACAACACCCACACATAACACGGCTTCACAAGTATATTCCACATGATCTGCATATAATGTCACATAGCTCAGTAATGCAGTTGGTTTTATTATGTAGTGTGAATGTGCACTAAACCTGCACCGCATTATCTCACTTCAACACATACTGTACATTCCAGGGAAGATTTGCCAAAGGTAAGGGATAATGTTGTTTTTTTCTGCCCTCCCTCTTCTTTTATCCAAAGTAAGAATATGGGTGCATTCACACAGTGCACTTGGGTACAGTTAAAACTGGATTGGAATGTCTGCAAACAATTTTTTATGTGGTTTGCAGTGCAGCTTTGGATTTTAAAGGCTAAGCATGTTAAAGGGGTTGTCCATGACTTTGCTCATTTATGGCCCATCCTTAAAGGAGTTTTCCAGGCAAAAAAAAATATTTTTAAAAAAGGTCTGTTAGTGCTATCAATGGGTTAATACGTGCACCCAAATACCTTTAGCAGTGTTTTGAGTGATTTCTGTCTTTCTATGGGAGCTCCTGGTATCCTCTGCATTTGTTTACATGGGTAGCTTCCTGCTGTCTTAACCAACTACCATGATGTATTGCAGTTCAATCAGATCCCCCCTCTCACTTCCTGCCTCACCCCCCCCCCCGTTTCCCTAGCTAGCCCGTGGACTACTAGCTCTACCTACCTAGCTAACTAACTCAGTCCCCCAACCCCCTCCCCACCCCATCATACTTACCTGTCTACTTGTCCTGGAGATGACTTTCGTCAGTGTCGCTGTCTCCTCTTCTGCCTGCACCTGGGAGCTGGCGCCTGCGCAATAGAACGCTGGCAGAAGCAAAGAGAAGCAGCGGGCCTACCACGCATGCGCAGTAGAATGCTGCTTCTCTTCGCTTCTGCCGGCGTTCTATTGCGCAGGCGCCAGATCCCTTGAGGAGGAAGCGACGCTCAGCAGAAGAAGAGGACGTGAGCATTGGTGAGTATGATGGGGATGGGGGGGAGAGGAGTACTGGTGACCTCCCGTCTCCGGAAACAGAAACAGCACACCACCAGGAAATCAGAAAAATTGATAAATATAATTAGAAGTTAGACGGAGGGAGGGGGTTTAGCTTAGCGTTTAAAGTTTTTAGTTTATGCCGGACAACCCCTTTCAGCCATAAATATCTGATAAGTGGGGGACAAACTTCAATTGGAGCTCAGCTAAAGTATTGGCGCCTGACCACTATAAAGCACATGAAGCAATCTGCTTCTGGCTCCTTGCACATTGTATAGCACAGGGAATGGACAGGCTAAAGATAGGCCAGAAATAATAATAATAATGAATAATAATAAAAAAAAAAAACCTTGACAATCTCTTTTGGCAAACGTTTCACCTGTAAAATGAAGAAACTGCATGCATTTTTTTAACACTGCAGTTATGCCAAGTGAATGTTAATCCTAACACAGTGTGCGGGAGTGTCTTTGCAGTCAAAAATACTGGAATCCAATGGACCCCTTTTCAATATGTTTACACACAGCAAATTTGGTGCAGAATTGTCTGAGACTGAAAATGAGTTCCATTCATCTGAATGTGGGTTTTCAGCATAAAGCACTGATCTGCTGCATGCATTTGAATACCCCCTTTAAAATCAGTAGGGTTTATTAGGATACACTTGAGCCCAATCTTTCACAGCAGTCATGTCTCCATTATTAAAATATGACATGCACCTTTATAGAAGTGTATCATTAGAATGGGACATGACATGACAATCTGTCACCAGGTTTGTGCTGCCTGAACTGAGAGCTGCATAAAGTAGTGACAGAGACCCTGAGCCCATTAATATATTACTAGCTGGAAGGTTATAATTTCATAAAATTGCTCTTTATCAGAGCTGAGGCTGTAGTCTTTGATATTCATGAGCTGCTGCTCCCCTGCCCTCCCGCCGCTGATTGACAACTTTCTCCCTATACTGTGCATGAATAGTTAATGAAGATCGAGGACTACGCTGCACACACACAGTATGGAAGCTGCAGCAAGCCTTCCAGTAAGTCATACATCATTGGATTCCAGCTCTCTGTCACTACTTTATTCTGCTTTCTCATATGACCAGATGACAGATTCACTTTGTCAGGTGTCATCAAGAAATGTAGCTATATGTATTATATATATATATATATATATATATATATATATATATATATATATATATAGATAGAGAGAGAGAGAGACTCACAAACTAGTCTTACATTTCCTATAAGGCTAGATTTACTTCTGCGTCTCTGTTCGGAGTCTCTATTGCAGTGTCGTTTCAGGAAAAGAAAAACAGACACCCAACGACCCCTTACAGTCAATGGGGTCCCCTGGAATCTGCTGCTGTATGCCAGTTGACGTCTTGCTATTCTTCTGGACCTGCAATGGAGCAGAAGAAAGGAAAGAACACAGATGTAAACCTATTGTTACTCACGTTTCAGCTTTGCCATGCAGTCTAGGACAAGGGTAGCAGAGTCATTTCATTATCTTTAGAGGGCTGGGAGATTTAAAACGTAGCTCCAATTATAAATCTTTTTGTCAATGTACAGTCAAAGTGAATGTAAGAGACTTTGTAATATATTTCATCCAAGAAAAATGCTTTGTTTTCCATTTAGCAAGCTAAGTTACATCTAATGTAAAGTTCTATGGTGAGGGGAGGGAGAGGAGGAGGCTGCTGAAAAATATACACACAGTGTAGTTTCTGAGTTTTTCTACACTTACTAAGATAGCTCTTTTAACTCTTCTATATCTTATAAAATAACTGGAAAAAAAAAACAGTTACTATTGTTGGCAGCCTCCTCCTACCCCTCCCCACCCTGTATGTACTCTTAGATACGGATAGAGTCTGAATAAAGGGCAAAAAGGAGGAGGAAAACAGCCTAAGTGGAGAAGGGAACATTTTTCATTAAGAAGCTATATTTGCAAATTTACAGAAGATACAGGAACAGGCATAGGGAGGAGCAGAGTGTGTGTATGTGAACACACACTTAGTCAGTGTACAATCTAAGGCCTACTGCTGGAAAGTGTACAAGTGACAAGTTAGTAAGGGTGAAGATTATGTGGGGGTGCCAGTGTTCACTTACATTACCTGGCTAAGGCTCCATGTAGCAAACTGCAGCTAAAAAACACATCGCCTTGCGTTTTTTTCTTCCCTTATTAAATCTATAGGAAAAATTCTCATAGGGAAAATCGACATTCTGCATTTTTTTTAAACAGACATACGTCTTTGAAAACGCAGCTTTTCCATAATGTTTTTTTTTTTCCACAGTGTGTGGATGAAACTTACCAAAATCTCATTCACTATTTTTTTATTTTTATTTATTTATTTTTTGCTGTGTTGGGGTTTTAGTCTTAAAGAGGTCCTTTATTGTTCACTAAGATATGTCATGTTGGAAAGCCGACAGTACAATGAATTTCGGCTACTGATATCACTGCACTGTCAGAGGGGCTGGCCTCACAGTTCAGTATCACCACTTGAGCGTGAGAAATGCCCCCTGACAATACGCGTCTATAGACTTATACTGTGAATGGGAGCATTCCTCACCCCCCAGCAATGACACTGACCCCTCTGACAGTGCAGTGATATTGATAGCCGAAATTAATGGCACCAATACATCTGGAATTGGGGCAGATACAGCCAAAATTAAAAGTGCACTGAATCCAGCACACTGATAATTTTGCAACAGTATATAACCTGCCCTGTCTTAGGCCCGGTTCACATCTGCATTCGGGGAGTCCGCTTGGGGACCCCTCGAACGGAAACCTATACGCATAAAAAAGCGGTTACCTGGGAAACCACATAGTCTATAATGGGGTCCGTGTGGTTTCCGCTTGGTTTCCGCACGAAACATGTGGAGAGAAAAGTTCTGCTTGCAGGAAACCACACGGACCCCATTATAGGAAGCTGCTTTTTTATGCGTATAGGTTTCTGTTTGGGGGGTCCCCAAGAGGACTCCCCAAACAGAACCCCAAATGCAAATGTGAACCGGGCCTTAGAGGACCTGAAAGGTCCTCTTTAACTTGTCACCTTGGAGGTTTGCCTGTAAAACATGTGGCTGGTAACAATTTAACTAGCCCAACTAATATTCTATAGATATGCTAATATATAATATAAAATAACCTGCTGACCACAAGCAAACACATAAGCATGTGATAATACCGTCAACTAAAATTCAGAGCAGTATGAGATGTAGACATTTTGGGATAAGTTTTTCCTTTTTCTTTTCTCTTCTCTGTTACCAGTAATGAGATCTATTCCTCCATAACAATTCCAATGTTTACAGGCGTTGCCATTCTTTGTAAAACATGAGACTGCCAGTTTCAATGAGGCAAGCCCGTGGGTGCTAATGGAAAGTAGAAGTGGAACTGAACATTTTCCATGCACAGCGTGGCATGTCTGGTTATTCTTACACTACAAGTGAACCTACAGTGGGGGCGCAGTCTAGTGCTGGCACATCTACTGTGACTACACTCCCCACGAAGGGTTATTTGTCATGAGTTGGAGTGACATGTGTTTGTGGCTTTGGGCTTTGTCCCACATGCCATGTGACGGATTGGGCAGGGCATCAGTTTCATGTTGACACTGCAGTCATTGTTGTTACTGGTTTATTTTTAATGACTGTTCTTTATATTGATTTTGTGTTCAGCTAGATGGGAATAAAGCTATCGTGTTTCATTCTCTTTATAGTCCATTCCAGTATCTGACCCGGGAGAATGGGCATAAGCAGGACGCTTTACCAGCACTTACATGCATCATAACCTTAAAAACTGAGAGTTAGGCTTCAGCTGCATTGTGTGAACAGGGTAATTTTTATGCTGATGGTGGTAACTTTTCTCTTTGTTAGAGTGAGTATCAATGTGATTTTTATCTCTTTTTTTTCAGAATTGGTTCTGTATAAAGGTAACAGATCAGATATAAAAGTAAGAATAGTAAGAAGTACAAAACTGGGACCTGACCAGTGTCGTAACTAGGAATGTCTGGGCCCCAAGGCGAACATTTGACATGGGCCAAATCTCCCCCCCCCCTGCGAAAACCGCATTCCTGCGCACATTATTATGCACTATAGTGGCCCCTGCACACACTATTATGCCCCATAGTGGCCCCTGCACACACTATTATGCGCCATAGTGGACCACCCATGAACAATTGTTATACTCTGGGGACTTTTCAGACCCCAGAGTATAATGTTCGGAGAATCAGGGGAGGATACAAACATTAAAAACCAATGTTACTTGCCTCTCCCTGGCTCCGGCACGCTCCCCCACTACTTTTAATGTTGGACCAGACGTCGCGTGAGCCAGGCCGCCGTCGCGATGCATAATGATGTCGGCTGACGTCTGGGATGTCACCAAACAGGCCCGAAGTCTGCCAGAGCACAGGAGAGGTAAGTAACAGTGTTTTTTTTTTTTTTATCTTCCCTCACCTCCCTTGGGACATCAATCATTATACTATGGGTTCTGAAAAGACCCCGGAGTATAATGATAGCAGTGTTTGTGCGGTTCACGGCCCACAGCCTTACTTACCGATCCCCGCTCCTGTTCACAACCGCTGCCACAGAAGGGGAAGCGCAGGCGGCCGTGAGCAGAAGCGGGGATCGGTAAATAAATAGGGCCCGTTACCTGCTGGAGTTACACCAGAATGTAACGGCCTATTAAAAAAAAAAAAGCATCAGGGGCCACTAATGTCCCGGGCCCTGTGGCAGCCGCTACCGCTGCTATCCCCGGTATTTACACCACTGGACCTGACTTGTATTGACATCTGGCTGCAAATCCACAGCAATTTACAGTACAATACATGTGAATGAGGGTTAGATGTGCAAGTTTCAGAAAAAAAATCAGCATGGATATAGGAGCATGCTACAGATTTGGAAATATGAAGCATGCTTGTTTTCATGGTGGGTTCAGGAATGGCGGATTTGATGCAGATTTGCCCAGATAAAATCTGCAGCAGATTCCTGTTCCAAGCAAGTGAATGGTGCCTTAGAAATCTTATGACCATTCTATAGAGAGTGGGGGAGATAAACTAATAAATATGCAGCAGAATTCTGGTGCCAAAAATTATGTGCATGCTTTACAGCTTAAGTGTTTTACACCCTTTCTAACATTTTGTGCACCGATGTATGGACGGGGCTTGTTGAAAAAGGGGGTGTGGCATGATATGCTAAACTGTGAGCTAGAAATTGGGCCAAAATTTTGGAAGTTGCGCTAAAATTTGGTCAGAAACTAAGCCAACTAGTAAGTGGTGTAAAGTCAGACTCCTTAGAGCAGGGGTCAGCAACCCCCGGCACTGGGGCCGGAGTCGGCACCCAAGACCTATCTACCTGGCATAGGACTCTCTCTGCTGTTTTAAACAAATGGCAGTGCTGCTCCAGGTGGCACTCTCTCTCTAATCGTCCATGTAAATGCAGTCAGACGGGAGGATGTACTGGGAGGTGGTGGTGACATGAGGCACAATGTCTAAGTGTCCAGGCCAGAAGCCTAGTCAAAGGTCAGCAACTACCTGTGCAAAGTATAATATGGCAGCTAAATTTGCCTTCTTTCATTTCAATAAGACTGTAAAAATTTGTTTGGATTTCTTAAACAAAAAGACTAGTCTGTGTGATGGGCGTCCTCTGCCCCACAAGGCAGGCTTACTGCAGGTTACATTTAGCCCCATGTCTAGTCCAAACATGAATCACTTTGCTAATGGATCACATTGAAATGTAAGCTCAATTGACTAACTAACTGGTTGCAGTTATGGTTTGCGTTATATGACTTTCATGTAGGACAGTGTTTCCCAACCTTTTCAGACTCAGGGTGTCCTTGGGGAAAAAAAAAAAAATTCCTTGGCGCACCCCTGCCAAATAATTTTTACCAAAAGTAAAAAAACATCCAAAGGACGCAGATAACATTGCAT
This sequence comes from Leptodactylus fallax, assembly GCA_947044405.1. NCBI lineage: Eukaryota > Metazoa > Chordata > Amphibia > Anura > Leptodactylidae > Leptodactylus > Leptodactylus fallax. The sequence continues at coordinate 78,989 of CAMRHE010000843.1, forward strand.
AAAGGCATGGGATCATCCTTCCAAATACTTCTAGAGCATTGAGGCCCCCTGTTGGTAATCACTGATGAGGGAGGGCGACACCCTTACAATTATTACATGGCACACTGAGGATTTCATCTTTTAATTTTTTTTTTCCAAATCGGCACCCCAGACTAAAAAGGTTGCTGACCCCTGCCTTAGCAACTAGGGTATTGCTGCTTACCCATGTTGTTCCAAAGAGCTCATTTTCATATTGCAAAAAATGGCAATATTGGTAAACTGAGACACCAATTCACAAGGTGAAAACACAGGTTAGGGTCACCTGATTAATGTATTTATCTAGCAATACTGTATATGTATACACCCGCACACACATGTATCATTTTAGAGTAGCGTACTAGACTGTGATATTCTATACAGAGGCATCCAGGTAAAAAATGCATACTGTGCAGTAACTGGGCTGTTATGACCTACATCAAAATCACAGTTAATTGAACATTTTATCTTGATTACGATTAATAAATTATTATTTTAGGACACGCCACTATTTATATACCATGCCTTGCCACTGAATTTTGGTTTCGCTTGTTAACATATCAGCAATCCTGACTGGATAGCGTACCGTGAGCGACATAACCTTTAGCCAATGGAAGGGAGACAGGATGGCCTGGATGTAGAATAATTGAAATAATCCATGTGAGAGAGTTCATATCGATGAACTGAACGGACTTTCAGGTTTCAATTTGCTATTAAGTTCCCAGCCCTACCGGGCAGTATACAGTATTGGTTATATTCATCTGTAAGGAATCATTTACATCTGTGCTTTGAGTTGGGTTTATTAACAGATCTTGTATCTACATAGCGTAAGCAGCCAGTAATATGTTCTCTAAAAAGCGCCTTTTACTGCTCCTGGTGACCTGGAGAATCTCTATTGTGGTGTTCCTCTACTATTCCTAAATATATAAAAGAATAAGCAAAAATGTAACTAAAATGATCAAACAGTCTTGTCTTGTTTTATTCATCCTGAGAGGGGTGAAGAATTAGCTTTCTGGGGGTGGCGACTTGTATACTGTGTGGGTAGATAAGAGTTTGTCAACTCTGTATGTGATTTAGGGTTTGGCATCTCTGCCGTGTCGCCAGGCACGGACGGCACATGGCTCTGTGGCCCCATTTATTGAGGCCAGTGAGCATGGCCTCCAAAAAAGATAGGAATAGGACCTGTCCTGCGTTTTGCTCATGGGCCCATACACCGTACTATGATAATACACATGGGCCCATACACCGTACTATGATAATACACATGGGCCCATAAATATTAATGGGTCAGTGTGATAGACGGTCGTGTGCATGAGGCTTTGAACTGAGGAATATATACTGTATAGGGGCAAGAGATAGGAGATGTAACCTGGGTTCACCTCGCAGTGACTGTCGAAAATCGACAGACAAAAAAGTGCTGCAAGTCCGACTTTTTCTTCCCGCAGTTTCATTTAAAAAAAACGGACATCTGACGGATCCCATTCTAATCAATGGGGTCTGTTGGGCACCGTGTCTGCTGTTTTAGTGGTCTGTGTGTCCATTGTTCTGTTCCTCCGACAGACTAGAACAGACACACTGGTACAGATGGAAACATAGCATTAAACTGAACTTCTGCAATAGGTTAAACTGCTGCAGCGTGATATCTTATTACAGAAGGCAACAAAAATCAATGAACATTTTCAATGAGTTGTCATTGGTTTTTATTGTCTTCTGCGATAAGATATCACACTGCAAAAGTTGAACCAATTGCAGAAGTTTGGATTAAGGGTGGGTTCACACTTGCGCTGGAGTCCGTCCACCGCGAATCCGCCTGAAAATCTCGGGAAACTGTATAGGCACTGGATAGGGAAAGGTTAGCGATGCATTGCTTAAAAACCCATTCATTTGAATGGGTTTTTAAAGCAATGCGCAGGTGTGCGCTTACAGCCTCTGCGCCGCGAAGCTGTTTTTTTCGCTGAAAACAAAGTTGGACATGCAGTACTTTGTTTCCAGCGAAAAAAAACTGGCTTCACGGCACAGAGGGTGTAAGCGCACACCCGCGGATTGCTTTAAAAACCCATTCAAATGAATGGGTTTTTAAGCAATGCGTCGCTATCCAGTTTCACGAGATTTTCAGGCGGATTCGCGGCGGACGGACTCCGGCAAAAGTGTGAATCTACCCTAACTCTGCTACATCTGTACATACCATATATAAATGTACCGATGTAGTATGCAAGCCTGAGTATTTTGATATCATTTGACAAATCCATAGTTGCATAACTTTGTTGCCAACTACAGATAGGTTTTTGTAAATAACTTTGTAAATTTTTATATTGTAAAGAAACATTCATTTTTAGCATTATTGTCTAATCTTATGTTCTTTCTCCTTTGAAGGATACTGTTACATTGATACAAAGAAAGAAAAATGAAGAAAATGCCACTGTTCAGCAAATCACACAAGAATCCTGCAGAAATTGTGAAAACTCTGAAGGAAAACATGGCCTTATTAGAAAAGCAGGACAAGAAGACCGAGAAAGTAAGATGTGTGATATGTCACGGGACTCATTGTCATCTCTGCTATAACACAGCCATTGTCTCTTAGATAATAAGATTGGATGCAGCGTTGGCTCATTGCTTGGAAATGTTGCCTTCCAGTGCTGGGATCCTGGGTTTAAGGCTGGTTGCACACGACCGTGAATTAAAGGCACGGGCGGCTCACAGGGATGGCCCTTAGAAAATAATGGGTGTGTGTACGGGCCCTTAGAAAAGAATGGGTTAGTGTGTTGTTCGTGAAATACACGGATAGCACACTGATCATGGCCACGGTCGTCTGCAACCGATCTTACTAAGGGTCTTGTTGAAGTTAGTATGATTCTACTTGCTTGCTAAGATTTTTTTTCAAGCACTGGTTTCTTCACATATCCAAAATACCAGACCCCAGCATATTAACCCAGCTCCCCAGATAGGTAGGTTAGGTTTGTCTGAGTCAAATTATGTTTTTCCTTGTAAATTGGTGGTTCTGTTGCCAAAAAATCACCATTTTCGTGAATGTGCAAATTAGTTTTTTTGGAGCTATAAGGGCGTTGTGGTTGCTCCAAAGAGGTTGACAGCAATACCCTCATTGCTTGAAATATCTCATTTGCACTGACAAAAACTGTGATATCTCGACAATGGAGACCCCGATTCACAAGAGGAAAACTGTTTGATTCAGGCGACTCTAACCTATCTAGCTGTGGGGCTGGGTTCCAGTGGCAGACTCCCTTTTAAAGAGGACCCGTCAATACTTATATTCATCATGAAACAATGACTCTGAAGCATCTTGTCTTAGAACTCTGTGTTATGCTGTTCCTCTGTTATCCCTCCTAGAAATTATGAATAAAGTGGTAGTTGGATGTCAGAGGTTGTGTCCCTACACAGTCTGGCATGGTCAGCACTGATTGGACAATGTCAGCCTGTGTATGGACACACGCTCAATGGTAACGCCCAGTTGTCACTTTATTCAGAAATGTCTAATAAGAATAACTGAGGAACAGCACAAGATAGTGCTCTAAGTAAAGCTGCTTCATAATTGCAATGTTATTGGGAATACAATTATTTATTAACATAGACATGTCAGGTGAACTGATGGGTTGTCTTGAAAGACCTGCTTTGGTAATATCTTCTCTTTAAGTATCTACCACTAAAATTGGCCTGTGTGTATGAGGAAATTACTTTGCCATAGGTAGAGACCAATGCGAGCAGATCTATCTGCAGTGCTAATGGTTTCGTAGACCAGTGGCAAGGAGTTTGACTTTCCAATTATGGCCTTGCTCTGTCTCACTCATAATAATAGCGAGATAGTGAGAGTTGCTTTAAAATCATTATAAATATTTGCAAGAAAATGCTTTTATTAATGTATTTTATTTTTTTGCTGTGTTTTTTGTATTAACAGGCTTCGGAAGAAGTGTCCAAATCACTTCAAGCCACAAAGGAAATTTTGTGTGGTACGGGTGACAAAGAGCCCCAGACAGAAACTGTGGCTCAGCTAGCACAGGAATTGTATAACAGTGGCCTGCTAGTGACTCTGATAGCCAATCTGCACCTTATAGACTTTGAGGTAGGTATCCCTCTTAGCTATATTAGCGATGGGGACGGGCATCGAGATTGTGAACACCTATAAGTACCTGGGTCTGCTCCTTAATAATAAGCTGGACTGGGCAGATCATATGGAGGCCCTGTACAAGAAGGGCCACAGCAGGCTCTACCTGCTTAGGAAGCTGAGAGCCTTTGGAATCCGGGGGGAACTTCTTAGGACTTTCTTCAACTTGGTAGTGGGTGGCATCAGCCATCTTCTTTGGAGTGGCCTGCTGGGGGAGCAGTATATCAACCAGGGACAGAAATAAACTTGACAAGCTGATTAGAAGGGCCAGCTCTGTCCTGGGGAGCCCACTGGACCCAGTGCAGGTGGTGGGTGACAGAAGGATACTGTCCGTGGTGAGCTCCATGCGGGAGAATAACTCCCATCCCATGCATGAGACTGTGATAGCGCTGGGCAGTACTGTCAGTGACCGACTGCTCCACCCTAGGTGTGAGAAGGAGCGCTATCGGAAGTCTTTCCTCCCCACCGCGGTTAGGCTGTACAACCAACACCGACCTAAGCGGAGATCATTACATACAGAGAACTGAAATATCTCTCTGCCTGTTAAATCCCCCCCCCCCCCCTCCTCCTCTGCTACGTCCTATCTGTCTGTCTGCTATTAATGTAATGCCTCTCACCTTGGAACATTCCTGTACATGTTGTATTTGTATTTGTATCTGCTTATCTTATCTTATCTTTGCTGCTGTAACACACTGAATTTCCCCACTGTGGGACTATTAAAGGACTATTATTATTATTTAAGGCTGTAGCCCCACATTTCGGAAAAGCAGCTTTTTTCGTTGCAGATTTTGATACGTTTTTTTGAGCCAAAGCCAGGAGTGGATTGAGTAGAAGGTAGAAGTATAAGAGCTTCATATATATTTCCCATTCATTTTGTATCCATTCTTAGTTTTGGCTCATAAAAACACAGCAAAATCTGCAACAAAAAAAGCAGCTTTTCCGCAATGTGGGGCCTTAACCTAAAGGGGTTTTCCTGAACTTTTTAATTTATGATCTATGCTTAGGATAGGATAGGTCACCTATTAAAGATCCATGGGGGTCTGACAGCCAGGTCACCTGTGGATCAGATGTATGAAGCAGAAGTGGCGCTCCCTGAGCCCCACTTTCACTTTACAGGCCTTGTGACATCATGTTCATTGGTCACATAGACTATCACAGCTCAGTCCCATTCTTGGTAAGTGCTGCAGCCTCTTCAAACATCTGATCAGCCAGGGGGCAGGGTGTCATGTCAGACCCCTACCAATCTTTAGTTGATAACCTATCCTAAGAATATGTCGTCAGTGAAAAGGTCCCAGAAAAACCCTTTAAACCTGTGAATGAAAAACAGCTTTTTTTTTTTACAAGTGAAGTAAACCTTTTCTGTAGGAGTTTATCACCCTCTGACAATGTTTAGAAGAAATCTTAAGGTATTGCTTTACTGTATTGGTCTGTGAGGTCAAATCAGTAGAAATGAAACTTCAAAGTGATTTGCCTCAGATCATAAAAATTTGGGCAAAGACAGGCAATGTGATAAAATGAAAAAATAACCAGTACTCCCCTCACCTATCCAGTCCTCTGCTGCTCTGGTCTTTACTTGGATGTAGTGGTGATATCCCCATTTACCCACATGACTGCTGCAGCCGGTCTCAGTGGTGTATGCCACAAGATGGCTGAGGCCAGTGATGAGATGCAGCAGTCACGTGCGTCATCGTTGCATCCAATAAAACAATATCGGTGAACCAAAGTTCTGGTTGTTTTGTCTTTTTTTCACATTGCCAGCATTTCTCCAAGGTTTTAATTATCTTGGGCAATTCTTTGACTTGTATGTGCCCCAAAATAATAAAAGATGTACAACTCAGCCAGCAAAACAGGCCCTTAGCAGTTTCATAAGCATAAGGATAGATTTACTCAACCATTGTGAAAAACACATGAAACACTCTGTTTTCAAGCCTGGTGTTCAACTGTTGGGCGCCATTTTAATGGATCCTTCCTAGACTTGAGTCTATGAGCGATTGGTGAAAAACAGGCAGAAATAGGACATGTCTTCAATTTTTGACAGTTCGTTCACACAGTCCATCAAAAAAAGACATGTGAATAGATGTATAAACTCTCCTTATACTGAAAATGGCCGTGTAATGGCTGTTCAGAAAACTTCTATCACATGGCCATTTTTCACTGTAACATGATAGATGGTGTGGAGCAAAAAAGAACAAAACTCTTGTGATCCCGAAGACCAAATTGGCTATGTCCCTAAGGGTTAATGATGCTTTCTGTAAAATAACCATGGAGGGACATCTTTTATTAGACTTCTGCTTTGTACTATTCCTCTTATTACTGATGAAAATGTGTGAATATATGACAGCTGGGTGTTGCCATGTTCCTACACTGTCCAATGTATAGCACAAACCCTATTGCCAAGGGAAATAACACCCAGTTGTCAATTAAGTCACACATTTCCAGGAGCAATAAACAGAGGAACTGCCCAATGCAGGGTTATAACAAAAGATGCTCCAGAATTGTTGTGTCATTCAGAATACAAGTATTAACTGATACAGACATGACAGGAGAAATGATTTTTCAATGGTTTCTTTTTGTCAGTGATACTTAATGACTAATATGTAATGATACATGTTGCAGGGTAAGAAGGATGTGTCCCAGATATTCAACAATATCCTGAGAAGACAGATTGGCACACGCTCGCCCACAGTGGAATATATTAGCTCCCATCAACATATCCTCTTTATACTACTCAAGGGGTGAGTTATACATCACAATAGAGCAGGTATTATGCAAGTGCTGGTCATAGCCTTCACTTTTCGTAATACAGTGATAGGTGAGCAACAAAGGTATCACTGCGTAAATGGGGAGGATCACTGTAACTGGATAGTATCACTACATAACTGGGAAAGCCAAGTGACACTGGCAACCCATATGTACTGGTGACCTAAATGTATAAGCAGCTGAAGAGAATATTTAACATTTTAAAGGTGTTTTCCCATAAACATAACCATCTTTAAATTTGTTGTCTTGATCGGTTGACAATGGATATGACCATGAATTCAGGAGCTTTATACGGTCAGGGACTTGTCAGAAACCCAGCCATGATTTCATTATTGTGGACAGGTTGTCAGTAAGAGACACTACACGTAAGAGAAGATAACATGGCCACAATAACAGAGTTTCTGACAAGTCCCAGAACATAGAAAGTTCCTACATTCATGGTTGTATCCATTGACATCCTATCAAGACAAAAGACTGTCATTACTAAGATGGTTAGAGAAAAGCTTTAAAACTCTGCAAAATATTTTAATTAATTATATTTGCAATAATGTTTAAGTTTTGTCTACAAATTTAAATATGGTTATGTTTAAGGGAAACCCCTTTTTAAGATGTTGAAAATTCTCTTCAGCTTATACATTTAGAAAAACTGAAACACAGCAAAATGGTCACCAGTACATATGGGTTGTCCCTGTCACTTGGTTTTGCCAGTTATGCAGTGATACTCCGTATTTATGCACAACTAGAATGGGGTTGCTGGAGTGACTGGGGATTAAGCAAGTGAATATTTTTTTTTTTATAATAATAATAATTATTGTTATATAGGTAGGTAGATATATCTCTATATTTTATTTATTATATATATATATATATATATATATATATATATATATATTATTTTTATTTTTTTATATTTTTTTTGTTATTTTATCACCTGCCTAGCCAGACTTATCTAGGTATATGGCTTGTCTATCATGCATATCTGGCAGAATAGCCTAGCTTTGCCCTCAGGGGGCAATTCTAATAGGTATATGTTTCAAAGCACTTGCATGCCAAGTCTATTTAATTGGTAAAGGTAAGTGGAATGCATCTAGTAACTTAATCCAGTAACAGCATATCAGGGATGCTGCTCGAGGACCGCTTCCTAAAATAGCTAAAGTGTCACATCTCTGCTGGAGGAAGTGAGAGTAGTGCAGCGCAACAGACCCCATTCTCTGTGAAACTTACTTAATGGAAGTAGCCGTGTTAATATTTTATTGGCTTGTTAATCATTTATTGTTCCAGTTTCCACTCGGCTTGTATTGGAATTCCATGGTTTAGGTGTTTGCCCGTATGGCAATATCTACAGATCAATAGATGAACAAGGGACCTGTAGAACTTCATTGCTATTACCAAGTGCACTCAGCAATGTGAGATTATGGTCATGTGTCAGTGCTTGTCCTGAGATGTCATATAATGCACTAGGAGCTCCTCTGATCCTAGGGTTAAATTACAGGAGTAACATTAATTTTACCTATTTAAGGCAATATTATAAAGTGCTGAGCAGAACATTAAGGGGTGTCTACCACCAAAATCACTTCTAAACCATTTAATAGGTTTGTACTCTTATCAATGTGGGAAAAGACTGGAAGGAAGGAAGGCTGGAATACCTTATTTAAATGGTTTGTTCAGGAATTAGGAATTTATGGCCTATCGGTGGGGGGACGACTGGTGGCGACACACAGATCAGCTGTATTGGGCCGCTTCCACCATACATACTATACTCAACACAGTGCTGGAAGCAGTCTGTTCTGTACCCTGTGTAGTGACCAACAGCCCTGTGTTGTGTATAGTAGGGGCTTCGGAAGAGGCTGTATGCAACTGATCTTTTTGGGGCCATAAATACCTAGTTCCTGCACAGTCCCTTTCTGTTGGGTATAAAGACTTTATGGCACACAACAGTGTTAAAAAAGCATTAGTTGCACATCCATTTAACATCCGTCATATGTCCATTTGAACAGTGGAAGTCAATGGATAGGACATATCCTATTTTTGTCAGTGTTGCCCCCATACCCCATGACCACAGGCAAAAAAGGGGGCTCCCAGAGACACAACCACGTCTCAGTTGTACCCAGCAGCTCATTTGCATATGGATTAAAATGTGTTTTTTTTTTTTAACTACAAGATTGCATTGTGTACTGGTGATCACCTATTCCCTAGTATATATATGTTGCTAAACAATAGCACAGGCTATATTTAGGGTTTAGGTTCTCTAAAATGAATCACAAGTCCATCTGAATGACTCTCTACAATTCTTATGTAGCACTGTTTATGCTGGAGTTTCCCTTTAAAGCATAACACCATAAATAATCCCTGGAGTGAATATGGATGGATGTCATGTAAAAAATATTACTGACTTTCTCTGCTCTGTATTTGCTGTTGGATTATTTTTGAAGAGATACAACATGATGTGTTACAGAGAACCTGTCACCAGGTCTGAAAAGCCCAGTGTATACATCATGTGATGGGCGCTGTCACTCTGAGCATTTGGTGTTTTGTTTACCGCCCACTTGACTATTATATCCTAATTTGCTTCTATACTAAAAGGGCTTATATCTTTGTAATGGCAGGATGGATTTGGATAAACAAAATGCTCAGGGTTTCAGCACTAGATGTCACTGTGAGTTTCAGACCTGGTGACAGGTTGTCTTTAAGGTGAACTTGCCCCAGTGTCTGAGAAAAGGCTGTACAATTTACATCGAGGACCCCCCCTCCATCATCCCCACACGTTCTTGTTCACATCTAGGGAAGCTTTGGTTTCCATTTGAATGATATTTGCTTCCAGGTGCTGTACGGACAGGCTGACTGCACAGTGACCCATAACTGAGCATGCTGTAGATGAGAAGTAGCTTAACTGTCTTTAGTTATTTGCATATGGCATTCACTGTTTTGTGTCTTCCCTTAAAGGGAATGACCACTTTTTTTTTTTTTTTTTCAAACCAAGTTTTTATGTTAAACATTTCCAGCCTACAAATAGTTTTTTCATACTCATGACCTACCCACGGTCATTAGTATATTCTCTGTGGGGGTTTGACACCCAGACCCACACAGATCAGTTTTTGCAGCAGCCTCCAGATGCTAGAAGCTGCTAGTAGACAGTGCTTATATTCAAGTAAAAAAAAAAAAAATCAGTTTGGGGCTGGACATTATTATTATTATTATTATTATTATTATTATTATTTATTTATAAGTTCCATATCCTATAATTTTCACACTGTCTACTAAGCCTAATAATAAACTAATACTTGTCAGTTCTGATTCTTTGCAGAAACCCTTAATAATATAACTAGAAAAATCTGTGTGCCGCTCAAGACCCACAGGGGGAAGGCTGACTAGTGAGAGTACTGTGCTCAGTCAGCTTGATAGGATTTGGGAGGTGCAGACCGCAGCTGCTGCAGCATTGGTTGCTGCTTGTGGAACAGCACAGAATCTCTACGCTGCTGTGCCATGATCTGCTGCACCACAATCTGCTGCAGCTGCAATCTGTGCCTCCAAATCTTGTCATGCTTACCGAGCACAATGCTCCTGTTACACAAAATGGACAGGATCAATAAAGAGTATTACACTCTGCCATATTCTGCCCTCCCGTTCCTCAAACCTCCCCCTTTCCCCAAAATACAGCTCTCAAATGGCAAACAATCTGCACATTCTAGATTGGGTTTCTAAAAGCGGCTACAATATAGTGCACATATTAGATTACTAAAGCATCTGTTGCCAAATAAAAGTATTTATTTAGGTACTTTTTAAAAATTATGTTTTTTTTTATTGATATATTTATTTTTCTTTAGATAACCCTTTTTAATAACCCTGACTAGTGCTGGTTATGTATTCTAGCTGTCTTTTGGGCGAAAGCTTGTTCACTCTGCCTCTATTCCTCTCTATTCCCATACATACTTGCACACTTGCCCCAGGTATACATTTAGATAGTTGTCAGCCAAGCAGTTTCCCTCCCATGCACATTATATTCAGCCAGACCTGCCAAAATAAGGTGATTGGTACTACATTCATCTAACATTTAGTTTTATGTCCTATTACAACCTACTGAGCTGATAGAAGAGGGTTGTGTGGGTTTCCTCCAGGTACTCCGGTTTCCTCCCACACTCCAAAGACATACTGATAGGGAATGTATAGATTGTGAGCCCTATATGGGACAGTGACCACAATGTCTGTAAAGCGCTGTGGAATATGATGGCGCTATATAAGTAAGCATAAATACTGTATAAATATACAATTTTTCACCCCATTTGTTTGCTTCAAACAAAGCTTCTAGTGAAGTTACTGCGGTCCCCAATGTTTTTTATTGGTCACCCCAGAAATCTTTACTGTCAGACAATGATAATGTCATTCCTCATGACTCCAAGCACCAGCTATATCAAACTGGAGGTGACATCTGTCTTGGGCTGGCAGAATGGGGACAGAGTAAGAGGCAGTACTATAAAAAGCCGATTATACTAGGTGAATAGCCATGTGCTCATCGTGGACCAGTAGTGTTCATGGTTTACTCTCAATGTGCTTGGGAGACACATTTACTTGTCCTCTAGTCTAGTCCTGTAGCCATGTTTATTAGACACATAAAATGTTCCTGTTGCTAATAATCATATGTTGTCTGCTTGCTGATGTTTTCCATAACCTTATTTTCAGACCTCTGCCATAGTGCTGTTTTTAGAAACCTTTCATTCATCCGCAAACAAGAACCTGCCGGCTGAGCTCACTGCTCATTTTTGTGCTGCTTCACCATCTATTTTGGAGTGTGAATTGTGCACATTTCTGTTTTTTTTTTTGTTTTTATCGTGTTAACTACATATAGAATTCCAGCAGTGTATATGTTTGAGAGAAGTAGATTTATTGTTTATATACCACATTTTATGTGTCTTTATGCGTCCTTCTGCCTTGGCACAAACCTCATGGCTGCTGTAGGGTCTAACATCATTACACCAATTTTGCGAGATGAATGAAAATGAATATGGCTCAGACATACGCTCCAATCCTGGAAGAGTGGGGAGGCCGGCACAAAAACGCCACTTGCGTCTAATTTAGTCGCAAGTGGTGTTAAATAGTCACAAATCAATGATTTGTGACTATTTTACACCACAACATAACATGTTTGATGAATTCCCACCTTCGCCAATGTTATTTGGATTTCAACAGCTCCTAGGTGGTGAACTGCAGAGTTTACAGTTTCCATGGCCATTGCCTGAATAAATCAGATTATGGTTTGTGAAAAGGTACAATCCCTTAGACCAAACACAGTCCAATGAGGTTGTGGGAGCCAGCATGTCCTCCTCCTGCTTTGCACTAATATAGAGTAGTGTATAGCAGCATATTCTGGTTCAGACACATCTGTATTAGGGTTTATTGTATGACAAGCCAAATGGTGAATTTTTTTTTTTATTTAGACTTTTATTAATAGTTAAGTTTTATCGGACACTTTTACGCAACATACTCAGTGAACTTTGCATGTCCTCCTCCCACTCACTGCATGTCCAATACCTTGTCACGATATGAAGATCTCTATACACATTTTAGTTGTGCTAGCGAAGTGCAACTGCTGGAGCGACAAGGCTGGAACTCTGAGGCTGTTTCTTCTCCCTTCTTGTTTTATGTACTGTGTAAGATGCAAACAGGTTGTCTGGATCTGTTTTCTGCTTTGCTGTGCCATGTTTACATTCTGGATTTTTATGATACTGATGTACTCTCAGTCTTTATTTTATGATCCAAGCGATAAATAGAGTTGAACAGCACTCCATTAGGTTATAAAGAACATTTTATGATGTTCTTTATTCTAAATAAATTCTCTTTGCTGTTTCCTGTCTGCACTAGTGCAAAAAGATCATTAAAGGGGTTGTCCAGGAATTGGACAAATCACAGAGGAGATGGGGAAAAATCAAAAAAAATCATGGTGCTTTCTTGTCCGCTGCTACTGTATACTTGGTCTCGTGCTGTGCCCCATCGTTGGAAGTCCTTCACCTCACATGACCGCTGAGACCAATCAGGGGCCTCAGTATTCGCTGGAAAGCAGCCGGTGACGTCACTCTCATACGACATAAGTTCGTTTCCAGTGACCACTGAGACCACTGATTGTTCTCAGTGGTCACATAGGATGCAGGACTTCCTGTGACGAGAGCAAAGAACGAACAGACAGCGGTGGCAGACAACAGAACAGAGCACAAGGAAACAGGTAGTATGATATATATATTATTTTTTTTTTTATTACACCTCCTCCAGCCTCTTCAGTGGTTTGTCCAATTCCTGGACAATCCCTTTAAGCCCTGCCCCCTTGTCTAAGTACCGCCCCTCAGTCTCCTGTTGGAGTAAGTCAGCAGGAGATTAACCCCTGTGTTTTCTGCAAATTGGCAAACAGTGAAGGCAACTATATATTTTTTTTTTTTCTCCTTTTAGCATTCATTTCTAGTTTTAGTGTTCTTTTAAGCAATTGTACATTCCTTTTTTGTATGCGTAAATGACATTTAGTTAAAAAAAAGTTAGGAAAATTATCAAAGAAAAACACATAAAGGTTTAGTGTAATTTCAAGCTGGCAAGGAGCTGACAAAGACTCCAACTGTGAGTAGGTCTTGTGGATAGCAGGGTCTATGTATAGCCAGTAAAATACGCACATTGGCTATTATTAAGTGTTGCCAGGCAACAGTGTCACAATTACAAGCCAAAGAAACATTTGGTTAGTATAATATTGTAAGTTTTATTACATGTAGATAGCGCCAGAGCAATGGAATAGAAAAGAATCCCAAAAGTGTCTGCTGTATATAAAGGTAACCTATAGTTTTCTTATAGGTATGAATCTCCTCAAGTGGCTTTGCATTGTGGGATAATGCTACGTGAATGTGTCCGTCATGAGCCGCTTGCCAAAACCATCCTGTACTCTGAGCAGTTTGAGGACTTCTTTAAATATGTGGAAATGTCAACATTCGACATAGCTTCCGATGCCTTTGCGACATTTAAGGTAAATTATTTCATGCTCTGCTCAGTGTTTATGTGGTTGAAAATAGATCTCCTGGCCAAGTGTATTTTCCTTGCTGCGTCATTTCAAGGCAAGAGGGAAAAGCAGCAATCTATAAGAGACGGGCAGTTTATAGCAGCTTGATGCAGTAAGTAATGAGTCATATAGGGTATTAAACATATTTATCCTCTGGATAGAGGACAAATTGCTGATTATTGGGGGTCTGACCACTGAGACCCCTATGGATCCTGAGAACTGGGGTGTATTACCCCACTGTGAAAGCAGCCACAGAAAAGTGGCCAAACCACCTGGTGGATGTAGAAGTGCCCCTACTCCTATTCACTTCATTGGGAGCTCCGGTGATGGCAGATGACCCTGGAAACAGTGACACCTGAGAGGTAGAGTTCCCGAAGACAATTTTTTACTTACTTTGTTATTTTACAGTATTCTGAAGCTTTTAACACACATTTATGGGGCTGGACAACCCCTTAAGGCTGTGACAAATTTTTGGCCCATTCAGCTGAATGCATGATGTCCGTACGATCAAATTAGTTTTACTTCAATTATGGCATTCTCTACCCCTAAAATTCTAGTGGTGATTTCCCCATAAAAAGGTCAGTACCTAAGAATCAGTACCTAAAACTATCAAAAAAAAAAAAAAAGAACAAAATCTAATGCACAACATAGCTACAAATGGCAGTAAATCTATGACTGAGGGGAGCGGGGTGGAAATTGTAATATGGTAAAGTTCAGGATGTTGCAGTGGCCCTGCTTTTTTTAGGATACCAAATTCCCCAATATGGCAAAACTTGAAAGAGTGTCACAATGTACAAAACAAAGTATTGAACATCTGGAATAAATCAGGGTTCTCTTGAAAGCCATGCTCTTTATCCAAACATAGAGCAATGGAGGAAATATAGATAAAGTGAAGGAAATAAGTATTTGATCTCTTGCTGATTTTGTAAGTTTGCCCACTGACAAAGACATGAACAGTCTATAATTTTAAGGGTAGGTTAATTTTAACAGTGAAAGATAGAATATCAAAAATAAAATCCAGAAAATCACATTGTATAAATGTTATAAATGTATTTGCATTTTGCAGAGATAAATAAGTATTTGATCCCTCTGGCAAACAAGACATAATACTTGGTGGCAAAACCCTTGTTGGCAAGCACAGCAGTCAGACGGTTTTTGTAGTTGATGATGAGGTTTGCGCACATGTCAGGAGGAATTTTGGTCCACTCCTCTTTGCAGATCATCTCTAAATCATTAAGATTTTGAGGCTGTCACTTGGCAACTCGGAGCTTCAGCTCCCTCCATAAGTTTTCTATGGGATTAAGGTCTGTAGACTGGCTTTGCCACTCCATGACCTTAATGTGCTTCTTTTTGAGCCACTCCTTTGTTGCCTTGGCTGTATGATTTGGGTCATTGTCATGCTGGAAGGCCCAGCCACAACCCATTTTTAATGTCCTGGCGGAGGAAAGGAGGTTGTCACTCAGGATTTTATGGCACATGGCTCCATCCATTCTTCCATTGATGCAGTGAAGTAGTCCTGTGCCCTTAGCAGAGAAACACCCCCAAAACATAATGTTTCTACCTCCATGCTGGACAGTGGGGACGGTGTTCTTTGGGTCATAGGCAGCATTTCTTTTCCTCCAAACATGGTGAGTTGAGTTAATGCCAAAGAGCTCAATTTTTGTCTCCTCTGACCACAGCACCTTCTCCCATTCACTCGCAGAATCATCCAGGTGTTCATTGGCAAACTTCAGATGGGCCTGCACATGGGCCTTCTTGAGCAGGGGGACCTTGCGGGCACTGCAGGATTTTAATCCATTACGGCGTAATGTGTTACCAATGGTTTTCTTGGTGACTGTGGTCCCAGCTGTCTTGAGATCATTAACAAGTTCACCCCGTGTAGTTTTAAGCTGATCTCTCACCTTATTCATGATCAAAGATACCCCACGAGGTGAGATTTTGCATGGAGCCCCAGATCGATGTCGATTGACAGTCATTTTGTATTTCTTCCATTTTCTTACTATTGCACCAACAGTTGTCTCCTTCTCACCCAGCGTCTTACTTATGGTTTTGTAGCCCATTCCAGCTTTGTGCAGGTCTAAGATCTTGTCCCTGACATCCTTAGAAAGCTCTTTGGCTAGAGATTAGAGGTTAGAGTCTGACTGATTCATTGAGTGTGTGGTTGGAGTCTTTTATACAGGTGACAATGTAAGAGAGCTGTCTCTTTAATGCAGGTAATGCATCTAACTGGTCTGTAGGAGCCAGAACTCTTAATGGTTGGTAGGGGATCAAATACTTATTTCTCCCTGCAAAATGCAAAGAAATTTATACAATGTGATTTTCTGGATTTTATTTTTGATATTCTATCTCTCACTGTTAAAATTAACCTACCCTTAAAATGATAGACTGTTCATGTCTTTGTCAGTGGAAAAACTTACAAAATCAGCAAGGGATCAAATACTTATTTCCTTCACTGTATGCATTAAGGTAATGATGACATTGGTTTATAATAAAATTGGGTTCTTAATAATATAAAGTCTACTTATGCAAACATTTTTGTGCTTTAATATAAACCTAAAAACTTAATTTAAAATATTCTATTATCTTGTAGAATATTTAAGTACACTTATGTCTCCGTGGTTACAGACTACAAACAAACCCTCTGTGGTCTGATCCTACAGTCACCCTGCCTTCATGTGTTACCTACATCATGCTAAACTACAAAATGTATATCACTATGTTTGTCCTAGTATATGGTTTCTGTCACCCCAGGTAGTTTATCCTACATCGGTAAGTTTTATGCAAGCCTTCTCATTTCTCTTCCTGTCACACCATCTCTATTGGCTAGGACAATACAAAGGCATTTAAATGTAGACTTTTATATTTAATTTTTGGTTGTACTTCAAGGATATGTTGTGACGTTTAGATATAAGTAGTTACTACGCCCTTGGAGTGATTTTGGGTTGGTTTACCCCAGGGATTATTTACTATTGTTCAAAGTCTACTCCATTGGGAAATAATGACTTTCATTTTGGTCTGATGAATTCTCAGAAACTTAAAACCAGCTTTGTAACCCTTTAGAGGCTGAAAGATTTCAACATCTTTTTTCCTTATTTATTGCTTGTGGCATAGTGTTCTTAAGACTAAGGCCCCATGTATTGAGCCGAACCTTAAAAACGTTGCGGAAAAGACCACGGCGGAAATGCGTTTTGTTTTTTTCCGCAGCGTTTTTCACAGAAAGTCTGCGGTTTTCCTCTGCACACTTGCTGCCTCTTTTATACCTATACGGGAACACACAAGCGTTTTTGAAATCACGGCATTTCCGCTGCAAATTTTTTTTCTGCAATGTATGGATGGGAATAGCCAGAATCCCATCCACTTTGCAGGTACTGTAAAACACAGCGTTTTTTGCCGCGACGTTTCCACCATGGCCAAAATGGTGCACTTTCGCAACGTGGGGTTGTGGCCTAAAGGAGTTTTACCACAAACAAAAAAAACTTATTATAAATTGTAGGCCATTAAAAGTTCAAACTTTTTGCAAATAGATAAATAATTAAAAATTTTGCAGAGTTTCAAAGATTTTCTCTAATCATCTTAGTGGTGACAGTCTGTTTCTGATAGATACAACCATAAATGCAGGAACTTTCTATATTCTGAAACCCAGCCATGATTTCCTTATTGTGGCCATATTATCTTCACATGCATTTAGTGTCCCTGTCTGATAACCTGGCCACAATAAGGAAATCATGGCTGGGTTTCTGAGAAGTGCCAGAAAGTTCCTGCATTCAGTCGTATCCAGTGGCAACCAATCATGACAAAAGATTGTAATGGTTAAGATGGTGTGTTGTGTTTTTTGTTTTTTTTGTAAAGTTTTTAATAATTTTTATTTGCAAAGTTGTTTTAATTGCCTACAAATCTAAATATGGGTATGGTTACTTCATAGTGACTGGTTCACTCTTGTTTGGGGACAGACATGTCGTCTGTTAAGCTGTGCAGGTCCCTAGAGGGGAGAGCAGGTCACTGGCTACACATAGTTTATAAAAAAGTATTTTGCATCTCTCTTTCTCTCTCTTTCCAAGGGTCTCTGCATCATCCCAGTCAGCTAGTACCATAGACTCAATAGTTGAGCTGCACTGTACTTTATTAAGAATTAAGAATCCTTTCATTGATCTATGTCACGAGGGTTGTTTTCAATGACTTCTTCACTGGTACTGCACATCAGCTCCCATTGAGTTCAATGGGAGCTGAGGTGGACTCATGGACTCCTTCACTGCCCTTGTCCACAAGGGATGGGACTATAAAACACTTCACTGCCTTTGACCATCAGGGATGTTATTTTTAACCCCTTCACTGCCCATGTCCACCAGGAATCTTACCACAAACCCCTTTGCTGCCCTAGTATACCAGGCATGTTACTCATTGCTGTAGGTAAAATAAAGATTATCCAACAAATAAGAGATTGTAGCCTTCATTAACCATTATGAATTACTTGAAAGAGTACCTTAGTTTTCATGAAAAGTTGAAATACGTGCAAATGTCTTGCTGGACAGTCTATTCTATGACTGTATAAGCCTATATAAGCCATATGATGTCCTATCAGTTTTTCTGATGCTAATAATTATGGCTGAAACAAGAGATTTTGCATTTGTCTCTGAGACTGAGGTCATGTACAATAAGAGCAGTTATTGCCACTCCCCTATCCATTGCTGATAATGTGCTGCCATTCTGCCAGGAGTAACTATACAGTTGCAAACAAACATAGCTGAGAAAAGCCCTAGTGACCATCATATAGGAACACCAGACTGCAAATACATGACAAGTACACTCAGCCAAGCAGATAAAACACATGCACAAAAAAAACAATCTTAGAGCATAGTCAGTAAAGCTGCTTGCTGCCTGTGAATAATATAGATAACTACATAGAAGACTTTTCTTACATTGTGAGATTTGCGAATCCTCAGTCTTGCACACAGCAACAGTTTGTAGACATGCCTGTGCAGGCTGTGAGGAGAATCAACCCCTCCCCTCTCCATTCACTGTGTGAAGAGAATGGGCCTAATCAGCAGAGAGTCTCGAGCCGCGGAATCCGCATCAAGATCGAGCAGGGCGCTTATTTGTTCAGTGTTCTGCAGTGATCTCTACCTCCCTTTGAAAGCAATAGGAGGCAGAACCTCGGCGGAATCTGCCACGGATTTGAGGGTGGAATCTGCCCCCAAATCCGTGGTAAATTCCTTTGTGTGAACTTTCCCTAAATGTGAAAAGTCATATGCTACAGGTATGCGGGCAGAAGTGTGGTAAGCTGAAGGCTAAGGCCACATGTAGTGAAACACAGTGGAAATGCAGTTAAAAAAAAAAAAAAAATGTACCGAAGAGTTTCATATACAGTGAGATGAAGAGTTGGTGGGGCTGGTGGAAATAAAACCTGGCATTGTTCAGTCAGCTACATTGAATTACCAATTACTCTTCATTTGGTCAATTGGTTGCTGCTATAACTTGCTCACATGGGTGTGGGCCGACTTAGTTACTTAATGTAATGCTGCAGGGAGTTAAAAACACTTTTTCCTTTGTGATATATGAAATTGTATTAGTATCTGAAAACCTTCAATGTGACCAGCGTAATAAGAGGGTGTAACAGTAGATAATGGATTCTGTTATTTCGAAACCTTGGTAAAATCTCAGCAGTTATCCAGATATACTGTAATACAGATATTCTATATGATTTCTATACAATTACAAAAATATTGAAGCTAGTACATAACATCTGTTTGTATGGGTGCGGTCAGCCGGCCATCACTTTCCACTGTTGTGAAAGGCTGTGCTTTGTTCCAGGAATAGTGCAGCATCTGGTTTCAATTGATAGCATTTGGTTTGGACATCATCTTCTATAATAAAAAATAAAAAAACAGACAGACTACAAATCACTCCGATGTAACTAACCACCAAGCTGTGTAGCCACTGACTAGGAGCAGTGTCCCCTTTAGAAACTATGGGGTGTGAAAAAAAATAAAAAATCTGAATTTTGCATTAGGAACTGCCCTTTATTATTCTACTGCTCCGATTGGAGCCAAATCTTCAAATACTGTGTATTCATATACACTTCAATCTCTATACATTTTCAGTAAAAACACCTGACCCCAGATTGACAAGGAACCATCCCACGTGTGTACAGTTGTTCGCAAGGCTGAGTCTGATAACACGCCATCCTGGTGCCAAGCATACAAAGTATGGCTTTTTATGGACGTTCCGGGAGGCTTCGGCAGCACCTGGGAGACTTGCCAACTCTTCCAGGAAACTGGGAGACCTCCCTTTTTGCTGGCAAGTATGCCTTAAAGTGGTTTTGCAGGCATTTTGTATTGATGTTCTGTCCTCAGAAAGGGCCATGAATATCTTATTAGTGGGGGTCAACAACCAAAACCCCTACTGATCAAATGTTCTCATCTCCTGGAACTATACGGCAGACTGAGCCTGAAGCATACTGCTCTGTACACTGTATAGTGGCTGTTCGTGATTACTGCAGCTCCCATTAAAGTGAATGAAAACAGCCGATCAGATACTGATCGCTGCAAAACTTTTAAGGCAAACCTAGATCGTTTAAGGTCATTTTTTAGGAAAAGTTGTTGTGTATGTGAACAGAAATACTTTTCTGACCAGTATAAGACTTGAAGTGTGACTATTTATGGCCCCACCACAGTTTATGACCCACTTTTATACCCCCCCTTCCCCTCACAGAATAGTGGCTGATAATTTTTACTCGCCTGTCCACGCTCCAGTCTTGGCCGCCCTCTGCTGCCACCTCCAGGGTGCGCTGTAGCCAATGCTGAAGAACGCCGGAATGCTGTACATAGCATCCTGGCTTTCTTCAGCGTCGTGACGTAAGTGTAGTGCCGCCTAGAGGAAGCAACGGAGGGCAGCCAGGACAGGAGTGTGGACAGGTGAGTAAAAATGATTATCGGCAGCTGCTTATTGCAATAACAAAATAAGTAGCTGCCAATTTAAAAAAAAAAAAAAAAAAAAAACACCCCTCAGTTTAATTTATTCCATGAGGTGCCGCCTGAGGCCATGGAAGGTACTGTTTAAGCAGATTGGGTTTCTGTTTTTTGGGTCCCCAAGTGCAGGTGTGAACCCTAGAGTAAGTTACATTAGAATGTGGTCTATTATTATTTTTATTTATTTTTTAAAATATTTATTTAGCCTAAGGATGAACTTTTAGTTTTAGCCGTTTTCTGCTATTTTCAGCAAAGGAAAAAAAATTTGGACATGAGATGGGACCATGAGATATTTTTTGGCAGCGCTTGCTAACAATAGATACGCATGTGTTCTCCATATTTTGACTCTGCTATTGTTAGGACGGCTAATAACTTATTTGCACTTTCGTCTAGAATATTTACGTTTCTCCCTGCTTTTGTGCTAGGCCAGAACTCTTTGTGGGAGATTTATCACAAACATAATAGAACTGGGAATAGGCAGGAAACGCAGAAATAATTGAGCAGATTGTACATACCTGAAGGATTTCATTCTGTTATGAATTTGTTAAGCAGGTTGTGAACTGAAATTGGCTTAGCCCTAACAAGAATTTTTTTCCTTTGTCTTGTTAGACTAGCTCTGAACATGTTATTAAATGAGTTTTTTCTTCCAGTAAGTACTAATAACAACCATGGCAGCGTTTTCTCAATTAAACAAAAAAACTGGCTTGATCAAGAGCGTATGCTTGTTTTAATGGGGGGGAATTTTCCCTTGTTCAGAGCTAAACCCATTTTTTTTTCTTTTGTACATGCGGTGCAAGCAGGGCTTTTCTCTCCGTCAATTTTATATGGAAACCTAGTGGACCCCATTATAGTTTATAGGGTCTACAGGTTTCCATGGTTAACCACTTTTTAAACAGATAGTTTCCATTTATCGGGTTCCCAAGTGGACCTGAAGGACTAAAACCTGAATTGTAGTGTGAATTTAGCATTATTCAACTAATTTTTGCATCTTTTTTCAGTGCTAAATAGGGCTTTATTTTTATGGGAAATGTGTCTGTGTTTTCACGTTTTTCAGTGTGTGTGTGTGTGTGTGTTGTGTTTTTTTTTTTTTTAAACTAAATTGTTTTCCCTCTTTGTTACAGTCATTTTTATTAGTGATGTATACTGTTCTGTCCCCGATTTCAGGGCTAGAAACTGTGGCTTGGGTGTGGTAGTAGCAGGGTTTTTTTGTTCTTGTTGGGTTGTTTTTTTTACTTTACACTCTGTGCATACCCTTTTTTTTCTTTGTTGATTTCTCCTGTAACTGGGTCTGATACATTTAGCATTTTCACATAGGGGAGCCATATCATGGCGGCTCCCATAGCTGTGCACACAGTGCTCATTGCAGTGTTACCAGTGGACCACCTGGACGTATATAGTCAATGGGCAGTCCGGAACTAGTGTACCTCCAATTATAAAACAACTTTTTATATTGAATATAAGTAAACTTCTTCTATCCTATTTATGAAATCTGTTTTTCTCCATGTATCAGGCTGATTTACATACATTTACACACACATTTACATTTTGCATAGAGGTCTATGGAGAGGGGGAGAAGAAAGCTTCTGGAAAAGTCCCTCAAATAGCTGCAGCTGCTAAGCTCTGCTACACTGTGAGTGAGGGAACTGTTTTGACACTGCTGTATGTTCAAGATAAGACTCTACCATGGCATGGATTGAGGCAATAGATCAATTAACAGCCCCCTCCCCTTTTCATAGACTTGTGTGTGTGTGTGTGTGTGAGCGAAGTATGGTTTCTATACAAATAAACAGCCTGAATGAAGATGAGGAAGAGAAGAGCAGCTTAATAAGTGGAGAAGGAAACAGATATTCTTAATAGGATATATAATACAACGTTTCTTATATTCCCCTGTACTATTCATTTGCTTTATAACTGGAGATATTCTTTAAATCCAGCATACTTTATCCATCTTTCCCCTGACATCTGCCATAAAGGGAGAGCTATTAAGCCGCCATACACATGACGATCAGCAGGCTGGACTATTGCACCCTTGCTGGCCAAACTATGTATTTCTCTATATATTTTGTGCCCCTTTCATTCGGGTTGATACTGGGCGTGATCATTTTACCTTTCCATTACCAGGCATTGCAGCCCGAGAGAAAGATAATACCTTGACTGACTGACAGTACATTTATATAAACTGACTTCATAGTACTACATTGTATGGCTGACATTCATTCAATACATGGGCACCACACCTTTTGGCAGTATATGCAGGGATTACACCATACCCCCCACAGACTACAGAATTATTATCTCCATACGTAACACTTTCCACCAGATAAAAGGCTGTAAATGTTTCAATTGAACATATAACTTTCCAGGTAGTGATCGGCACTGTATATATTGTACAGCACCAGTTCAAGGCAGTTTTATATACCAATCACCTTAAAGGGAACCTATGGCCATGAAAATACAGTCTAACAGTGGGCACTCCTAACTGTGATTGACCGCTATTTCTGTATGCATAGTCATGGATAGAGCGGCTGATAGGACCGCACACTGGACTGAATTATTCCTATTGACATAAAAGAACAGAGAAATAAATGGATAAATAAATTATACTGAAGCTTTTCCCACAAAGCATTATATCAATCTGCTCAACTCCTCCTGCTCTATAACATTCTGCCTGCAGATTAGATTGCATTTTCTAGACTAGTCCCTTTGAGATAATAGGCTTTTAACCTCTTCCAGACCGCCTATAGACTATATACATCCGGCTGGTCTACCTCTAATCTAACCCTGCAAGGACGTGTATATATACAACCTTGCAAGGTTAGCCTGCTGCACGATGTGCTGACAGCTTGTTACCGTCCCTGCCTTTACTATCACTGTGCGATTTTGATATTTTTTTTTTTTTTTTTTAAACACGAAAAATGTTGAAAACAAGACCTTTCCCCTCCCTTTAAAAAAAAAACAAAAAAAAAACTCGGTTTATTGAAAAATTGTGCAACAGATTACACAACAGGAGTTCATAATGTGAAAGAAATGACAAAGGACATGGTCTGGAAGTTGTACAAAGATATAAAAAGAACCAGTCAAAATACAACAAAGAACCAAAACAGTGCTGCATAGTCCATAGTAGAAATAAATATCAAGCAAAAGTCGTCCAATAGAAAGTCCAGGATAGGGAGCCGAAAAAAGTACATCTGACCTGTAGAGGGCAAGATCATATTCAAAAAAACACATACAAATATATACTTCAATCCAACCGCTGTGTCAAAATCGTAGGAAGACCTATTGGATAATGTGGAAAATATTGTACGAGTTAGGCCAAGGGCTTTTCCCCTGTACCTAAGCAATAGATGTGTTCAGGGCAGTACGAAAGGATGCGGCCTTGTACAGAGTCAGAGGTGAGTTGTATAGAGTCAGAGTTGAGTCCTCCTTTTTTGATTACATTTTCTCAGATATTAAAGAAAAAACATGGAAGAATTATTTATTTATTATGCTTACTTATATAGCGCCATCATATTCCACAGTGCTTTACAGACATTGTGGTCACTGTCCCATATAGGGCTCACAATCTATATTCCCTATCAGTATGTCTTTGGAGTGTGGGAGGAAACCGGAGTACCCGGAGGAAACCCACGCAAACACGGGGAGAACATACAAACTTCTTGCAGATGTTGTCCTTGGCAGCATTCGAACCCAGGACTCCAGCGCTGCAAGGCTGCAGTCAAAACAACATAAAAATAAAGCCCTATTTATCAACGAAAAAAAAAGCCACAAAAATTATTTGAATAACCCAAAGGAAAAAAAATGTTGTAGCCCTCAAATCTGCGAAAAAAAATATACGAAAAAATCCCAAAAATGTTTCCAGTCCTGAACCAGGGAAAATAGCCCAGTACAGAAGTGGTTAATGTACTACTGTGCTTGCTTGACAAAGATTGCATTTTTTATTTTTTTTATTTTATTTGCTAGTTCATAAAATAGTTAGTATCCTCAGTCCTCCAGGCCCAGTTGATCATGCACTGTATACATATTTTCATGACTATATGTACACTGAATCCATAGAGGCTTCTATTTCCTTCCATTATAGCTGTATTATGTTATTAATGTAATTACACCATGGAATGTGCGGCTATAGAGTTCTGTGGTTTGCCTTGTACCTTGTAGACATAGGTGTCTACAGGCATGTTTAGTTTTCTTCTTTGCTGGAATAGTTAATACTGCATCATACAATTTGGATTATATTTTTTGTTGTTTTGTGTCTTTAAAATTTTTATTCAGAAGACTTTTCCTTTAAAGGAACTTTTCATGTTAAACATGCAAGATACATATAGCCCATCCTCTATTTGTGTAACTTCCTGCTCATACTGTGTTTAGGGGTCTAGCGAGCGGCCTTCCTATATAACTGTACATACAGCAGTGACTGTCAAGCAGTAGTAAGACCACCCACGAGGTTCGAGCCCGAAATAAGCAGGAATGGTGAATAGATGTCGAGGTCTTTCTTAGCTACTTAATTTCTTCCTCTAAAAATACAGTGCTGTGCAAATGTTTTAGGCAGGTGTGGGGAAAATGCTGCGTGGTAACAATGTTTTCAATAATAGAAATAGTTTATGTCAATTAACAAAATGAAGTGAATGAACAAAAGGAAAATCTAAATCCCCCTCAATATTTGGTGTGACCACCCTTGGGAGAAGGAGTCCTGGAAGTGATGATACGGCCCCCATCATCCAGTCTGTCTGGGATTACATGAAGAGACAGAAGGATTGGAGCAAGCGTATCAAGAGGAACTGATGGAAGACAAAGACAGACACACTAAATATTGATGGGATTTAGGTTTCTCTTTTGTTCATTCGCTTCATTTTGTTAATTGACAAAAATAAACTATTAACTCTTTTATTTTTCTGTTTTTGGAAACATTCTTACTTTGCGGCATTTTTTCACACCTGCCTAAAACCTTTGCACAGTACTGTATATATCAATGTATTCAACTTATTCTGATCCCTACCATATTGCCTATAGCTCGGATTGCATGTTCAACATGATAGATTCCCTTTAAAGGATGTCCGTATGCAGTTTTAACCTTTAAAGTCTGCAAATAGTGCTATATACATGCTGAGGAAAGTACTTTGAGCCCTCTTCAACATCACATCTTCATAGTTCATGCTGGGATTGGCAGTGCGCTGGAGTACATCCACTTCACAGGCAGTGCCCATCCCCTCAGCTCTAAGTGACTGCTCTGAGTGATGACTAGGTGTCTGATAGGGCTGAGGGGAGGGGCTAGAGAGCCTGGTCACTGCATACCAAGGGTCTTTGATCACAGCAGCAGGGGCATCAAAATAGTGGTTAACACAACACTCCCCATCCTGCATATAGCACTGAGGGGTCATTTAAAGTAGTCACAAAGAATATGTGATGTAATCATTGCAAAGTTCCAAGACCATTTTCCATTTCCAAATACTGCAAAGAACATGATGATGTCTGTACACTGTATATTCCTAGTGGTATAACTTATATATGCTTGATAAGCCACTGCACTGGGATTTGCTTTGCACCATAGACGTCTCCGCAGTATACTGTAGTTGGGATGCTTTTTGGCCTACGATTAATAGTTTCCTACTCTGCAATGAAAGGGACACCTGGTCTAAACTACAGATGAAAAATCTAACAATAAAATGCGTATAACAGTAACACACAGGCTTTACAGTTTATATATTTATTATATGATGCTTTCCTGCAATGGTCTTTATTATCACATTACTTTATTTCAGGACTTGCTAACAAGACACAAGTTGACGGTAGCTGAATTTCTAGAACAGAACTATGATAGAGTAAGTACTTCAGCACTTGGCAATGTGTATAAGGCAACATTCACCCTCTGTGATTGTCCATTTGTCCATTGCTCTGATCCATTAGAGGAACAACAGATGTCATTTCTTGCCTTTTAACCTTTTTTTTTTTTTTTTTTTTTTTTTTTAATTCTTCCTACATTTCCTCCACCTCACTGCCCTCATAATCCTTTAGGCAGATACCTTCTCTGCCTACCCTTTGCCAGATCCCTGACCTAGTCCCATATCTTTATCTGATCTTCAAGCAATTATTCAGGTCTTGAACTAATAAAGTTTATATAAAGTTTTAGGGACAGATTGGAATCTGAAATCCTGCTTTGACCTTGCCTTTTTCCACTGCTCTGTCATGTGCTCTTCTAATAGAGGAGGCTTAGTACATGATGACAACCTGACTCCAAAAATAGAACTCTACCATGATATTTAGAAAACCTCCATTTTCAGGACAGACATTGACAGTAGAGAAGTGTTTGTCTGTGGTGATGGGATTGAGGATGAGCTGTACATGTGGGATCCAGGTTTAGTACCTGCTATTTAGTGGAGTCTGGATCCTAACCTGACCTTACAATGGGAGCATTAGCAGTGGCTGCATATTCTACCAATGTGTCTGCTTTTCCATAGCCAGTATATAGGCTGTCACTTCTTCTATAAGTAAACCAAGCCTGTCCTGCCCTGTTATTGGATCACCCACAATGATAAAGGGAAGAATACTGATAATATACATGTCCACTCTATGACATCACATGTCATTGCAGCCTATCACGGCCCTCATTTGCTGCAATGACATGTACATGCGGAAGCCTTCCACAACAGAACATGGCAGTGTTAGGACACTCCGATTTTCACTGTTGTTGCTTTGCCAGGAAATATTCTGAAGTTTATGGTCGACTAAATTATGCAGAAAGGAGAATAGAAAATGGATGTCATAAAATTGCTAATGTCCGCTAATAGGCTGATCAATGAAAATCCCTACAACCCTATGTATAATATATTATGCTTGTGTATACATAAAAGGTCATATTAAATGGGTTGCATCGAAACAGACATGGCGGCTTTCTTCAAGAAACAGAAGCACTTTTATTTGTGGTATTGTCATGAATGGGGCCAAGTGGCAATACCATATACAGAACAAGACTGACACTGGAAGTAAGCTGCCATGTTTTTAAAGCAGAGCTGTCAACTTAATATGCCTCACTCTTTAAGGACAGCATATTATAGCTATAGGTTGGTACAGCTGGTAGCCAAAATGGCACAAAAAGTTATAAGATCATAACACAGCAGCCTGTCAGTCACCATCCGGAGTGTCATGGAGAGATGGGGTTATCTATCTGCTCCTGAATACAGCCGGCTCCACTGTGAGACCATTGTATTCTGTTAGTACTGTGAGTAGCAAGAGGACACGTCTATGTAGGGAAGTTCTATGTGCACGTTCCTCATATAGGGACACTTTGGCTGGAAACAGGAGACACTTTCTGACTCCCATCTATTGTACGTGACTTATCATTGTTCTTTTTCTATTAGTAGTAATCCTTTCTCTTTCATGTTTCTTCCTAGATATTTAATGACTATGAAAAGCTTCTACATTCTGAGAACTATGTAACCAAAAGACAGTCATTGAAGGTAAGTGGGTCATGTAACGCTGGTTAGCTTGTAAGGTTAAAGTGATTGTCTCAGGAACACTGCACTTTTTTTTTATACTGTATCTGGGCATTTAGTGAGGTTCCCCCATTTAGCACCCCCTTCTACAGTAGGGAGCTGCTAACAAACAGCAATTGTGGCTACAGTGAACCTAGCCTGTCCATCTAATACATGTAATACTAAATCTCCCCCATAGCAGCAGAACACCGCTTTCCTGGGGCAAACCACTTCGGTTTCTGAAGCCAGATCATACTTAAAGGCTTTCATGTTCATGTAAAGACTTTCATACTCAGACTTTTATGTCTTCTGGCAATCGTGAGGATTATACACTGCTAGAAAGCTGATTTCAAGTGAATTCCGTGCACTGTCAGCTTTGCCGGTATGCTCCATGGTGCCAGAGATACTGATGCTGTTAACTTTTGCACTGATATCTCTGCACTGTCAGAAGGGCGGGACTTACAGTTCAGCGTCATCACTGGACTGTGAGGAACGCCCCCCCGACTGTACGCTTCCATATCCTTGTACTGTCGGGGGGGCGCGTTCCTCACAGCCCATAGACACGTTTATGAAGAGGCCATAGCCTTGCCACAAATCTCCATTCCCTGCATGAGTCAGACTGTTTAAGACTGGCATACAATTGCCTCATTGTGTTGCCCAAGATAACCTCCCATTTTGCCATATACCTATGCACCAGTGGAGTATCCTCATGTGGAGACTCCAGTAAATTATAAATAGGAGATATTGTCAGGTCGACCTTGTCTCTAGGTAATTCCTACTGCTTTTGCAGTGTACGCTCCATAGAACCCCATTCTCCCACTATATGCTACAAACACAGTGTGAACACACCCTAATAGAAATCCCTGAGCAGTGCCAAAAATGTTTGAGCACTTTATATAGTATGATGTTTAGCATGTGGTAGGGAATATGTCATAGTGAATCACTCCTGGTGAAGTGAGGGCGGTGTTCCTCAGTCACGCTGTAAATCTGTCAGCTGTCATGTGTACTACTGTATGTGCTGGAGCACTCCCATACCCTAGAGGGTGCAGTTTTCCATTTGCTGACAAATTTACAGCCTGTGACATTTCCTTTGTATTAAGGCAAGACCAGGGGGATGCGGGCAGTAGCGGGAAATCGGTAAGGCGAGTCCTCCAGGGTTTTTTTTTTAACCTATTTTGAGACTTTTTTAAAGTTTTTTTGTTTTTTTTTTTTAATGCTCCTCAACCTGTTTAGGGATCTGCCACCTACTGTAATCTTTATGTCTATCAATTAATCTTTAATTTTATTTCAGCACTATTATTTGAGTAATTTACAGCACTATTATATAGGTATGATATGGCCATATGTAGGTCAGAAGGTCTCATATTATGAAGGGGCTGGTACAGGGACTTATTAGATTATGCATGCCCATGCTGGGTAAAGAATATGCAAATAAGACCTCATTGGTTAAAAAAAGAATTTGCTCCTACTGCCACCTTTGAAAACCAAGTATTAATCTATAGAGAACTACATGCCAAAAGGTGGCCCTTGGAGTGAATTCCTCTTTATCATCAATGGCCGGCCATATGTTGCACTTCCTTAGTAACTAAATGGTGGTTTTATATAGTGTAGTATAACGCCGCAGCATGTACGAAGTATAACTGGTGACCTCAATTTCCTCTTCCCAAAACTTGGAATTCTTGTTTGGCCTAGGGGCCTGCACCAATCTTGATCTGTCCCTCGATATCATTGTGATAAAAGCATTTTCCACTGTTAACCAATCATATGCTGGTTCCATTTTCTAATGAGTCTCCAAGATAAAAGCTGAAATCCCTATGAGGAACACCACTACTTTCCCGTACACTAGTTCTGACACCCTTCCTCCAGTCTGTTCTTGTGTGTAACTTAATAGTTTACTTCTTCAATTCCCTCTGAAGCTGCTGGGGGAGCTAATCCTGGATCGACACAACTTTTCCATCATGACAAAGTACATCAGCAAACCAGAAAATCTGAAGCTGATGATGAATCTTCTGAGAGATAAGAGCCCCAACATCCAGTTTGAAGCGTTCCATGTGTTTAAGGTAAGGTATTCAGCCGCTGGGGTGGATCACGGTGCTCTGGGTTATGTCAGAGACAACATGTGCACAACATTTTATAGGAGAGCTCCAGACAATGCACTTGAGGCAAGTGTCCAAAATCCCACGTACGTCACAGGTGATGGAAACACATAACCAGGATCTCATTTCATAAGCTTCATTGTGCATGATAAATAGGAGGATATTTTCAGTGATGTATTACCCTTGCCATCACAAATATCATATCTTCAAGTTATATAGGAAAAATTTTTGTCCCCTGATTTGAGAGTACCAGGTTGTCACATACATACAGCATGTCAAGTGTGAAAAGAACGTGTTTTAGGTGGGATACATTATGAATAGTAACACTACTACTACTTTGCTAGGTCACATACCTAACCACTCGCTGGTCTTTATTCAGGGACCACCATAAAGTGATACTTTTTCTTTTAAGAACTTCGGGAGATGTGATATAAGGAAAAGTCATGATTTGGAAAATGAATGGCGACTTCCACCCAAAACATAAAATTAAACTCTGGGCAAATTTGCAGAATTGGTGAAATAGTTCTGCAATATATCAGGATATTTCATTCTTTCACGCTAGTCGCCCAGAAGCTAGTTTCAAAGGTACCATATAAACTATATGTCCCTTCCGCACCATTAACACTTATACCCTAGTCACAGAATAGTGTCGTCTGAAGTCTAGTCACATGGGTTACTTTAGAACCCTTGTTGTCTTGAGTGGGGATGTGCATGCTTGGCTATCAATCCATTCACTTCTATGGGACTGATTACTGGGACTAAAATTTAGTGGTTATGTTTATTCTATTGCAAATATCTTTGCAAGTAAAAAATACAGAACTACAAAAAGTTAGCAACGAGTCTCAGAGAGAGTAAGCTGGGGAACGTGTGTAAAATAATAAGATACTGAGGTTACCAGTTAAAGGGGTTTTCAGGCCCCAAATAAATTTTTCATACTGATGACTTTTCCACAGGATAGGTCATCAGTATTTGATCTTGGCACTGTCTAGGTGTCGGACCCCAACAGAGCAGATACTGACTATCTATCTGCTTGGTAGGGCAATAGAATGAAAAATCTATTTGGGGGCAGTAAACCCCTTTAATTCCTTCATTTTCACAGCACTGTTTCTGCGGTGCTATCTGCCAGTCTGTTGTTCACAAGTCTTCTATAAATTTCCGCTGCAGACAGTCACTGCGGTGAGAAAGACTTGTAGAATAAGGGAGTGCATTATATTAATGTGAATAGGGGAAGTGTCTGGGAGGTGGAATTGAGCTTTCCCATCTGTGTTACATGTCTTACTAGTGGAAGAGTGAAGAAATCAGGCAATACCTTTTAGAGGCTAACTGAGTATATTTATAAGTAAGCTTTCAGGAGTACTCGCTCCCTTCATCAGACATGGTGTTATACAAGAACTGAAAATTCACAGATTTTTATACACATGGTCTTCAAAGGATTTTAGAGTCCTTAAATAAAAACAAAACAAAATGCAATCTAAGTAGAGAAGTTATTTACAACAGGTCAAAAAACAATCTGGAAAGCTGTGGTGCGTGAAGACCATGTGTATAAAAATCTGTGAATTTTCAGTTCATGTATAACACCATGTCTGATGAAGGGAGCTAGTACTCCTGAAAGCTTACTTATAAATATACTCAGTTAGCCTCTAAAAGGTATTGCCTGATTTCTTCACTCTTCCACTACTTTCAGTGGCTAACATGGTACAACATTATACATGTCTTACTAGGCATGTCTCTAGTACAGTACATCCATGTCTTGTGTTTGCTGTAAGTCAGTACAATCCATTCCGTTCTATCGTGTAAACGCCGTGTCTTCTCATAACTAATCCTTCATCTTGTCTTACATCTTAGGTGTTTGTAGCAAATCCAAACAAAACGCAGCCAATTGTGGACATCCTGTTAAAAAACCAGACCAAGTTAATTGAGTTCCTGAGCAGCTTCCAAAAGGAGAGGACGGATGATGAACAATTCTCAGATGAAAAGAACTACTTGATCAAACAGATCCGAGACTTGAAAAAACCCAGCCCATGACCATCTCCCGCGCTGCACCTACCACCGATCATCTGAATAAGTGTTTTTCGGAGTTGTCATGGCATCGTCAGTGCCTACGTTTTTGTTTCTATTTAGTTTATTAGCTGCCAAGAGTATAAAGGTTTTATATTAAAACTTAAAAAAAAATATGTTCTTTATAATCAGTGGGTATGTGAAATTTGCAGTTGGGTGCGAGAGGTGTCTCATTGTCCTCACAATCACTAGGGACGGTCACTATGATGATGTGAATCTGACTGAATTATTATTATTAATATTATTATTTCTTATTTTTAATATCACTTGAAACTTTCCAATGTGCAGAGCTAGAAGTAAATATGGAATACAAGCAGAACGCCCCATGGGTAACATCGTTATGGAATTACGGTGACTGCCCAGCGCACTCTGCTTGCTAAAGGGGTTATCCAAAATTTTAGGAAAATTGCCAAATGGTATAACGTGAGAAATTAACCATTACTTGCCCATTAAATCCAACACCACTCCAGTAGTCTCTTCTCGTCCTGCAACCATGGCGTCACATACATCATTCCCGTGACCACAACGGTCAGTCAATGGCCTTAGCGGTTACATGCAGTTCATGCAAGCGTCAATGACAAGGTCAATGAAATGATGTATATAACTTCATTGGTGCGGCATGGCTGGGGTCCACCAGAATGGCGCCATTGAAACAACTGGAATTTTGAAAAAGAAATGGCCTGCTCTTAATCCATTCACTTAAAAACCTGGACAACCCCTTTAAGACAGCAGATGATCACCTTTTTTTTTTTTTTTTTTAACACGGTTACCTGTAGGACAGTATCCCTGAATGTGCCCAGAAGTAGACTCTCTAATGCTTTTTAGAGATGGGCCGTCTGTCCCCATCAGCTTCTCTTTTAAAGGGGATAACAGGTCTGTTTGCATTTGAGGACCACCTTGATGTGAATATCACCCTTTTTGCAGAATATATCTTTTCCAGTAGTCGAGCTCCATCTTTCTGATACAACAGAAATTTCCCGCATAGTCCTACATTTAAAAACTAATGTTCTGGTGGCCTTCAGTGACCACTAGAGGGAGCTTAGTGCAAATTATTTTATTACGTTAAAGGGGTTTTCTGGGCGAAAAAAATGAATGACCTATCCTAAGGAACGGACATCAATATCAGATCAATGAGGATGCAACCCCACCAATCTACTGCTCTCAGCAGCTGATACACAGAGAATGGAGCAGGAAGCAGACAGCTCTGTTCTCTGTGTAGTGGCCAGACCAGGTTACTGCAGATCAGCTCCCATTCACTTGAATGAAAACTAAGCTGCACTAACTCTGTTCTGCTACTACACAGAGAAAAGAGTGACTTCCTGCTTCATTCTTTGTGCATCAGCTGATGATCGATGGAGGTGCCGGGTGTCAGCCTTCAATAGTTTTAGCCCAGAAAACCCCTTAAATGTAACAATATGGAGTAAGCTATTAAGCTCCCTCTAGTGGTGGCTGCACGCAGACAGAATATTACTATAAATATATATTAGGAAATTAATTGGATATAAAAAAGCAGAATGGAGTTGAAGGGTGGACATTCATTTCCAGCCTATAAACTTGATATATTCAGTATATCAGGCATTTCTAATCTGCAAGCACAGGCCACCGTATCAGAGCTGCATTTCCAGAACCCATGGATTTCTCTATATATGCATGAATGTCTTGCATTGTCATTGTAAATTGGACTGTACAGCATGACAATGGCAGATTGTACATACACTAGTAGACAGGGTAGTCTTTTCATGGATGTTCTACAACAGTTGTATTCTGTAAAGTGCTCATTGCATCCATGTAAGATCTGTTCTGGTGTTTAGTGCTCCTTAAGGAGTATCGCCGATCACTTACTTGTCAGCAAGTAGTGACATCCTTGGGGATGTTATTCTGATGATGCAATGATAGCGCCTGTACACGTTGTCCAGCTGTGACTGGGCACTGGTATCTTGTCTGTCTTTGTGTGTTGCCTACTCTGAGGCTGCTCTGCGTTCACCCTGGAGGTGGCTGCCCGCACACTCTAAGATGTAACACGTTATTGTGGCGTTCAAGGCTTAAAACAAGTTTTGGTTTTTTATTTTTTTATATCTAAGTAGGCAAAGGAGTTGGCTTTGTAAAGGAATTCATCTTTATTAATATAATTTTAATATATTATCAGGTTAACCTGGTTTATGAATTTTGTCTTTTTTTAAGTGCTTGGTTTTCATCTGCTTTAAAGTGAACGTCCACCCTAACATTTATATAGCTGTACAATTCTGTGCCCATTCATTTCTTAGCAGTTGGAGGTCTGTGTATCTGATACAAAGCTCCAAACCCCCTGCATGGACATTGATTTAAGCATAACTAAACTTTTTTTTTTTTTTTTTCATAGATCCGAAGTTCAGATGAAGATAGCAAACTTTATTATGTACTTTACTAAAGAAAATGACCTGTTTCTTCACTTATTTGCCATCTTCTGCATCTGATCAAATAGGCACAATAGAAGTCTACGGAGAGTGGAGGAAGAGGAGAGAGCCTCAAGATGGGGACTTCATAGAAATAAGAGATTTCTCTTTCACAACACATTTGGGTTATCCAGAACCACTATCCAACCTTCTTGTTACAGAAATGACTCCTTTAAAGGGGTTGTCCAGTTTCAGCAAATAAATGGTTTTTGTTTTTATAATGAAAAGTTGTACAATTTTCCAATATACTTTCTGTATCAATTCCTTGCAGTTTTCTAGATCTCTGCTGTCATTCATTTTTCAGTGGATAAAAATCAGTCGATGGTCATGTGATGGGCACACAGGTGCACAGCTCGTAACAAGACCGCTATTGGATTACTGTGCTGTGACTGTAACAAGCTGTGCATCTGTGTGTCCATCACATGACCATGGACCGTATATCACATGACCATGGACTAATTTTTATTCACTAGAGGTAGACTATAAATGACAGCAAGCTCTAGAAAACAGTGAGGAATTGATAGAATTCGAAAATTACTCATTATACAAACAGTAACATTTATTTTCTGAACCTGGACAACCCCTTTAATTCTATAGATGGCATCTCCTCTTTCTCCCTCCTTCTTTTTCTCTCCCCTTCCCCTCTCCATAGACTTTATTGGAAACTGATCTGCTTATGTACAATGTGCAGACAGAATCTGAGAGAGATGAGAGGTAAAGGTAGAAATAAATAATAAAAGACACAGGCACTTTTTCTAATAAAGTATATTTCAAAGTTGCTCCCTTTACCTGCACTATATATTTATGAAAAAATAAATAAAAGCTTGCTTATGCTTTAAAATATAACCTTGTCTTGCCTGCATCCTCCACTAGAGGGAGCAAACTGTTTACTGTTTATACGTAGAACAACATGCAGTAAGCTTCCAGTCTCCCTCTAGTGGTGACTGCAGGCAGTCAGATGTTAAGCTTTAAATCTATGTTAGTGCAGATTTGGAGCTCTGTCTCAGGAATCCAACCACTGTCAAGATATTATTGTAAAAGCACAGACTGTAGGACCTAAAATGACCTGATGTTACAGCTGGAGGTTTACTCTAAGGCCATCAGAGTTTGGACACTTCTGTTCTTTTTTTCTTATTTTGATAAATGAATTATGTTTAATACAGATGTGGGCGCTGCACGATACAAGAATGTGATGAGAATATGTACAGATATGCTTTAATGAAATACATTGTCACACTGTAAAATAAGAGATTGTGACCCTAGAAGCAGATGCCTTAAGTTTCACTCAAAACAAACCATTGTTGACTATGTAAGCTGAAGACCATGTAAATTGTATCTGTGTGAGTGGTATATCCCTTATGCCGTAACATAGGACAGCGCAACACATCGCTCTACCATACCACAGTGTGGGATCTCTAATATAGATGGTCTTAAGCTACAGCTTGCTTCTTATAATCCCCTTCTGAAGTAAAGGTAAGGTTAGAGAAATTGCTACGCTTTAGGTTGGCCATTCATGGCATCTACCATATATGGGTCCCCTAACTGATCCCTGATGGCAGAGAGAGAAGGGTCAGACATGTTGGATTTCAACATGCTTGATCCTTTAGTTCTCTGGGAGATAAGATGTGTGTGGCAACAGCTGGCTATTGAGAACATATGCATGCTTGGTTGAGCTGACTATACATGTGTATGGGGGAAATCGGGACTGTTGTCGGTATTTGAACTAAGGCTGGCCATACACGAGATACCAGTCATAAACGTCTAAGGCAAAGCTCTTTTGAGTCTGATAAAGCACCTATTCAGCCTGCTGTGTGTCATGATGTAGTAGGTATTGTATATAGTACAACCCGACATGTGATAGATGCCGTTAAAACTGCAAAGAATCTGTAATGGCAGTATTAGATACAATGCCACGGTCACATTGTTTCTACATACAGTTGTATGCTGCACCTTACCCCAACACAATGTAAAGGTAAATCATACAGAATGATGGAAAACCTCAGCACTTTGGTTTGCAAAGTAAAAGTCCTTTCTACAAATGTGAGATGTCTGTACTGCAACCGGATTTACAATCTGCGCTTTAGAAAAGGGAGGAAACCTAACAAGTAACTATTTGCTTATTTAAACTGTGTGTATAAAATAAATGTATATCATCATCAGTTTGTACTTATAAGATTATATTTACAGAGCATTAAAGGCACGGTTACTGATTGCTGGTCTGCCGCTTCTTTCAGACTCTTCCGTTTTTTTTTTTTACTGTTATTGATCACACCTTGCTTTATACAGGTCATTACCAAATTGAAAATGCAAGAATAGCAAACATATGGGGGTCTGTACACGGCGTACCCAAGCCATGGTATGTGCATGTGGATTACTGGCATTTATCGGGGCTACACCTGTAGTTGCTATTGTTTTGTATGGTAAGTAAAGGTGCAGCCTGGCATTTAGTGGCAATTCACATACGGTTACCACATCACACAGGCCCCATGCACATGGGAGAATCCGGACCAGAAAATCTGGTCCATATATAGGCCTGAACCCAGTCAGGAGTCCAAGACTTGTACATGGTAGTAGTCTGTGCTGTGCAATGGTAAGTCTCGCCGTACACTTCAAATAACTGTCTACCAGACATTAGTTCTGCCAACAGTTACTTATACCCACCTTCCTCATGGCTAGGCCAAGTGTGTGTGTTTAATAGGGAGAGGGGAACATAACACATGTGTCTGAGATACCTGATTAACAAAACAGCCCTCCTTTCCCAATACTGGGGAGACTTGGACACCCTCATACATATTAGCTGACTGGCCAATCTGTGCTAAAACAGCAGGTTTGCTTGACATTCATGTAATGTGTATGTACAGCTTAAGACTTCTGCCTTATGTATTATTCTTAATTATAATTAATAAATTAAGGTGTTTGCATTGAGTTTTGGTACAATAATTAAAATTGGAAAACAATCATGACTGCAGATATCCCATTGACCACTAGATGTCAGTACAGCCTGCATTTACATCGGCAAGAGCACTGTGCTTTTCAGCTTTGCTGTTAAAGTTAAATGATAGAAAGAACAGCGTCCTGTTATGTCACCTTTGCCAAATAATACAAACACTGGGCAAATTATACCATTGCGACAACTTATACCCTCACACCAGCATATCTATTTTTGTGTATGTGATAGGTGCACTAATAACTTCAGCACAGAGCTCTGCAATGTAACAAACCATACACCTGTGTGTTCTTCACATGAACAGAACAGACTTTAATCTGATGGAAGTAAGCCATAACCTTCAATCACTGATATAGAAAGTACATGGGGACATTGTATAACTCTCATTATATAATCAATATTCTATATTTGCAGAAAGTGAATTTGAGTATTACGCTAGGTTCACACTAGCCTTTGAGTCTCAGTATGAGAATCCGTCTGTAATTTTCACTTAAAATAGGCAGAGAGAAAAGTCCTGTGGACCCCATTATAGTCTACGAGGTCCATGGGTTTCCGAGTGTAACCACTTTTTAAGTGGTTAGGGTTTCTGTTTTTTTGGCTCCCCAAACGACAGAAACCCGAACACTAGTATGAACCGAGCATTACACAACTTTATAAAAAAATGAAGTGAAAAAAAACAAAAAAAAAAACAGGATTATGCCATTTTCAGAATATTTCCGTTTATTGATTCCTGATTTTTTTCTAGTCATTACTTTTACCATTCCTTTGGTGCTGTATGTTCAGTTGAAGGGGATCTGGAATACAGACTGTTATATATGGGGACAATATTATCATGGAATATATCACATTGTAGTAAATGGCATTTTAATGTGAATGGCCACGCAATGTGGCAGAAGATCAAACAATCCCAGGACATGGTTTTTGATGATAATTATTATTATAAAAGCAGAGATCCACCATTATTACATATTGTGCTGCTGGAGAACCTTGGCTCTTTCCACACCATTGCCTAAGGATGCTCACTCTCCCCATCCTTCTATGGAGGGAGTGAGCATATTCCCATAAACTTAATACAGCTGAAAGCCAAAATTGGCAAATTCATTAAACTTTTCTATTATGTGTAAGAGCACCTTAAGACTATTATTTCTGGCATACAGTATAATGTACTTGTCTCTTGTATCTGTGACCCCACATTTTCTACTGTTAGATCACCACATGATGCACTGACCTGATGTTGTGCACTCCCACGCAAATTGCTGAACCAACCCATGATGTTTAAGTGATTAAGTGTCTGAACTATGTCCTAATATGGTCCACAGATCTACCACACAACTGAGAAAGAAAGGACCGAGGAAGAAAAGTCGGTGTTTTTGTGTGATAAAAAGAAACATTTCTTTATCTCTCTATAGCTTACTGAGCAGTTTTCCCTGAGCTGTGTGCCAATATAAAGAGCTGTAGTCTGTGTCAGGGCTGAGGATTTAGAGTCCAGAACAGTTTAGAAAAAAAAAGTTACCGACTCCAGGGTCAAAATAAAAAGATTTTTAATTATATTACACAATTATTAATATTGTATAATTAGATATATAGTTTGTTACATATTTACTTCCATAGGAATTCAATAACTGCCTTTTTTTTCATGAATTAGAGGATTTTTACTGCTTCTGACTGACCCTGACCGTCAGCCATTTATGAAGGAATCAGAGTCGGTGGTTTGGCCTATCCACTCCACAGCCCTGCCACGTATCACCCCATACACTGTGAACTGGTTTTCCCTGCAGTGTTACTTTAAGCATGTTCAGAAATGTACAAAAGCATCGCCACAGTCCCAGGGTATCTCTTTAAGACAGACGTTCATTTACACATAAGTTTTGATCTTGTTTTCTTCACTTGCAACATATTCACTGACAAATAAAATGTATATGGCTTAAATATACATAGTGTTTCTTAGTATTAATGAGTTTATGAAGGGTTAATACAATTGTCTGGACCATGCAAAGCATTCACTAAATAATTCAGTATCAGTGTTATGAGCATGGCGTTACCCAAGGCAGTCAAGCACAGCCCATCACATACATACAGGCGTATCCACCATTACATTCCACACATTTTGTTAAGGACTCACAGTTTCTCACGTTACAAATGTAATACATTATCATAATATTCTAGCAAAACCCTTGACAGACCGTAATTGACATTGCAACCACTAGGTGGTCTCAGATAAACAACATTAAAGTATAACTCCCATTTTTATTTATTTATTTATTTATTTTTATTGTCAGGGAGTCATCGTTACATAGTATGGTTGAAAAAAACATATACGTCTATCAATTCAACCAGGGGATGGGAGAGGGCATGACAGTCTATACATTTCCATAAACATCATTGCTATTTTGCTCTAAAAAGGCATCTAAGCCTTTTCTGAAGCTGTCAGCTGTGACCAGCTCCAAGGGAGCAGATTCACAGTCCTTAGGCCCCTACAGACGACCATGGCTGTGATCAGGGTGCTATCCGTGTATTTCCCGGATAGCACATTGATCCATTCTTTTCTATGGCCCCATACACTTGACCGTGAATTACACAGTCACATGTGTGGGCCGGCAGTCCAGGCCGCAAAATATAGAACAGGTCCTATTCCTGTCCTATTTTACGGCCCTTGCTTCATTTAATGAAAGGGGCCCCGGAAGCACGGCTCGTGTACGGGTGACAGCCGTGTGTCCCCCGTGCCTTTAATTCATGGCCAGCCGGCAGCACAAGGCCGTCTGCAACCGGCCTTACAGTGAACAAGCCTTGTTGACTCTGGAGATTTTTTTTCTCCAGAGGGAGTGCCCCCTTGTCTTTTAAGGGGATTGTACACAGAACAGCTTTTCCCCATATTTCTCCTATGGTCCATTTACATTTCATGATGTAATTTAATCTATGATATACAGTCTTTGGTGAACATTTTTGTATTATATTTTATTAACCTATCGAACTTTGTTTCAATAGAAAACAGGCTGTAACGTTTCCACCAGCAATGCTCTAACTAAGCATGGTCAGGGAGACTCTGTCTATACGTTACCGTTAAAGTGCAGAAATCAGTTAATCTGCAGATTACCTAGGTAATGTGCAGATTCACTAGGGTGATCCGTTAAAGTGTAGAAAACTGGTTTCATTACTCACATTAACTAGGTAATCTGCACATTACCTAGCTAATCTGCACATTATCTACTAGACACTCAAAGTGAAAAGAACATTTTTGCTGGCATAATGTATTTGGAATCTCCGCTAAAGAGGTTTGCGAAGAATCATTTTACTGACCAAGTCGGCGCTTCTTTGCATACTAGGAGTTCAATTTCTCTGCTTTCAAAAGAAATCACCACACAAATCCTCGCGCTAATAGGCAGACACGAATTTGGACATGAAACAATACTAGGAATTAATCACCACACAAATTCCAGCGCAGCCGCGCTAACAGGCAGACACATTTCAGCATGATACAAACAAAGTTTTCAGCTTTAACGGGACACAAGCCGTGAATATGCACATTACCTAGGTAAAGTACGGAAAACTCTTGATTCCGCACATTAACTGAGCAAATCAGTTAATCTGCAGATTACCTAGGGAATGTGCACATTCACGGCTTTCGCACTTTAACGGTAACAAATACACCTGTATTCAATGCAGTATGCAGAGCCAAAGGGGGGATGGTCACTTCAAATGGCTGTATCTCCAGTTTTATGCCACCTATAAAAATCTTGTATCATATGAAAGCCGAGATGCTCAGTTTTCTATTCTGCAAAGAATGCCACACTCTATAAAAGGACTGGAGACATCAGTTAAAAACACAGCCGGGAATGTGAT
The DNA here is from genome assembly GCA_947044405.1 of Leptodactylus fallax. NCBI lineage: Eukaryota > Metazoa > Chordata > Amphibia > Anura > Leptodactylidae > Leptodactylus > Leptodactylus fallax. The sequence goes on from CAMRHE010000843.1 coordinate 120,712, forward strand.
TTTTATATGCAGCATGAATTGCTGAGAATCTCAGCTTTCATATGATACCAGAAACATTTTTACAGGTGGTATAAAACCAGGGATGTAGCACTTGCCAAGGTGGGGATGCTTAATTCAAATATCTGTACACAATAGCAAATCAAATGTGTACGGATTTGCCTGGTAACAGCTCAGTTAGAGGGTTGCTAGGGAGAATTTTACTGCCTGTCTTCTATAATAAGGAAGTTAGATAGGTTGAGTATATTACAAAAACTTCACCAAACACCCCATGACACAATAACAAGAAAAATAAATAAATTCGGACTTACACTTTAAAACCTCCTGAAGGACTAATGCAAATCATATATTTTTTAAAATTTTGGTCATTAGAATATGTTGGGCCAAGGAGGCAGGTAAGGAAGGACACATCTGCACCGCAAGCTGCGACTCTAGACAGGACAGCGTACCCATGGACCTGGCATGACATATTTAAACTAACAGTTTTAGGGGCACAGAAATGATCATAATGTTATCTACACAGAGGGATAAAAACGTAAGCAATGGAGACCATCTGAGTCCAGTAATGCTGGGATTTTAACAAGACTTAAGGGTGACCAAATATCACAGTGCCTAGATGTTTTTCTACATAATTCTGCTGCAGTTCACACACACAATAATGATGACAAGTGACATTTTTAATCTTGTTAATATGCACGACTGGTTTGAAGAAAGCAGTACCGATGGGGCGTGACTGAACAGCGTGCAATGGTTCCACCATATTTATTATTCTAGGCACAGACATTACCCTGTGAAGCATAGGTCGTGGGAATGGTAGCTTTATTCCACTGCAGGGACAGATGTACTCACACAAAATGTCTGCACATATGCTCAGGAGGCAGGTTATATGGCAGCAATGTGGTAATGGTGGTTATGGGTTTGAATCAAACCAGTCCAACTTTTCAGTGGAAGACAGAAGACCTGTCACTTCTCCTTTAAGGTGCATTTTAGGCTAGGGCTAAATGGCCACTTAGGATGTGACTCACATTATATGGCCAAAGTTAGTGAGGTCTCCTTGTCACTCTTTCACTAATGTTTGTAAATTGAGTTGCATTTCTATCCCTAGTGTACTACGACTGACTTTGCAAAAAAGGTTGAGCGATGTTTGCACCACTTCTCTGGAATTCTCTACCCTGGACAATCACATTAATTTACACGTTCTACAGCTTCAAGACACATTCTAAAGACACATCTCTTCAGGCAGGCCTATCACAATTACTAATCTAACTCCTTCTGCAGTTAAGCCCCCATAAAACTAACCCTCCACTGTTTACACTCCCCCATGATATGATGCCGTATTGAACTGTAACTTTATATGTCCAGGCACCATTTGCATATAAAAGGACATAGGCTGGTCACGGCTCATACAGCTTATATATGTGTAATGAAAATAACCTTTATCATAAAAACAGCTTCTCCACTGTATAAGCAATGCTACCTCCTATACCGCCCCTGCTACCGCTTGTGTCACCCCCTCTACCTCATAGATTGTAAGCTCTTGTGAGCAGGGCCCTCAGTCCTATTGTGTGAATTAATGCATTATTGTAATGTCTCATTTTGTCACGAACCCTCTGATTTGTAAAACTCTGCGGAATATGTTGTCGTTATATAAATAAAATGTATTATTATTATTATTATGAGAAGTCGCCGGTGCAACACACTAAGGCATCACTAATAGCGAAGGAGTCGCAGGGCGACCCAAGTGTTCTTTAGTCACGTGGCAGGAGTCACAGCCAAAATCGCCATATAGCCCTAGTAAATACTTGTATTTATAAAAATATAAATAAAAACCTTAGACTATTGCATTTCAAATTAAATAATCCAGACTTACATTTATTGACTTACAAAATTGCAAATTTGACCACAAGACTGGTTTATGCAATTTTCTAAAAGTGATGACAATAGTGAATGGTGTCTAAGCCAGTAAAATCACCAATATATGAAGAAAGTGACAACTAGGTGTAACCTTTCCGCTTATCAAATGGGTGTGTCCTTCCACAATCTGACATTGTCCACTCACTTTTATTTTACGGGAAATGCAAATGTTTTCTAGCACAGACATGTCACAATAAGAAGCAGGCCCTGTAAGTGGGTTTCTATACGCCATCCTATAATATTGGTTGCAGTGTGTGTGAAATTAGACTGAAACCACCTACACAGCAATCTTAGTTAATTCTAAAGCGGTCATTATTTTTCTCCGAATCTGAATACAGTACCAAAGTGAATGAACACTAAACTGGGGCTGCACAGAAAATAAAAGTCTGGCATGAACAGCCATGGTTATACTGCAACCTCCATCACCCCCAATGGGTAGAAGAAAATCACAAACAACCCTGCAAGTGCCATAGACTTTCTCAAGATGTTGCAGGACTTTCCCCAGCCTTAAAAAAGACCTTTAATGGCAGCTCAAAAGCATAATTGTGTAATATTTCTTGGAAAAAAAGATATAACATTAAGCTGTATGACAAGGACGAAATCCAGTAGACTGGCAATGATAAAGTGTAGGATAAAGTGGAAGAACAGGAGTGCCAATCCTCCAAATAAGACACGTCCAACTAAAACAGGTTTCATAGACTGACCAGATCTATCACACTAATTTCCATTCAGGTCCAGTATATCATCCTCGTATTCCACTAGCTAAATAGGAATATAGGACAAAATGTAAGAGCAGTGAACGGCTTATATCTGGATATTGATGGCGGCTAGCACCAGATCATGAAATATTCTGGACTTACAAGAACACTTTAAAAAGGAAGACGGCTGAAAATAAAATATTGAGATACCTTTAAGATCAGGCTTACACGGTGACTGCAGGGTATCGCTGCTCTCATTGCCGCTAATGAAAGTGAATGTAGTTGTGTAGTGACTCACAAGTTGCGGTGACCATGACATGCTGAACGCAAAAATTCCCAGCACAATGGACTTTTTGTAATAAGGATAGCGGCAACTTGTCAGTCACAATGTGACCACATTCACTTTCATTAGCTGCAATGTACAGAGCAGCGCCCTGCAAACATTAGCTGCAAAATGGGTGTTGTGGACCAAATGGTCGAGTAGCCCTCACCATACATAAAAACCTCATCCAATTAAAAAAAAATAAGTATTATTAAAATTAGTTGCCTCTGTATGAAGTTACACTTCTGGTTATGTGGTTCTGTACTGGAAATAAGATTATCAGAATTGCAGAATTATCACACGCAAGAAATTCATTGCATTAAAGTGTGCCTCCAAATATAGAATAACGTTATAGAAGTGAATAGTACTAGTGAATATGAAAAACTTTAATATGCACCTTAAGAAATGAGACTTTCTCGATTGTTCAGGCTGCTATCTTCCCCTCTACCTTCACTTAGTCTGTTATCATGAACAGTACCTGTATAGATACTGAGGCTCACATACACACACACACAGTAGTCAATGGACAGGGGAGGAGGAGGAGATCGCTGCTGCCAGCTAGAAAGTGATTTCTGGTCTTAATCTCTACAGAGTTATTTTACTTAGCATACTGGAGCTAGCCACAGTCTCCTCCTCCTCCCCTCCCATAGACTAAGGTATCTGAGGCTGAATATGGGTGATATTAGAGTGAAAGGAGGGGTGAGCATGGCAGACTGATAAGTGGAGAAAGAAGCATTTTTCTTTAATAAGATATATTATAAGGTTTCTAATATTTGCACGCACTATTCATTTATACAAAAAATAGTTTTACAGTTGGAGGTACAGGACACTTGATTTGTGCATAGACCTTCTTGTGTACAGGTCCACATATGTCTTATACTCATAGCTGAGTGCAGCATATGTAAGGAAGTGACTGTGCAGAGAGCACCTTGTCTTAAAGATTAAGTTAGCAAAAAATAAATAGAGATCTGTTTCCTTAAAATAGAACTGTTTCTGCAATAAATAAAATCTCTTCTACAATAAAACTTAAAATCACAGGTCTGGAGACCTCTGGCCTACGAGCTCTCCCCATAACACATCCTTTTGCTCCGGAAGCCTATATCATCTTCATCTTGGTTCTCCAGATCTCCATCTATAAAATGAATTGAGAGATAATTCAGGACATCAGAGGAAGGTCCGTCCATACCTATTAATGCATGACATACTCAGGGGCCATAGGGTGACATACTCACTTTCTGCAGCCATTGAAGCCGTTGTGCTATTAGGGCTCGCCCTGTGAGGATTTTGTTGCCACTGATGATAAAAAAAAAAAAGAATGAAGGACATTACTAATAAAATCAGCAGTGAGGTAAGAAACATCTAGACAAAAGTATTCCCAATCTTCTAATACCACTGATTAAAACTACTGTATATAGTAACACAGTATATAGTAAAACTCTATAATCCAACATCAAAAATAGGGTATGTCCAATGCTCAAAAAATTCAGCACAATTCAGCATGAAAGAAGAAATTTTTTTTTTTGCAAAATATAACTTTTAATAGAATCGCTAAAAACACACGTTTAAAATAGGATGAATGTGTGACGTCCACTATAGCTCAGTCTGAGGGATATTGAAGGTAGAAATATCACCCCCAATAAACCAGATTATAATATGGTCATCTGTAGCATACCCTTTTCTCTAAATGACTTTTGATTCAGAGTCTAAGAAATTAGATATGCCATATATACAGCCTGTAGTCAGAGAAGGGTATCGTGTCAAGACCAAAAAATATACTATTCAAATGTTTGGCTTTCATAGAAAATTATCTGCATAAAGCAATATTCAACGTCAACCCCCGCCTTGTAGTTATTGCGTACCCTCCTTAATACCACATGTGGAGAGAGTTAAATATTCACAGCAGTGGATAATAAGTGTGTGAATCCACTAGAAGGTGACGCCGTCTGGTAGCTACCAGTAAAGGACTATGCTCATTCAGAAAAAAATAATAGAGATACATCAGCGGAGCTCACAATGTAAAGGCTCACGCTGCGTGTCACAAAATACATGAGATCTAGGGAATGATATAGATGTCTGCAAGATGTGAATCAAGCAGACATATTTTCCTGCTAATCGCTGCGTATACAAAGTATGGTGATGTCAGCCATAGACGGGTCCTCAGTGTGGGGAGCCCAACCAGCACTCTCTCACACAGCCTCTCAACGCGTTTCCCCCATGGGTTCTCAATGATAAGCCGATAATGTAGTGATATGCAGTAATAACTGCAGTTCCTGGTGCCCCAAAGGTGGACACCAGTACTTGATAATAGCCGGGGAGTTATTTCTACCTTCAAAATCCCTCAGACTGAACTAGAGCGGACATCACACATTCATCCTATTTTAAACACGTGTTGTGTGTATTTTTGGTTTGACATGAACCTTTTTAGCAACTTTATTAAGTTATATATATTTTTTAAATTTTCTTCTTTCATGCTATGTCTTTTTTGTGCTCTATAGTCCAGTATATAGTAAAAACTGTACAGTCCACCTTAGTAACACAGTAAAATTCTATAGTCCACTATATAGTAACACAGTATGTAGTAAAACTCTATAGTCTAGCACAACCTGAATAGCTATCGTGTATTTCTCCTACAACTTCCAGATTGGAGCTCCTGTATGTGGGGTCTCCACATTTTAGAAAATCTGAATGGCCAACGTCTCTTAGAAATGTCAGACTATTGGATCTTACACTAGATTCACACTAGTGCTCGGGTTTCAGTTCTTTGGGTCCACTTGGAGACCAGAAAAATGGAAACCCTATCTTCTTAAAAAGCAGTTACCCATAGAAACCCGCGGACCCCATAGACTATAATGGTGTCCTCTGGATTTCTGCCCAAAATCGGCAGAGAGAAAAGTCCTGCTTGCTAGTGTGACCATAGCATTAGTAGTAATATTAATAATGGCTATTCTGTGGAGCAATGCCTGACCAAAAAACACATACATGACTACTGATCCATAGGGAGCCTCCGGTCTAGTGATTAGTGGGCTCCAATGTATAATACATTTATCGCCTTCTTTGGATAAGTGGTAAATGGGATTGCTGGAAAAAAAAACCTAAAGGGTACTTTTGCAACTTTTTTTCTTATCTTATTCTTTATACAGAATGTTCTAGATTTAGTTTTTTTTTCCCACCGACTTATCTCTAAGAAAAAAAATTACTAAAAAATTAATGTCATAGATATGTGACCAAAAAAGGGAAAAAGCCTTAAACCTTGCGACAAAAATGTCTAGGAACCCTAAGCCTATATTGACGCGACTGTGGTGCAAACGGCCATAAAAAACCTCCATTTTTCACGGCCATCTTGCCCCCGAGGGTCACCCGTTTTCTCAGCACCCACATACATTTAAGTGTATGGTTGGGTCCGTGAAAATGGACAAAAAAACATGACCTTTATTTGACAGTCCATTACAACGGACCATAAAAATAATGGTCATGTGAATAGCCCCCATTCATTATCATTGAATGTAATACTGCCATGTGACGTTGGTTAAAAAAAACGGATATCACTCGGTGATATTCACTGTCATGTGAATATAGCGGAAGAGTGAAGAAATCAGGCGATACCTTTTAGAGGCTAACTGAGTATATTTATAAGTAAGCTTTCAGGAGTACTCGCTCCCTTCATCAGACATGGTGTGATACAAGAACTGAAAATTAACAGATTTTTATACACATGGTCTTCAAAGCATTTTAGAGTCCTTAAAAAAATTGCAATCTAAGTAGAGAAGTTATTTACAACAGGTCAAAAAAACAGTCTGGAAACTTGTGGTGTGTGACGGAGGGATCAGTAATTCTTGCTGTTATCTGTTTGCTATCAGGAGGTGATTTGTGTCCCTCACAGGTCATACATAGTGTGATTTGAAGCTGGTATGAATATTGAGTTCAGTTCATGGTTCAAACATAGTGTGACATGAAGCTGGCATGAATATTAAGTCCAAATTGCAGAGTTTTAAATTTTTTCATAAATTTGTACTCCATTTCTTTCCTTTTCTCCTGTGTCTTAAAATGTCCCATTAAAACCACAACCTGCAAATCTTCAATAGAGTGGTTTTCTCCGGAGAAATGTGCGGCCACTGGGAGATCTGTTCTTCTGTTATTAATGGTGGATCTGTGTGAGTTCATTCGTTGACTGAGTCTCTGCCCTGTTTCCCCCACATAGAGGCCTGTGGTGGGACATTGCACACACATTATGAGGTACACCACATTGGAAGACCTGCAGGAAAATGTCCCCCTAATTCTGTGCACCTGTTGTGACTGTGGGATAGGTACACTGTCAGTGGGGTGGATGTGCTTGCAGGTCATGCACCTTTTATGTAGGCAAGGTGAGGTGCCATTTTCAGTTGGGGCCTTCAGGGCACTCCGGACGATAATACGCCTCAGGTTTGGTGGTTGTCGAAAGGAGAGGAGAGGGGGGACTGGAAATATGTCCTTGAGTCTGTTGTCCCTATGTAGCACAGGTTGGAGCTCCTTGGCAATCCTTCATAGGATCTCCAGCTGTGGGTTGTAGGTGACAACTAGGGGCACTCGGGCATCTTTCCGGGTCTTTCTATATGTGAGCAGACTGTCTCTGTTAATGGCTGCTGCTTTGTTTAATTGGTTGTCTGTCACTTTTGGTTTGTATCCCAATCTGAGAAATTTCATCCTCAGATCCAGGAGGTGCTTGTCCAGGTCTGCTTTGTCGGAGCAAATACAATTGTATCGTATAGCCTGGCTGTAGATTATAGATTGTCTTGTGTGCTTGGGGTGGAAGCTGTCGTTTCTCAGGTAGGCCGTTGTGTCTGTGGGTTTGTGGTATATTGATGTGAGTAGCCGGTGGTCTTTAATGTATATTGTGGTATCCAGAAAGTGAATTTCACTCCCTGAATAGCTAAGTTTAAGGTTGATGGTCGGGTGAAAGTCATTATGGAATTGAAGTAGGGCCTCCTCACCTGCAGTCCAGATGACAAGGATATCATCGATATAACGAAGGTAAATCATAGGTTTGGTGGCGCATGTTGATAAATATGTTCCTTCCATTTCTGCCATAAAGAGATTTGCATATTGGGGTGCACATCTGGTCCCCATTGAAGTTCCCATTCGCTGTAGATATAGATCCTCTCCAAAGGTAAAATGGTTGTGGCTAAGGATGAATTGTATGAGCTGTGTTACTGGTTCTGTTGGGAGGTTTTGTTTTGCCAGGTGTACCCGACATGCTGCAACTCCATCCTTGTGGGGAATGTTAGTATACAGGGATTCCACATCCATGGTGGCCAAAATGGTACCCTCAGGTAGAGGGCCCAGGGCATTCAGTTTGTTAAGAAGGTCAGTGGTGTCCTGGATATAGCTTGGAGTATCCCTGACAAGGGGTTTTAGGAGATTTTCCACCCAACCTGAGATGTTTTCTGTCAGTGTCCCAATGCCAGAAATGATAGGCCTCCCAGGGTTGCCATCTTTGTGTATCTTTGGGAGCATATAGAAGAAGCCCGGCCTGGGATCTTGTGGGATAAGTCCTTTTACCGGATTCTGGATCTGGACTGGAAACTCCTTGATCATACTCTTTAGTTCTTTCATATAGGCCTCTGTGGGATGACTTCCAAGTTTGGAGTAATGGATGGGATTTGACAGTTGCCTGTTTGCTTCCTGGATATAGTCTGAGGTGTTCATTATGACTATTGCGCCCCCTTTGTCAGCTGGTTTTATTATTATATCCTGATTTTCTTTCAGTGATGTAATAGCCTTCTGTTCCTGCAGGGTTAGGTTATGCGCCTGTTTCTTTTGTTTCTCTAGGATTTCTGATTTTACTTTGCTTCTGAAACAGTCAATATATTTATTCAGTGCTGCATTAGCTCCAGGGCGTGGGGTCCAGGTAGATTTTTTGGTAGGATTCCTTATGGGCTGTTCCATCTCAGAGTCGCTGCTGTATGGAGGGTCTTTGTCATAAAAATATTCCCTTAATCTCATTTTTTCTGAAAAACTCCTCCATATCATTGCAGAGTTGGATATGGTCAGTGTGTGCCGAGGGGCAGAAGGAGAGACCTTTGGAGAGAACTGACATTTCGTGTTTGTTTGGCTCATAAGAGGAAAGATTCACAACACAGCTTTGCTGAGCTGGGCTGGTACTTGCGGTTGTAGTAATGAGGCCTTTTTGTCTCAGTCTGTGGAGCTTTTTCTTTTTGTTGTTAATAAGCATATCCTGAAGTTTCCAGTAGTATGTGAATATAGCTTCATTCTTTCTATTTTTGGTAGTTAATAAGTATGTCCACTAGAGGGCACCATTCTACTAAATGCTGAAGGTGATCAAAATTATTTATGATCTGGAGTAAAAAGTGTGGTTAGATGATATCCGGGAGTATGTGTGTAAACTTACACTTGGTTCACACTAGCGCCGGCTCTCTGTCGTTCACAGCGAACTGCAACAGCAGCGGTTAAACATGGAGATCGGTGGACCCCATTGACTATAATGGGGTCTACCAGGTGTCTGCCATTATAAATTGAAAGCGGTGGAGAATAAGGTCCTCCTTTCAGGACTTTTTCTCTGCCAATTTTTGGCAGACTCTGCGACAGAATCTCCAAAGGAGACTCTGACACAGTTGTGAACCCTTCATTAGCCATACACGTAAGAACATTCTAGAGAAATCTCCGAATCATTCTAACTATCTTTTTGCTTGCTGGTGGTGAATGATCATACTATTTTACTTTTTTAAAATGAGAAAAAAAGGGCAAAATTCAAAGCAGAGGCAAACAGAGGTACAGTACAGTCCTAGAGATATCTATAGAAGCTACAGAACCATACATATACACCTGTATCTATAATACGGTTGTGTGCGTGAGCCCTACATCAGCTAGCAATACAACTAGGCCAATACACCATTTAAAGAGAGTCTGTCACCAGACCACAGGATATCAGCCCAGCCCAGCAGATAGATAGGTTAGGGTCACATGGACCAAAGAGTTTTCCCATTGTGAATATGTGCTGCCATAGCCAAGATATCACTGTTTTTGTCAATATGCAAATAGGCTGCTTACCTCTTTGAAGCAATGGAAACGGCCTTGTTGCTCCAAAGAGCTGATTTGCATATTGACAAAAGAGCAATCATAGCAATGAAGGCAGCGATTCACAAAGGGAAAACCATTTGATTCTAACCTATCTATCTGCTGGGCTGGGTGGCTATGCTGGGGTCTGGTGACAGACTCCCTTTAAATATATGGTAGACAAAAATAGTCTCTTAGACTTCTAGTCATGGAAATTTCCTAACAAGTTTTAAAGGGATTCGAGTGCTTGGCATACGGCAGTGACCAAACCCATTTAGGAATCCGGGGTAGATATAAACCCCTCCCATATTTATACAATCCGTTACTCTGTGTCCTGGGGTCTGAGCAGATGTATCATTGATCGCTATGTATAATCACTAAACAATTAGTCGGCACTGCTGTCACTTTCTCTAATGTAGGACAAGCACACACATGACCGCAAAGAGGTCACGCACCCAGATTCATTGCACATGGCCGCCCTACAGCAATAGCTCAGCTTTATATACAGCAGAGATCATGTACTTGTTACTGCGTCATTGATCATGTAAATGAGACATTACTAAGTACTTTATAAAGTATAATATATAATAATATATCTGGGCCAGAGGTGAAATTGTAATGCATGCTGGCAATGGAGGGATACATACCCTTAGAAGGGTCAGTATTGTGTATCATTTGCGTTATTTGGCACCATCAGGCCAGATTGCACCCAGCTAACAAATTGGGACTTTATCTTCTTTTATTGTATTAAAAAACGCTCATAACATGATCAGTTGCCAATTACATAGTCAATCCCTGTACTCCAAATGTACCTACCATTTCACAAGTGACACGTCAAACATTTTGATCAGTGGGAGTCTGGGAGCTGAGATTGTCACATCAGTATGTATGGACTCACAGACTGTCTATAAGACTAAACACTGCTAGCTCTGATCAGTAAGGAGAGATGAGCAGAGCCCAACAGATACACAGCACTTCTGTCTTGTCACTTTAAACATAGTTAAGTCTACAATGTAATATTACACTGCCAATTGCTGATCTCTGTAGTTATGTTTTATATCTGTGAGTTCTCTTATCAGGAATTCTCTACTTAATTAGCTTTATTTTGTTTGAGGCAGTACTGTGCCCTCACCATATAGAGAGAGATAGTGAGGCAGTACTGTGGTGCCCTCACCATACAGAGACAGTGAGGCAGTACTGTGGTGCCCTCACCATATAGAGACAGTGAGGCAGTACTGTGGTGCCCTCACCATATAGAGACAGTGAGGCAGTACTGTGGTGCCCTTCACCATATAGAGAGAGACAGTGAGGCAGTACTGTGGTGCCCTCACCATACAGAGACAGTGAGGCAGTACTGTGTCCTCACCATATAGAGAGAGACAGTGAGGCAGTACTGTGGTGCCCTCACCATATAGAGAGAGACAGTGAGGCAGTACTGTGGTGCCCTTCACCATATAGAGAGAGACAGTGAGGCAGTACTGTGTCCTCACCATATAGAGAGAGACAGTGAGGCAGTACTGTGTCCTCACCATATAGAGAGAGACAGTGAGGCAGTACTGTGGTGCCCTCACCATATAGAGAGAGACAGTGAGGCAGTACTGTGGTGCCCTTCACCATATAGAGAGAGACAGTGAGGCAGTAGTGTGCCCTCACCATATAGAGAGAGACAGTGAGGCAGTACTGTGGTGCCCTCACTATATAGAGAGAAACAGTGAGGCAGTACTGTGGTGCCCTTCACCATATAGAGAGAGACAGTGAGGCAGTACTGTGCCCTCATCATATAGAGAGAGACAGTGAGGCAGTACTGTGGTGCCCTCACCATATAGAGAGAGACAGTGAGGCAGTACTGTGGTGCCCTCACCATATAGAGAGAGACAGTGAGGCAGTACTGTGCCCTCACCATACAGAGAGAGACAGTGAGGCAGCACTGTGTAATTCATACCTGCAGGATGACATGTACCCAATTGGAAAGTCCAAAACGCCTCCCTCCAAAAAAGCTTGCGCTTCCAATCTCCTCCTCTGAATGGTCTGACTACCTGTTCTATAGCATTAAATGTAAAGGAGGATAAATTACCCTGATGTATATTAGAAAAATGTTTTGATACACCTGTCATTTTGGAGGGGTTATCACTGGTACTGCTATAGATGTGTTCTGATATCCTAATTTTTAGCGCTTGTGTTGTGCACCTCACATATTTGAGGTTGCAACTCGTACATGCTATCATATAGACAACATGATTCAAGTTGCAATTTAAAAAGCTTTTTATTGGATATGTGACATTGTTAGAAAAATTACTAAACGTCATAGATTTATTGACGTATTTGCACACTTGATATCGTGGGCTCCCACATTTGTGGAAACCCATAGTATGGAGCCATGTTGTGGATTTAACTAATGATTTGTCCCGGTATAAACATGGCGATAAAAAATTACCCAGGGTATGACCTCGCTTGGCCACAAAATTGCAACCTCCCTCCAAAATAGACATTAAGACATTGTCTTGGTATAAAATGGGCAAATTTCTTTTGATAACCTTAATCACATCATTATATTCCCTACTATATGGAGTAGAGAAATACAATGATGTTTTATTCTCATGCCTTTTTGTATTATTCTCAACATTGTCAAGGAGGATTTTTCTATCTTTTTCTTTAGCAATTTTTTTAGCTCTAATGACCAGTTGGGGTAACCCCGATCTCGTAACCTTCGACATGTAACATCTACCTGAGTATTAAATGTATCCACTGTTGAACAGTGAGGCAGTACAGTGCCCTCACCATACATAGTGACACAGTGAGATAGTACCGTGCCCTCACTATACAGAGAGACACAGTGAGGCAGTACCGTGCCCTCACCATACAGAGAGACACAGTGAGGCAGTACCGTGCCCTCACCATACAGAGAGACACAGTGAGGCAGTACCGTGCCCTCACCATACAGAGAGACATAATGACATAATTTGTCAGCAGTCTAATGTGAAATTAAATATTATATTGTATTATAAAACAAAATATATGTTTCTCTTGCCTACATATGGTCAGCTGTCTGTCCCTAACCTCTGGGTTTTTTTTGGCGGACAGAAATGTATATCCATGATGGATCCACTGTCACCTGTTTGTATCCATTTTTACTATTAAAAGAAGGGATCTGTTAAACTGATACTCTAAGTGAGAAACAATAATTTGACGTGTTTGGGCTCTCAGTTAAACTTTGCTACAACTGTGAATGTACCCTCATGAAACAGGGAAAGGCAGTGTCACCTATGTTCTCACAATATATGGGAATACAAAGGCAGTGCTCTGAACACTAGCAGACAATACTATCCAAACCTATAGCATTGGTATTCACTTCTTATACAGTGGCTTGCAAAAGTATTCATACCCCTTGAACTTTTTCACATTTTTTCACTTTACAACCAAATACTTAAATGTATTTTATTGAGATGACAGACCAACACAAAGTAGCAGATACTCGTGAAGTGGAAGGAATAGTTTTCAAAATTTCAATCATATAAAAATCTGAAAAGTGTGATTTGCAAAAGTATTCAGCCCCCCTATATCAATACTTTGTAGAGCCACCTTTCACTGCAATTCCAGCTTCAAGTCTTTTGGGGTATGCCTCTATCAGCTTTTCTCATCTAGAGACAGATTTCTCCCCATTCTTCTTTGCAAAGTAGCTCAAGCTCAGCCAGATTAGAAGGAGAGCGTCTGTGAACAGCAATTCTCATGTCTTGCCAGAGATGCTCAATGGGATTTAGGTCTGGACTTTGGCTGAGCCATTCTAACACATGAATATTCTTTGATCTAAACAATTCCACTGTAGCTCTGGCTGTATGTTTAGGGTCATTGTCTTGCTGGAAGGTGAATCTCCTTCGCAGTCTCAAGTCTTTTGCAGCCTCCAACAGGTTTTCTTCCAGGATTGCCCTGTATTTAGCTCCATCCATCTTCCCATCAACTCTGACCAGCTTCCCTGCTGAAGAAAAGCCTCCCCACAGCATGATGCTGCCCCCACCATGTGTCACAGTGGTTATGGTGTGTTCAGGGTGATGAGCTGTGTTACTTTTCCACCACACATAGCGCTTTGCATTTAGGCCAAAAGGTTAAACTTTGGTCTCATCTGACCAGAGCACCTTCTTCCATGTTTGCAGTGTCCCCTATATGGCTTGTGGCAAACGGCACTTCTTATGTCTTTCTTTCAACAATAATTTTCTTCTTGCCACTCTTCCATAAAGGCCAGATTTGTGGAGTGCACGACTTATAGTTGCCTTTTAGACAGATTCTCCCACCTAAGCTGTGGATTTCTGCAGCTCCTCCAGAGTGACCATGGGCCTCTTGGCTGGTTCTCTGACCTGTGCTCTCCTTGCTCCATCTGTTAGTTTAGTTGGGCAGCCATATCTTGGTAGGTTTGCAGTTGTAAAATACTTTTTCCATTTTTGAATGATGGACTGAACAGTGCTCCTTGGGATGCTCAAAGCTTGTGATACGTTTTTATAATCTAACCCTGCTTTAAACTTCTCCACAACTTTATCTCTGACCTGTCTGGTGAGTTCCTTGGTCTTCATGATGCTGATTGTTCACTAGTGTTCACTAACAAACCACTGAGGCCTTCACAGAACAGGTGTATTTATACTGAGACTAAATTACACACAGCTGGACTCTATTAACTCATGAAGTGACTTCTGAAGGCAATTGTGCACACTGGATTTTATTTAGAGGCATCAGAGTACAGGGGGCTGAAGACTTTTGCACGTCACACTTTTCAGATTTTTATTGGATTAAAATTTTGAATACCATGTATCATTTTCATTCCACTTCGCAATTATCTGCTACTTTGTGTTGGTCTATCACTTAAAATCTCAATAAAATAAATTTAAGTTTGTGGTTGTAAGGTAACAAAATGAGAAAAAGAGGTATGAATACTTTTGCAATCCACTGTAAGTATATACCAGTAGTAGGGAATATTATCTAGATGCATGTGGAAGGCCTGCATTAGAAAGATTCTGTCATTCTAAACAAATATATTAAAATTACATCACAAAAACAAACATACTAATAAAATACTTACACTATATTTACCAACTCCCCTGAGTTCAGAGAATTTCATGTAGGATATATCTGCCTTCTTTTTACCACTGTCCATATCTCCAGTATAGATCTGTTTGATGCCAGCACCTTTGATCAGGGGAACACACTCATCGCATGGGCATTTTGTCACAAAGATCATACTTTGTTCATCGGGTTTAATTTCCCGGCACCTGCAATAATAACAATATATAAAAGCACTTGACAAATAACAGCTGGACCCCTTCATCTCCAGGGAGCTGAAAACCTCATGGTTGGCAAGCACAAGTATACTCCAAAACCGCTCATTCACGGAGCAGACTAGTTGTAGCCATGCAACTTTTACTAGGAAGTTTTAAGAAACGGTTGTAAGTGTAAAAAAGTGAATACACAACATATGTGTGATACTTTCTGCCTTGGATTTATTCTGGAAGGTCATACAGTAGAAAAGTCACAATAGACTGTAGAAATCTGATCATGTTTCATGGTGCAGCTTTCACTTATAGGTGGGATTTCTTCTGTGAATTCACAGTAGGGTTCCACTTCCAGATCCAACCAACAAGCCTGCAGTTCCTTATATACTGACCAGACAACTGCTGTGATAAGCAAAAGTCTCCGTGAGCGGTTGTTAAAACCAGAACACAAAAGATAAGTGTAAACCCACAAATATGCCATATTTACTGCACAGTTATGTTAGGGTTAGATGTTTGATTCAGATGTGTGCCGGAAGTTTCCATAGGCATGTATTTAACTAACACTGCGGTTTGCGATGACTACACCCATTTCAGGTGAAATCTCACTGAAGTCAATGGAGAATACATGGATCTATTTGCAGAGTGAGTCAAAGATACACAGACACATGTAACTTCCTATGTTCACAATATTTTAATATACTGTGTGTTGTTCAGTTATCACCAGTTGTTGTATCCTATAAAAATGTATCACTGTGCAGCCCAATGTACGAAGTTCCACAACATTTCCAAAATATGATGGAAATATTACCTGAATGTTATGGCGTTCTGTTCTGCATGTATAATGTAGCGAAATTTCCTGATTTCTCTGTCTTTCTGGTTGTCATCCATGTGTGGAAAATCAGCATATTCTGAGCCCACAGGAAAAGCATTATATCCACACCCAATAAAATACATGGACCCCGTCCCATCACAATCGAATGAGCTCTGCAATAAGAGAATCAAGCAAATCACAGACTGCATGTTACACACATAAATATATATTTGTTTCATATACTATGTGAAAACCTTTTATTAAGACTGTTTTTATCATATGCAAGTTTTAAGCTTCCTTGCGCAGAAGTAAGATGCACCTAATTTATTAAGGGTCTCATGCCGCACATCTTCTACCCTGTGACATGAATCTAAACCAGGCAGCAGCTGACATAGGTAAGAGCTATAACTTCTAACAGTTTCTAGCGTAAAATATAGAAAATCTGCAGGACTGTGGAAAGTCCCACCCCCCTGACTATGTCCTGCCTACATTTCAGAAGAGTGGCGAGCAGGACACAGAATGGTAGATGCAATTTTTGCACAAACAATGAGTTGTACAAACATTTATAACTTCTTTTTTTGTGCCACAAAACTGAGAAAAAGTATGATAAATGCCCCCCAACATGCCTAAATATTGTAACTATTTAATCACCTCTGAGACGAGGGGTGTGTAAAAACAAACACATAAAAAGCCAGTGTTTGGGCAACTGTACATAGTGCCAGGTAGCCATGGAGGGGAACTATGAGGAGAGCCTGTCTCCTTGGCAGGGAACACTCCTGTGATTTGCTGAACAGAAAGGTGACAACAGCTCCCAAAACTCCTCCCAAATTTCCTCTCCAGTAGAATACCAAGAAAAGTGCACAGCCTCTAAAGTCAGTTTCAGTGAGTTGTATAATATGACCTCTTAGCAACCACTAGTTTATGGTTTGTCCGAGAGCCAGAAAAAAAAAAGTCCTAAAAAAGAAAACAGGACTCACCTCTACAACCTGTGCTGTACTTACTGGCATGACCACTAAGCTCTCAGTGATGACGGTAGTAAGGACAGCAGTGGCCCAGACCAGTGATCAACTACAGTGGTCAAGTGCTGTGATGAGATATCATTGCTGGCAGCCTGGGGACCACCAGGACATCTGCACTGGATCACCAGGGGATTGGAGGTAAGCAGACAATTCCATCTTATACATTCCCTTAAGTCTACCTGTCTTATGAAAGATGCCCCTGAACTAAGTAATTTTCAAAGTTTACAATAAAAATATTGCAAGATAAAAATCTAAAGAGTTTAAGGCTAGGGCTACGCAAAAAGTTGCATTCAAGTCACATGACCATAACACATTTGTGCGACTTCCTTGCTTTCATGCCACTATTTTACAGTTGCCAAATCACAAACATGTCACTCTTAAATCGCAGTCACATACCGTATCATAGATTTATTTAGAAGAACGCACTTCTACGAACATGCAGGTATCTGTAGAGACAACACATCAGGTGACCGTGACAATCACAGCACTATTGCAAGGTCCACAGCATCATAGCCTGACATGTTGTCATTTGAAGAACAGCACAAGACTGGCAGTAGGATACTAAAAAAATTTTTGGGCAATTTTGATACCAATATTATTGTTTGGAGGAATGTTCTTATTGACACTGCAATGCGGTACGTGTCGCACGGTCTAGTTTATTAGACTGCAAGTATAAATGTACTAGATAACGTAGGCAGACCGCCATCTCAGGGAGAAAGTTACTTACAGACTTCCGCTCTGCCCAAATAACAGCGCCAACTCCGATTTTGTGATCTTCTAAAGAAGCAAACACAATAAAATGAATTACTTCACATTCATATTAAGTAAAAATCAAATAAACTAAATGTTTTATTTCCTAATAGACAGGTGAGAGTCTGACAGCACTCATGCCAATTAGTTTATTAAAGGTGCCACATCCCCCCATTGTTTAATGGGTACAGCTTCATACATTTAGTAGCGGCTGTTGCTGATCATCGCGGCGGTGTCCTATTAAAGTGAATGAGACTGAACAGTAATATCCCGCTTGGGGACCCCCCGAACGGAAACCGAATCCGTGTAAAAAAGCAGTTACCTTAGGAAACCCACGGACCCCATAGATTATAATGGGGTCCGTGTGGTTTTCGCTCGGTTTCTGCCCAAAAAGGGTGGAAAAATGCGGAGATAAAAGTTCTGCATGCAGCGCTTTTCTCTCTGCATTTTTCATGCGGAGAGGGGAACGAAATCCCCGAACGTAGTGCAAGCGCAGGTGTGAACCCAGTGTAAGTCCCATCATGGACTGATGCATAATTCAATAGGGTTGTATGATTTAGACAACCTCTCTATATGACTCATTAGGCAATAATAGTAAGGACAGAGGTTTACCACACTTGGAACTTTTCACACACAGCACATAGGTGTTAAAGCTCTTTTCTTAGAAGGGTTAGATCATTTGTGACTAAGCATGCATGTTTATTTCAATGTGAAACAAAGGATCTCGAGCACTAGATATCAAAGGACTGTCAGGCCATACACATATCAACAGATTTTGCAGAAATTGGTGGATTCAGCTGATATAATATAATATGTATGACCAGCTTAAGTGTACTACAAGTTTAAAGAGGGTATACCAAGTTTTGACGTTATCCCCTATCTACAGAATAGATGATAACTTCATGATCGGTGGGGTCTGACCACTGGGAACCTCACCACCCACTCCATTCGCTCTCTATGGGAGAGCCAGAGATAGTTGAGCACAGTACTTTGCTATCTCCAGAACTCCTATAGAGAATGAAAGCATATGCAGGGTGCATGCTTGGCGTGCCTCTTCATTAGGAGAACCGGACCCCCATTCTTGGGATTGGTGAGGGTCCCAGCAGTCAGATTCCCCTGATCATGAAGTTATCCCTATTCTACTGATAATTTGTTACAAGCTCTTTAACTAACGTAAGCACTGAATTGAAAGAGCAGCTAACCAGTTCGATACGCCAGCAGTCGTGCTTGTATTATACAGTGCTGTGCAATTTCTTGGGTAAGTCCCTGTTGGTTGTCATCACTCATCTTACTGAGGTAGAAACCGAAATCAGAGTAGCTGGGAACACTAGCTGCAACAGTAGCAAGAACAAGGACAAGTTCTTTCATGTTCTGCCTCAGGCAAATGAAATATGGATCCTCACACAGATTCTCCAGCCCCATCAACCTTAGCATCTCCTTGTGCATGTCTTCGCTGGAGATTAGAAAAAGTGCTTCATACTCCTTAACCCGTTCCTGACGATACTCATAGAAAGTGCTTCTTGTAAATTCAGGCTCTAAACGGGCTATCTTCTGTATAAAGTCACATTTCAAGGATGTCTCTTCCACAAATTGCACCATGTAGCATGCCAATGGCTGCAACAGCACACACACATGAGCACGACTGTTTGATTTTAACCTCTCTACTGCCTTAGCATCCAGTCTTGCATCTCCAATGCTGGTTTGGGAAGAGTTTTCTTGCTGTAGACTCATCTCAGGGTCTGAAGGCCAGTATGAGATACGGTTCACACCAGCTGGAAAAAGAAGGGAAAAATTTTAATATAGATTAAAGGGGTTTTCAGTGCCTTTGATAGACTATTCATGGTAGGCCATCAATAACAGATCCTCGTCATCCTTCCCGATCAACTGATCAAAGGGGCCACACTTCTTTACTGTATGACAGGCACAGCGCTGTACAGAATATTTGGCAGCAGCTGTACCTGGTAGCACATGAGCAGTACAAAGAACAGCCATTATACAATTTACAGCGATGTGCTTGGTAAACAATGATGGAGATGTAGTGCTCACTCAGGCACTATGGCCACTTCGCTCAGCTGACTGGTGGGGGGTGCCAGGTATCAAATCCCCAACAATCTGATATCCCAAGTATAGGAAAGTATATTGTATAAATGTCGTAAATGCTGAAAATGATGTACCACAGCTCACCATTAACAATCATTTTCAGGCAAGTAGAGCAAGGTTTTCTTGAGAAATAGAGGTCACAATCCTTGAGTCTTGAGCCATGCTTTATCACTGCAATCTGACCGGCATGGAGCTCACTGCTGGAGCAATGGAGACCAATGATCTTCATGTTTCTTACAACTACCAGCCCCGTCTTCTTTATCAGCTGTAAGACAGAAATGTTCATCAAATTGAATACAGACGGCGCCACAGAGAAGATACACGAAAATGTTATCTACAAAGGTAAATAACAAAGCACAATAATCGGAATAAATAAATGTCACTGCATATTGATTTTCAGGCATTTATTCCTCTGAATATATTCAAAGTTACAAGATTACAGATTTATTTTTCTGCCACATTCTGTATGTGAAATAGATGTGGAAATTTGCTTCTCCCTAACTTTTTTGGGTTGTTTTCTAGAGAAGTCTATGGCCATGTTATGACCCTTTTGGAGTATTTTTTCTTTTGGGTCAATGCAACTAAAAGGAAAAAAAAAAAAAAAAAAAAACCTTTACAAATAGTCTTTCCTTTTGTATCTACAGCTTCTATCCAGTTATATGTGTCTCCAAGGTGACAGACTACAAACAAATTCCCTGTGGCCATAGTTCCTTCCATTGGTTTGCCTCTTGACATCCTATATGTTAGCGGTGTCAGGCAGCAGCAGGCAAGGGCTGTGATTCTGAGCTCTGACACTGGCTGCCTCTGATTGGAGCTCTGAATCACACCCCCTCCCTGACACCGCCCTTCTGACATTACAGAGCTGAAATAGCACATCAGGCACCAAAACTAACTATGCTTGTTGTTCAGGAACGGTGGGGGCTACAGAGAAAATTCCAACTGAGCCAGAATCAGATGCTAAGAACGTGAAAAATACATTCAATTACCTGGGGTTTCTTTTTCTCCTGAACATCTTTTGAAGATGGAAAAACCTCCATCCATAGGCTTAGTAGTGTGAACAAATTGACTTTAGAAAGCCTTGGGACTTGACCTAGAAATCAAGAGTCAGAATATTAAAATATGTATTATACAATGTCTATTTTAATGCCTCTTTTCATGTTATGCCCCATAGCCAATTCAGAACAGCACAGCTCACTAGAGGCAACTGGGGGCAGCACGGTGGCTCAGTGGTTAGCACTGTTGCCTTACAGCACTGGGGTCCTGAATTTGAACATGGTTTCCTCCCACATACCAGAGGTAAACTGACCCTTGTGGTTGTTGGGGATGAGCATCTGTCAGCCGCTAACTCCACTACTCCACAACACTCCCTTTACTTTGATTCCCCATAAGAAAAGTGAATTACAAATGTATGTTGTGATGATTCCACTGAAATATGGTTATAACTCAAAGCTGTATTTTGGTCTCTGGGTAGCGTATCTCTTTACTCATAAGGTGCGCAGCTATAATCCCAGGTGTATATTGGCAATAGTGGCCAGGCTGGAACAATAGGGCTTTGTATCCATCCCAGAATGGCTCAATTGAATTCATATACAGCCTTGAGTGATCAAAGGAACATGCATTGAGCAGTCTGCACTGGTAGATTAGATATGGCTGATAACATTGTATCATTTCACTTGGTCTCAGTTCTTTGCAAAGAATCTGGACTTGAGTGCATTATTCAATCAGACTTGCTGCCGCCGATGACCTCATTCTGGGAGGTGGCATAAAGGGTATAAAAGATGAGGTAAGAGGTCTGTGGGAGGAGATTATGCTATGGAGACTGTGCTGAGACTACAAGAGTTTATTGAGAGACTGTGATGAGAGCATGCAGGCTGGATTATTGGATTAATGCGACATGCCAAGAAGCCTCCACTGGGTTACTCACACATGCCATGTGTGAGTGTTGGACTATAGAGCCACATCAAGGAGATGTGTGGTAAAGTAACTATTTCAATGTTATTCCCTTTTTATTTTTATTGTACTGTATCTTGTAACTAGTAACTGTTAATGCTTGCATATATCTGCATATCTGTTCTGAACTACATGTGTTAGATGTTAATACCGACCCATTTAGGGGTTAATAAATATATAAAATTTAGAAAGCTTGTCTTGTATTTATCTTGTGGACCTGACACTCACTGGCGGTGAGTGTGGTTTTATATGAAAGAAGACTCAGGGGTGAGCCAAAGCGATTTGGCGCACTGAGGATCTTTCACATTTGTTATTGGGATTCCCAACCATTTATTACATGGACACCCATTCCCTTGCAGTGGCTGTTGTGCTGGGTCTTAGTCGCTGTACAATGATAATAAGTTGACTGCCAGGATGTAATTACTAAAAGGGTTACCCATATGGTAAACCTTCTATTATTTAATAAATAAAGGCAAAATAAAAAGTAAATTAGTTAACAGCTAAACTGCATGTTGATGGTTTCCAAGAAGAAACGAGATTTTTTTCTATTTTGTACAGATAAATGTAAACTGGAAAACCAGTCATCTATTGATCCCATTGATGCGCTATTACAGGAATGCAACTACATTACAAAGATTTTACATCTATACATTATATACTGTAGCTGGCACTTTACTCTAATTGAGACTTTTGCTGTAGTTTTCTCACTAATAAGGGGTTAGTTTTACTTTTGTTATAACTCCCCAATATACGTGAGCAATGAAGCTCCAGCTGAGACGTGTTGGATTATGTTATCTGTGTAATCCATATATAGGTACTTATAGGACTAAATAACACACTGGAATGTAAAAACCAGTGGGCGATCAGTAGGTCCTCCAGGAGAGAGACACTTTGCAGTACCTTTACACTTAGATTATTGGGATGTCCCGAGCAGGGAAAGCCATAATTCATTCATATGTCAAAATCAGGAATTATTAACATGAAAATAGTTGTGTGATGTCCCATCACACAACCATGAAAATATATTGGTATATTTATGACCAAGAAAACAGTCTGTAAAAAACACCGACATATTTATCATGCATTGTAAGACGGGGATACAATGCATGAAAAAAAGTCATGTTTTGCATAAAAAACACACCAACTCGTTTCAGATTTGCGCTGCCCTCGCCAATTCCTAAATTCCGGACCCTGGCAACCTGAATCGCTGGACACATAATATACCGGATCACCTGGCACCATCATATCTGACCTCCTGGTCCCATACCTGACTAAAGCATAACGGCAAACCAGCCATGTAAAGCAGGAACTCAACATGTATTAGTGTCTTCCTGGACTAAATTCTCTATCTGAGAGTATCTCCTCCGGCATGTCAGCAGGCGGAACCTATCCGATTTAACTACAGGAACTCTGCATCAACAAGTTACCGGGCCTCACTTAATACTTTTTCACATAATTCAACTATTTCTTGTTGCCTGATGAAGGGTTCACTACCCAAAATGTTGTATCTCCATCTTTATTAAATTAACTAGAAGCATAACTTTTTGGAGTGAGGTTCAACTTTGTTTATTCAATTCCTGAAAGGAGGCATAGCAAGGGACAAGGCCACTGACCCCGCCAGATTTATGATCATTTATGCCAGTTTAGAGCATTTTTTCATAGCATGTGCCCAACCCCAGCAGACAGTATGCCTGATTTATGAGGAAAAATGATGTGCACCCTCTGCCAACGCAGAAGATATGTGACTGGTGTTGAAGATGCCAGTGTTCATAAATCTCCCCCATGGGGCTGTTTTTAAAGACTGTAACTTGGATGACAATGCAATTTGGTGGACATTAAAAACAGACCAATACGTCAGTTTTTCATGAATGCTTGGCACGAGAAAAACAGAACGGCCATGTGAATTTGGCCTAAGGGTTTTCTAAACCAGCCTTTTCTAATCAAAAAAATTGAGCACCAGTGACAATATGTTTACACCTGCGCTTGTGTGTCTGTTGTTCTGGTCCATTGGAGCACCAGAACAATGGACATACAAACCACTAAAACAGCAAACACAACCGTGCCCGAGGGACCCCACTGATTATAATGGGATCTGTCGGGTGTTCATTCTTGTAAACTGAAAATGCAAAATGAAAAAGTCGTACTTGCAGCACTTTTTCGTTCAGGGATTTTCGATGGTCACTTTGACAGAGTCTCCAAATGTGAACCCAGCCTTAGAAGAATCAATACAAGAATGTTGTAAGTAAAGCTGTAAAATTGGTGACATTAATTTGTGTCACTTCAGCTTAGAACTAAGCAAATGGTACAGATATAAAAGGGGTTTCCCCATGATTATTATTAAAGATCACCAGAGAATGATTGAAAACACTGCTGCATCCCCTTCACTGGTTATCAATTATTTATTTATCTATTATGCTTACTTGTATAGCGCCATCATATTCCGCAGAGCTTTACAGACATTGTCAGTCACTGTCCCATATAAGGCTCACAATCTACATTCCCTATCAGTATGTCTTTGGAGTGTGGGAGGAAACCGGAGTACCCTGAGGAAACCCACGCAAACACAAATGTACCACTGTACATTGTACAGAGGCTGTGCTTAGTACTGTAGATCAGCCCATTCACTTTAATGGGACTGAGGAGTGATCAGGCCTGATGACTGATGTCACTTGGCTTTTGAAGCAGAAGCAGAGCCGCTACTGTCTCAAATAGCTGATCTGCAAGGGTCCTGGGTGTCTGACACCTGCTGATCTTCAATTGATGACCCATGTGAAGTGCCAGAAATCCCTTATAACTATTCACCCTCCTTGAGCAGCACAAGGCAAGCTGAGCAGTATAGTGCACCTCCCTAGATCAATCAGGGAAGTGGAGACGTGGACAATACAAGTTGATCTTTTCCCTGGCTATAAGAGAGAATAGCTTCATTAGCTAAATATCCGGATTTATCTACAGAGCCCCCATGCAGCTACCCCTTAGCTCACGCTCATGACGGACCCAGTGTGGCACACTTACAGACTCCTTTGGGTATCGTATGAAAGGAATCCAAATAAAAAAAAGCCTCTGGAGGTACAACAGAGTCCCATGCACCTCTATGGAGGCCCCACTATGGCTCTGTACATGAGCCCAAACCTTTAACGCTCTTCTGTGACTTGAGCTCCTGCTGCCACCAGGGGTAAAGGCCTGCCCAGGTGATCTATATCTGTATTATATCAAACGCTGGGCCTGGACTTACAAGATGACATCATCTGTATAGTGTGCACAAGCGTCTTAAAGAAAATAACTTGTTATTGATTATAATATAGGGAAGAAGTCAAAGATGCACAGCAGATCCACAGACTCTATATACCACAGTAACCATCCCCTATACTGTACATGACACTAAGCCAGTTGGGTGACAACCTCCATGGGGTTGTCACCCTGTTTTTCCTGGAAGGAGACATGAGAAGATAGTGTTAAAGGGTTCCCCACTAGAGGACAGCACAAGCACTGATATGAAGGGGTTAATATTGTATAGGGCCCTTTACTAGCCCCATGGCTGACCCTAGGACATTAGTCAGGCACTCACCCTGCATGCTGTCAGTCTGTGTCCCGGTGGAGCAGCAGGTAATAGCGGGCTGCTGGCTCGTGTACATGGGGTGAGCCGGGTGTCCTCCTCCCTGCTATACTTCTGCATTACCGGCAGGTTGCAACAGGCTGACAGCGGACGTACTACACATCAGCGCCCATATACTTGACAGGTAAACAGGCTCCTTCTCGGACAATAGGTGCTGAAGATATTACTGGGAGGTCTACGAGAGCCGCCATCTATTAGGAGACCACAAACACCAATTATACACATTGTAAACCACGCCAAAATGGCCGCCGCACCTCTGTCGTTGCGTCTTTTTCTCTCTAGTAATAGGTTGACCTCTGCTGTTTGTGGCTGGAATATGTCAGGATTTCGCTTTCTGTTATATTTTAGTTTGCTGCCTTGGTAGTCATTTGTTTCTGTGTGTGGTAAATTGTATTGTGAAAGCTGCAGAAACAGGTGTAGGGAACTGCCATTTCTACTAGTATATAATGTATCTGGCTTCTTTGCCCCTGCAGTTTGGCTTCAGAGACCCCAGGCATTTAGTGCAAGTTTTGTTTTGTAAATACAGTGAGTCAGACACATGTGAGGCAGAGCTGCTGGGGGGAGAGATGTGAGCAGAGCTGCTGAGACAGACATGTTATGTCTGGGGGAGTCTAAGAGCCACTTGTTCCTCTTTACTTCACAGTATATAGTTAGGTATGTGTTACCCCCTATATACTCACAGGACCTAGCTAGTAACCGTAGTTAGGGATCCATATATATATATAGTTCAGGGCAGTGATAGGTTAGGCTTCCGAAGGCCAACTAGCTAGTTAGAGGCCCGGTGGCACTAGTAGTTTAGCTGGCAGGTTAAGGACTCAGTGTTAGGGTAGTCAGGCCTGCATCTACTGCTGTCACCGTCGCCCTGTTTGCTGCCTGTGAAGAATCTCACCATCATCATCATCTCCTGATCGGCTGTCTGTCATCTCCTGGAAGAATCCGAGGATCCACAGTCATCCACAGGGGCCCCTGCATCTCTTCTGTTGCCTGGAGGTATTGTGCACTGGACTCTTGCTATATATCTATATATATACCCGGGTATATAACCTAAGACGGTTGAAGACTTGCTGGTTGTTGTAGTATTGCTGTGTTCTGAGTATATTTTATGTATGTATTATTACCCTGTTGATTCTTATAAAGCTACTGTTATAACCTTATGTGGTATCTGTATGTATTCTTCAGACTGTGAGATTAGTACAGTGATCCTTGTTAAGGCTACTAACTGTACTTCATGGGTAAGTCCCAGGAAGAGATCCTCCCTGTAATACAGAGGCTCTATCCTGGGTGGAGGCACTGATATATTTCATATATGTTCCCACTCTTCCCTTCAGCGAAGGCTTCAGGTCCCATTATACACACAGGTCAGCGCCAGAGTCTGTTGCGGGAGGGATAATACTCATACCCCCCCCCCAAATAGGGCTACACAGGAATTGGGGTTTGCAAGTAAAAGGCAAACCTAAATATTATGAGCAGATGTTTTAATGGCACCATTAGTACAATTGAGCACAAGTGTGTGGCAGACGCCAAGTTCACATTAGTGTTGGCATTCCATTGTTCTGGTCTGTCTGAGGACCAGAACAACAGATAGGCGAACCGCTAAATTGGTAGTTACATACAGAGCCGAATGGACCCCACTGACTATAATGTTGTTGGACCGATGAACGTGGCGGACGAAAAAGCCGCGCGTGCAGGAACTTTTTTTGCCTGCCAATTTCAGGCGGACATTGCAACGGAGACTCTGGCACAAATGTGAACATAGTCTTAAAGCTAATTCCTATGGCTGTATTTTTGGTCCAAGTGTGCAAGAGACCCATAGTAGGGCATGCTGCAAGTCGCACGACCAGACACTACTTCATACCGTATTGCGGGGGACACATTTGAAAACCATTATTCCTAATATATACAGCCATATATCTTGTTTTGGTGATATACGTTGTTTTAACAGATAAGACATAGACCCATTCATTACTATTGCCCCATACACATAACCATGATGTTCATGGATCCATGTAGGGGCTATGAGGTCAGACCACAAAAACTATTACAGTCCTTTTTGCAGTCTGGCCTCGTTCATTGAAAGTAATGGTCCATGGAATGCACAGACAGCTCACAAATGCTTGTACTATCTGTTCTGTTTTCTTCGCAGAACCCTATGTGCACTTAGGTATCTGCAAGAGGTCTTAAAAACAATTGTTTCCTCTACAGGCATAAAAATCCAATGCACAGATGAAAAATTGTATGCTTGTTGCATATGCAACCTGGGCGCTTTTTCATACGTTCATGTGAACACAGGCTTAGACTGTGGTCGCACCAGCATTAGAGGCGTCATTACAGAATGTGTAAAAAAAAAAAAAACGTCAGTCAAAATAGTGACGTGTACTATTTTGCCAAGTAAAAGGATGGACAAAATCAAGGAAACTTGATGAACCCAATTATAGTCAGCTGGGTAACTGTGGAGTGTTGTCCATCAAGTGATGGATCCGGAACAGCTGACCTTCATTTTTCTTTTTGTACAGCAGAGCTGATGAACAAATGTAAGTAGTGCCTTGGCTGTACATGGAACTGGAAGCAGACTTTCAAATGTGGACCTACACCGATTTGATATTGCTGTCCTAGTCTAAGGATTTGCTATCAATATCTAGTCTTGGATGACCCTTTAAAGAGGACCTTTCATATCCTCGGAGATTGGTATTATATACTGGTAGAAAACTGACAGTGCGCTGACTACAGCCTGGGTGCCAAAGATATCGGTGCTGTTAGTTTCGGCATTGATATCCCTCCTCTGTCAGAAGGACTGGCTTTATAGCTTCGTGTCATTGCTGGACTGTGAGGAACCCTCCCCCTGACAGTACTCTTGGCTATGGAAGGCTATGGCGATGACACTAGGCTGTAAGGCCAGCCCCTCTAACAGCAAAGGAATATTGATGCCGAAACTAACACCACCGATATCTCCGGCAGTCAAGTGCATGCCGGCAAAGCTAACAGTGTGCTGAATTTAGCGCTCTGTCAGCTTTCTAGCTGTATATAATACTGCCCATCTCCAAGGACATGAAAGGTCCTCTTTAAATGTGTATAGGACTTGTTTGGTGCTGCGATTGGATGAGTTATCCCTTCAATACTTGATATTACTCATTAGCACTGACTGTACAGTTAAATATTTTCTATGCATTTTCACTCAAATACTCTTTCGGTTCGGTTTATTGATCATGTCCTGGATGTTAAGGCTTGGTTCAGATTGTGTTCAATCCTTTAGGTCCAACACATTGCTCTGATGTATGCCATTGTAAAGGCACACAGTGGCATACTGCCCATAGGCTTCCATGTAGAAGAAAGAAAAAAGTATACTACGTGTTATAACATTTTTTGCAGGATGCCTCAGCATAGAAAAGAGCAGTTGACTACACTTTTCTATACAGCAAAAACTGCCATACCTATGTAAACTACCCTATATGAGCTAAAAGGACACTCTCTTGCCCTCAGTAGTTTTTCCAGTGCATACATCAAATGTGTTCACATTAAGTGATGTGAACAGAGACGAATATTAAAGGGCTCCAGTAAGCGTTATATGTCTTTACTATATCTTGATATTTTCTGCCTTTATTATACACTGATTCCTTTCTTCGATTTTTTTGATGGCTTTAGCACATTATGTGGTGTTAGGTGAACCTGGGCTTCATTCTATGTAATAGTTTAATTCTTTGTGGGGAAAAAATGATTCATAGTTATGGTAAATAATCTGAAAACTTTGGCGTACCAGGCAACCAGCAAGCGGCAAGGACTAGGTTGGTAGTGACCATTAGGATGTCAGCAAATGTACTCTTATTACAGTGGAAATGCCCCAAATTTTATCTTGTAGCTGTATTATTCTAATACCATATTTGCAGATTTCTGCGCAAACAGCAGGACAATACAAAAGCACAAATGTGTGGTTGCCGGGATCTTTGTCCATGATGTATGCCGAAGTTGATGTGCATATTTCTCTGATAGTATCGAAGAGGTGCCAGGCTTCCAGTGTCACTTTTCAGGGTAGCACAATTCCTGTGAAGCTCATTTCCGTGTGTTTGGTTACACTATCGCAAATTCTGCAAATATTTGTATGGGGACAAACACAAATGACAAGGCAAACAATTTTAATAACTAATGGGCTGTTCTTATTATATTATTGCTGGTAGACTGCTCATTTTGTCAAGGCATGTACAAATAAATGTACTTTTTAACACATATGCTCCCTTATGACTAGTCATCTATCTGTGTATACAGCCAAGGCCAGAGTCTTACACTGCATGATACAGAGATGGATATATGGTTGTTATGCTGACACTAGGACAATGGGTTTAATGCTGAACTACAGGTAAACCCAATATGTAGTCAAGCATACTTGGAAATGGCTAGTAAGATGGTAAATGTCTGGCAAAGTGAACATAGCAGGGCAATTCATGAACATGGACCATTAT
The DNA here is from genome assembly GCA_947044405.1 of Leptodactylus fallax. Classification (NCBI taxonomy): domain Eukaryota; kingdom Metazoa; phylum Chordata; class Amphibia; order Anura; family Leptodactylidae; genus Leptodactylus; species Leptodactylus fallax. Next base: position 150,642 of record CAMRHE010000843.1, read on the forward strand.
TAAAATACTAGTAATAAGCTGTCTATTATGTACATATGCCAGGACAGTAGCAGCGTTTTGATATTGATATAGACACCCATTTCTAATACACATCCCCGAGCAGACAGATAGGCCAAGGCTCTGGCCACCATTTTTATGGGCTAATGTCAGAAGCTGCATTGATTGTGCTTCTCAGCTATAAATGATTGTACGTGCCAACTGGGAACAGAGAATGTTCAGAAGGAAGTGTACACATTAAAACAGCATAGAGTAGAAGTAAAGTATATTGTACTAGTTAACAATAGGGGTTTATAATTCCCTGGAAAAGATCTAAGGCTAAGTGAAGTATCATATAATTAATAACAAGGTATACCCTGCTAAATCGATAGCACACATATGTTCAACACATATGTTTTCTCTTCTGTCCTGAACTGGCCACCAAACACTACAATGAGACTCTCAAAGCCACCCTGGATAAAGTAGCACCCTTGACTGTCTGAAAATCCCAACACAGACACCAGCAACCATGGCATATTCCTCAAACATGTTTTCTTCAGCGATGCTCAAGATGTGCCGAACGTCTATGGCGAAAATCTCACACATCTGCAGATTTTCTTCACTTCAAGTTTATGCTCAAATCCTATAACTCTGCCCTTCACCTCGCCAAACAAGCTTACTTCACCTCTCTCATCTCTTCTCTCTCCAATAACCCTAAACAACTCTTTGACACCTTTCATTCCCTCCTCACGCCAAAGGTGCAGGTACCTGTCACAGACCTCAGTGCTCAAGATATGGCCACTTACTTTAAAGGCAAAATCGACAACACCCGTCAGAAAATAACCCAATCTCCAAGCAGCATCAGTCCCCTTTCCTCCCTTGCTCCTCATTGTGAACTCTCATTATTAAAATTACTAACCTTTTAACCTCTCTCTTTCTTCTGGAATCTTTCCCTCCTCCTTCAAACATGCTGTCATAACTCCACTACTGAAAAAACCCTCCCTTGACCCATCCTGTGCTGCTAACTACCGACCTGTCTCTAACCTCCCCTTCATCTCTAAACTCCTGGAACGCTTGGTCTACTCCCACCTAATCTGCTATCTCTCTGCTAACTCTCTTCTGGACCCCTTACAATCAGGTTTTCGTGCACTACACTCTACAGAAACAGCCCTCACAAAGGTCTCCAACGATCTCTTGACGGCTAAATCTACATGTAAAGGGAACTATTCACTACTTATTCTTCTAGATATCTCAGCAGCATTTGACACTGCAGACCACAAACTCCTCCTCACTATGCTCCACTCTATTGGCCTCAGGGATACCGCTCTCTCTTGATTTTCTTCTTATCTCGCTGACTGCTCATTTAGTGTATCATTCGCTGGTGCTATTTCCTTTCCTCTGCCCCTTGTAGTTGAGGTTCCTCAAGGCTCGGTCCTAGGTCCCCTCCGCTTCTCTCTGTACACAGCCCCAGTTGGACAAACCATTCACAAATTTGGCTTTCAATAACATCTTTATGCAGATGATACCCAACTATATACCTTATCCCGTGACATCACCCCTGCACTACTACAGAACACCAGTGACTGTCTCTTTGCTGTCTCTAACATCATGTCTTCTCTTTATCTGAAATTGAATCTTTCAAAAACTGAACTTCTTGTGTTCCCTCCATACACTAACCGACCTAACCCTGATATCTCCATTTCTGTCTGGGGCCTTACAATTACCCTGAGGCGGCATGCCCGCTGTCTGGGGGTTGTATTTGACTCAGATCTCACCTCATCTCACCTTTACCCCACATATTCAGACACTTGCACGCTCTTGCCACCTGCACCTTAAAAACATCTCTAGAACTCGCCCTTTTCTCACCGTGGAAATATCAAAAACCCCTCATTGTCACTCTGATTCTCTCTCGTCTTCACTATTGCAATTCTCTTCTAATTGGGCTTACTCTTACCAAACTCTCCCCACTACAATCTGTCCTAAATGCGGCCACCAGACTCATTTTTCTGTCAAACTGGTACACAGACGCATCTACCTTGTGCCAGTCGCTGTATTGGTTGCCCATCCATCGCAGAATACAATATAAAATTATCACACTGACCCACAAATCCATCCATAGCGCTGCATCCCTCCTATATCTTCTCTTTCGTCACTGTCTACTGCCCTAACCGTCCTCTCCGTTCTGCCAATGACCTTAGACTTGCATCCCCTGTTATCCGAACATCCCACTCCCGTCTCCAAGACTTTTCTTGAGCTGCACCGGTGCTCTGGAATGCTTTACTCCGGACAATCCGATTAATCCCCAACTACAGCAGCTTCAAAACTGCCCTAAAATCACATCTGTTTGGTCAGGCTTATCACGTGACCTGATTACAGTGTAGTGTGCTGAGGTGGAGAACAATAACACCTTTTATCCTTCCTTCTCTGTTCCTCAGATCCTGGCCCCTCCATCTAGAAGTTAGACTGCACTCCTTGCACTTAGTATCTGTTTATTCACAGATACCGGCTGGTGACGGGTTTATACAGCTTCAGTTACACAACCTTTTCTATGAACAGATGGATGGACCATTGTAGCAAACAAGCCCTTTGACCTCTTGTGTTCCCCTATCTCCTCATAGAATGTAAGCTCTTGTGAGCAGGGCCTTCACTCCTAGTGTTTGATATGTTTATTTCTTTGTCACATTGTAATGTCTCACATTGTCTGTTCATGTGTCCTCTAATTTGTAAAGTGCTATAGAATATGTTGGCGCTATATAAATAAAGTTTATTATTATTATTATTATTATTATTAATAACACTGACTCATACACCACGACCACAGACACACCCTATTCCTAACCGCACAAAATCACACTCCTTGCATCACCATATACCATATCACCAAACATCACTAGTTATATAAGCATATAACCATATGCTTTAATAAAATATAAACATGCTTTAAATTTCACAGGATAGAGAAATCATGTCCTATACCTTTATAGACATTGCACATTACTAGCCTCTTTGTTCAACTATCTAAACCATATTTTACTTATAACCAGGGGCGGACTTGTCATTTCAGGTTCCCCCACATAGTAACACATTAGGCCGCTACCTATTGGATTATTCCAACAGTTAGCAGCTGATATTTTACTCACTCATCCCTTCTCCTGTCTAGACCCACCTCCGCTTCAGCCTCCAGGTGGCGCTGCACAATGTGTCCCGACACTAAAGAACATCGGACATGATGACATCCAGACATTCTTCAGTGTCTGGACGTACCGTGTAATGCCCCCTGGAGGTCAAAAAGATATATGATGGAGATGGACAAATATTATAGCTACTGAGTCAATATTATAATGATGACTTCTGGATCTATGTAAAAAAGCTACATTTAGTCTCATTGAGGCAAATCTCTAAAAGGAGCTATAACAACCCAGGCCAAGGCATCCACAGAGGAAGTAAAGAAGCATGGGGAAGTATCTTTCACTGCCTGCAGTTTAGTAGGATGCATCACTGTACAGTTATACTATTTCTTAGGCTGGATTACAACTTTGTGAATTCAGTGCATTGCTTTGTGCTCGCAATGGAAAAGATCAGGTAAAACAACAGACTTTCCCTTGAGGTCTACTAGTGTGTACAAGTAGTGTGTCAAACTGTGGACAAGGGGGGTATCCCCTAAGATCAAGTTGGGAGGGGCTTTAACCTCTCACACAGACTGTTTTACATGCCCCTGCGTTGCCCATACTGCTCTCTGTATCATCCACTCATACAGACTGCTTTGCATGCCCCCAGCACACACTGCTCTCTGTACCATCTGCTTATACAGACTGCTATCTGTACCATCTGCTCATACAGACTGCTCCTCCCTCCACACAGACTTCTCGCTATGCCCCTTTTCTAACATTACTCTGCTCCCAGCTCAGTATCTTCATAGTAATGAATGTGTTTATGATTTATTTATAACTAGGCTGACCGGATGTTTGCTTTGTGAACATGTAAAAAGAACAATGAAGAGTACTAAATGGTCTTCATTTTATTATGTGCTTACAATATAAAAGTCTATGGAATAGACCTTTGACCTTGCTGTAACCTTTAGCATTAGTCCTTATCACAAATCTACTGATTTTTGGAGCATGAAGATGAATCCAACAATAACCAGACAGTCATAGGTTCAGGCATGTTAGTGATGCACAAAAATAGCTGTAGGCTCTTTATACAGTACTGTATATACCGGTACATACTTACATACTTATGTAAATGACCGTATTGCTGTTTGCTCAGTACTTTTCTACAATGTTCAATCCATTTCTATTGAAAAGTAAGAAAGTGGTAAAAACAATAACAAATATCAATAGTTACATTATCAGATCACTTTATATAACAGATGATGAGACATCTTTCACATCACCGCATACCTATACATCATACATAGAGCAGGATGGAGCCCTGACGGAGAGGAGATCTACTAAAACAGTGGTTACACATAAAGCCCAGCAGATCCCATTGACTATACTGTATAGTGGTCCATTGGGTGTCTGTAATTTTGAAACTAAAAGCAGCGGAGAAAACTGCTCCATGCAGGACTTACTTCCTCCGCCAATTTTTGGCAGACTCTGTGATGGAGTCTCGAACGAAGACTCTGACACAGATGTGAACCCAGCCTTAGCACTAAAATTAAGCCCCGTGTTGGTTTATGCCATCAAATCTTACTTTTCCAAGACAATACGTCTTATGACTTGTTGCACCTCTCCACACCAATTTTATTCTTTGTAGGAGAGAAGGGCGCCCCTCCCTTACTTATCTCACTGTGATTGTGAATAGGGTCCCATTGCACAGACTGACCAATGATCAGGAGTGGATGTTCTTAGGAAAAGCTCATTCCCGTCACTTCCTGCATGCTCGCTGCATTTACATTTTTCATCCATTGCTGCTGTATGAGGATGGATAAATCGCTCATCCCTATACAGTTTGCATTTGCAGCCAGCAGATTGTCTTGTTCATACAGGGTGATGTGATGATTTTTTGTGCTACATTAAAGAGGGAACTTACTTGGCAAGTAAGTGTTTACTCAATTGTGTGCTAATGGCTGGCACCAGTTATGGGAAATGACCTTTCCTAGGAATAGCGGCTCTCAAGAACTGGCCTGATTCTCAGCTGGTGTAGATGAGGCCCTTATTTGTACCATGTGCTGGTTCACAAAACCTACAGATAAGGGGTATAGGGCCAGCTTGATTTGGACCTGCCTTATAATAGATCCTATAGCAAATGTTATTGTACCATGTAAGGACAATAGTTAACATTCCTCCAGTAAGCCCCATCTATAAAGACACGCTATGATATGTGCAGGAACAAAGAGAAGGCAACATCTTCATATTCAATATAGAAGAAAATGGAGTGCACTCGAGAGGAAATCCTCCTGTGATCATATTTTATCATGGAGGGGAAACTACCTTGTACAGTCAGGATCTTGACATGAGCACAGCAGGGTACCCAATGGGCATCCAGTAATATCAGTGGATGCCAGTAACAAAATGTGGCCTTTTAGGGTGGCTTTCTGGGGTTTGGGTCTCCTGGGATGCCCATGGTCAACCAAATCTCTTACCAACTTTAACAAGTGTTTGGCACTTAGAAGTGGCATGCCATGGTGGTAGAATTCTTCATGTACCTGTAAATACATGCACAATTGCAACTATTCTTCCTATAAGCAAGGAGGCAGCGTCATAGTGTGGATGGCGCATGCCTATTCTTTCATACCCGTTCTTACCTAGTGAAGACCATGAAAGGCAAATGAATGGCTACAGATGTAATACATGGACAATCAGGTCCACCAGAGCGGCGCTCTGCTCAGCTTCACAGAGCGGTCCCCAAGTCTATACAGCTTTACAATTTATAGCTTTTAGAATTCCCTTCCGTATTTTCTCAGGACTATGTATTGTCTTACAGTATTGTCAGTGTAAAGGCAGGAGAGTATATTTACAGCCATGACTTTATTCATACATTTAGGTACAGTATAATATTGTGTGATCATAGTACTTAGATAGAGAAGATCATATTAGCCCTCTTATATGACACATGAAGAAACACCACTGTTATATACATAATACCATCCAAACCAGGTAAATTCATGTAAAAAATATCACTATAAGTTACACACACAGGGGCACAAATGCCTTTTACATAGATATAAGATTGTTAAAGCTACACAATGATTATGTGATCAGAAGAAGAGAGTGATATTTATCAAGGTGTCTACTCACTGCTGCACAATGTACTAAAGAGGTCTACTGAGGGTATACTATATATACTATACTATACTATATGCTGTTGTCTGGTGGACATATATACAGAATATTAATTCTCACACAGTTAAAGGGATTATGCCATGAACAATATCTATCTTCTGTCCAATAGGATACAGACCAAATTGCTGATCTATGGGTGTGTGACTGCTGAGACCCCCACTATCCTAAGAACGGGGAATGTTTTACCCCCACTGTGAATGCAGCTGTGGGAAAAGCGGCAAATCCTCTGATGGATACAGATGTTCCCTGCTCCCATTTACTTCAGTGGGAGTGCCAGAGATAGCTGGATTACAGCACTCCCATTAAAGTGAATGAGAGCAGGGGCACGTCCGTCTCCATCAGGGGTTTGGATGCTTTTCCCATGGCAGCATTCATACCAGGGATTAAACATTCCCCGTTCTTAGGCTTGTGGGGGTCTCAGCAGTCTCACACCCACTGATCAGTAAATATTGCTCATGGCGTAACCCCTTTTAATGGAGCATCTTTATGGCTGGTGCACACAGCAAGTTTACAAAGATACATCATGAGATGACAAGTCATTGTTTTATTCCACATGTGTATCAGGTCTGTCTTTATGTTCATATATAACCTTGTAAAAGTCATCACTTCATGGTGGTTTCCTTTCTTTCATTGACAACAATCTTAGGCAAGTTTCATACATAGCTGAAGCATTAAATCTGGCGTATGTTTAGTATCTGTTAGGTGACTTACTTTGCGCCAGAATTTTAGGACACAATTTTGGTGCATTTTTAGCAAATTTAAGACACACTCCTCTTTTAGAAGTCATATCCACATGTCTAGTAACTCAGAAAAATTTTAGTTCATACTAGATGTGCCAAGTTGCACCAAACACGCCTAAGAGGCACCATGTTTATGCCACAGTCTGTTCATAAGCAGAATAGCTGGGCTAACATATGGGGTATGATTCAAAGCGGTGTAGCTATAGGGTATATGCCAAGGTACCAATTGTACCAAGGAACGTGATAATTATATGGGCGAATAAAGTACCGGTTTTGCTGATACCATTTTTGGAGTGCTGCACAAATGGACAACTACAGGTACAGTACAGGGTTTCTGTACAGAGCCAGGGAAAATGACTTATCACAACTCAGCTGTTTCCACAGGATGCGACGCCTGACAGAGGATAAAAGCAGCTTACTTTATAGGTCTGTTTAAAGGCAGAATAGTAATAATGTCTGGGAAAACACATCCCTTGTGTGAGAACTGCATCCTCTTCCTTGCTTACATGTATGCTGTCTACACACTAGCACAAGCACTGCAGTCCCTTCATACAGCTGACATCAGGGGTGTCAAGAGCTGGATCCCAACCCATTAGGTTTTGATGAACTATTCTAAGAATAGGTGATAAATATCCTGAACCCGTAAAAACAACTTTAGGCCAAGGCCCCACTTGCGGAAAAACAGATTTTTTTTTGTTGCAGATTTTGCTGCATTTTTTTGAGCTAAAGCCAGGTGTGGATTGAGCAGAAGGGATAAGTATAAGAGCTTCCTATATATATATTTCCAATTGCTTTTGTAGTCATTCTTGGCTCTGGCTCAAAAAACCACAGCAAATCTGCAACAAAAAAGCCGTGTTTCTGCAATGTGGGGTCTCATCCCCACATGTTTTAGTACATGCCTGCATTTCCTATGAAGTAACAATCTTTTCTTGAAACTCTGTGTTTATCTTTTATTCCTCCTGGAAGCCTGTGAATAAATTATCAACTGGGTCTTACAGGTGCATCTCAATAAATTAGAATATCTTTGAACCGTTCATTCATTTCAGTAATTCAGTAATACAATCCATAATCAGCGTCTTCCATGATTGTGTGTCCTACTGAACCAGACTGAGGGACCATTTAAAGGCTTAGGAAACCTTGGCAGGTGACACACTGAATCTACAATACTGAACTTTTTTACAATATTCTAATTTTCTTTGATTTTGGATTTCATTACCTGTAATCCATAATCAACATTTACAGAAATAAAACACTTGAAATAGAACACTCTGTGTGTAAAGAATCTAGAAAATATAGGAGGTCACTTTTTTAATTTAATAAATGAAAGAAATAAACGTTTCAAAGATATTCTAATTTATTGAGATGCACCTGTATAATTCCCCTTGTCAAAAAGGTGTTTCCCTACAGAATCTACTACTGTCAGCTCTGATGTCTAACACTTGCACGCAACTGACCCCATGCACACGGCCAAGTGTGCTTCAGATGTGGGCCGATCTTGCATCAGAATGTACTTGGATATCACTCCGAGTGTCATCCAAGTGGCATTCCGCTGCAAACTTGGCCCCACATTGGAAGCACATTCAGTCGTGCGTGTGCATGGGTCTTTGCCTACATTCACACTATGGTCATTACAGAAAAAACATCCGTCACACGGCTGCAGTAAATTCACTGTATATGAATGGGGGCTATTCAAATGACCTACTTTTGGATGGTCCGTTTTAACCAACCATGAGAAAATAGGTCATGTTCTATTTTTGCCTGATTTCACGGATCTCTCAATACACTTAAATGTAAGAGGGATCTGTGGAAACAGCGGTTTTAGACCATGTTCAAAGATACTCCAGAAGTGTTATTTTATGGGAAAAGAATTATTTACTAAAGCAGACATGTCAGGAGAGGTCCTCTTTAATAGTCATGCTATAAATCAAGGCTAGAGGCCACCATAGAGATAATTGCAATAATACTGAAGGTTATGGAGATTTACCATAAAATTAAGAGAAAAGTAGGCCAAAAACTGTATAAATAAAACATGCAGTCCCCTCACATAACTACCAGAATGCTCCTTACTAGTAATAAATTGCCTGCTTAAAGAGGACCTTTCATGTCCTCATGTATATTCAATTTTACATACCGCTAGAAAGCCGACAGCGCGCTGAATTCAGCGCACTGTCTGCTTTCTAGCGGTATTTAAAACCGCATATACATGAGGATATGAAATGTCCTCTTTAAAGGGGTTGTCCAGGAGGCTGGGGAAGGTGTAACCTAAAAAAAAAAAAAAAAACACACTCACCTGTGCCTGACCCCCACCGTGAAGTCCTCGCCGCATGTGACCACTTAGGTCAGTCAATGGCCTCAGCAGTCACAGGAAAGGAGATGGGACATCACTGGTGAAGTATGTGATTGGCCTCAGTGGTCACGTATAGCAAGGACTTCCGCCGTAACAAGCCCCAGACCACTGCACAGATCATCTGTTTTAGCAGTTTATTGTAAGCCCTTATCATCATATATCAATATGTCTACACTTAATATTAGCAAATTAAGTAATTCCATCTATAGTCCTTTATACACAGGTCAGCAGATTTTGATCAGGTAGATTATATTAACAAGGATTGCATTCCTGGGTAAAACAGACATTTGTACTTGCTACATAATACAGGATTCTTTAGCAATAATGTATCTGCTTATTAAAGGGGTTTTGCAGACCCTAAAAAAGGTGGGTTTGAAGATCACTGCATGACTGAGGATAGTGGCGCCATACCCAATGACTCTTCAAGTGTAATACAGCACATAGTATACATTATACGTTTACGGTACATAAAGGTTAAACAGACAGTTTACCCAGGGGCATCTTTTAGAAACTACCCCCAGCAGTATAACATAATGATGGTGAGTTAGGGGCCACAAATCAAGTGACAGGTTTCCTTTAAGATCTACATGTGACTACAGATTCTATGCCTGACTATACATTATCAGATGTGTGTAACATATTCATTATGGATACATGTAGTCTCCGTGTGACCTCCTGTTTCATCCTTGATGACATTGTAGGACCTCTCGTCTGAAGTGCTAAGGCGGAGGAGCTTGTAGGCGGCAGTCCTATATTTCTTGGAGATGAAGTTGTAAAGGATTGGGTTGATGGAGGCGCTCAGGTAAAAGAGCTGCATGGCGACAATGTTGAAATATTGGGAAAACTGCAACATCTTTAAGTCTTTGGTGTTCACATAGATGATCCTTCCAATGTGAAATGGGAGCCAGCAGATTATGAAAGCCAGTATGACCACAACTTCAAAACAGAAAGGGGAGAATACAGGTCAACAATATAACCACATGTTTGGCTCGGACTCAATGAAAGTCACAGGGGAGAATCCCCATGCAAGAATAGAATATGGGTCTCTTGTTCTCCATTAGCTGAACATATGAGATATGACATTTATTAGCTTAGTCTCTCACACGCAACCTATATAACAGTGGGAAGTGCCATTTCCTACTGGAAATAATGGTATGTCCATACTGGACTCTTGTATATGGTATGACTGCCCATTACAAACAGTTAAACATGCCACCCAAATACAATGGGAATCAGCAAGTAAATATTATATGACTTTATTATATTACAACAAGCTGTTGTTTCAGAAATCATATTAATCTTACATTACAAGGCACAGAGCACATCCCTCTGCTAAATTCCTTATCAATGTAAGGCTAGTTCACATCTGGAGATTCAGCCACAGAGTCTGCCAAAAATTGGCAGAGGAAAAAGTCCTACACGGAACATTTTTTCCTCCACTGGTTTCCTCCACCAGAAAAGTAACGGACCCCATTAAAGTCAATGGGATCCGCCAGACTCTGTGTGTAACCGCTATTTTGGCAGTCCTTCAAAGGACTGGAACAAGTGAGAAGCGACGCTAGTGTGAACCTAGCGTAAGGGACATAAGTATGACCGATATATGTAGGAGAGACTTGTACCGCAGCCAAATCCCCCTACTGAATACTCACCCTATAAAAATATACATTGTATAGTGTATATGTCCCAAGATTCAATTAATTCAGGGATCGTAACTGTCTGTACCAGCCAAGGCCCACCCACCTGATAATAGACAGATGAATTAGCATATTAGTTGCTGGAACTAACAGCACTGATTGTTCAGGAATTGTAAGGGCTAGATAAAAAAAAAAATTCCAACTGTGCTGGAATCCGTAGAGCGGCTTCTATTGAAAGATGCAATGTGTTGGAGTTGGTGGAGGTGGTGAAAGGTCCTCATTCAAGACTGACAATTAGTTACCTATAAGAATAGGCCATTCATTTTGATTGGTGAGGGCCCAATATCCAGGCACCACACCAATCTGCTGTTTTTTTAGGGTTTTTTTAAACACAGTGTATGGAGCCATCAGCATCTGGCTCTGTACACTATGCAGTGACTGAGCACCACTATCACAGCTCAGTTTGTATTCATTTAACTGGAAGCTAAGCTGTATTTGTGCAGTAGGTCACTACACAGTGTACAGAGCTGCCTGCTTACACCTCTATATACTGTGCTTAAAACAGCTTATTGAAGTAGGGCCCGGATAACCAATCTCAAATTAATTACCCCTAAGCATAGGTCATTGTCAGTCTTAGAAATCCCTTGAAGGTGAAATATCTGTTTTATATATATGGAGAGTTTACAGTTCAGTAGCACAACAGATAACTTCATCCAAAAACATTTTTCTGGCACCCAGCTTTCCAACAACCAGTCTATTCTCTTAGAAGGTAATCTAGATTCTAGGTGCTCAAGCATTTATACCCCAGAGGGTACAGGCCATGTCTCTAGGGGTTACTCACACTATACTAAATGCAGCACAGTAGATATAGACATATGTGAGATGCCAACTCTTATGTTTTCAGAACAATGGTTAAGGACTCCAGTTTCTCATGCCAATTGAATACAATATTCTAATAAGAGAGTATCAGGGCATCCAAGGACTCTATATTCAGGATTGAAAACCTGAGGCTCTGGCACGCTCACAGTACTTGTGCCTCATTTGCCTATTCCTATACACAGCCTCTTCAAGGAAATGTTTGTCTATTGGACTAACTAGATATGAGGGTGCTCAGCATAATGTCCCCTACAATACATTATGGTTGGCTTGATATCAAGTTTTCTGGTGACCGACTTTATGTTATTCCTTACCGGACCCTTCAAGTTGGGAGAAAAGTATTACATGGAAACCTTAAACGCGGTTACATTACTGATCGGTGCTATCATTAATAGATATTAAACTCACGAACAAGAAGGTGGTTGTCAGCATTCATATCTTCTAAATATTTTATTGGCCTCATCATAGATGTTATGGTAAGCCTAATTGCTTTCTCTGTGTATAAGAGTCCATTACAGATGTGATAAAGTGTAATTTTGGCCACTTACCCAGAATTTTGACTGTTTGTTTGTGACATTTTTCTCGGTTGGCTGCATTAGGACCTTGGAGAGTGTTTTTGCTTTTCCACAGCTTCTTACCAATAAAGCCATAGAGAACAGTCAGGCATAACATAGGGAAGAAGAAATAAACAGTTGTCACCCACATCATGATCTTAAGAAGTCCAGATTTCTTGGCATACTCTGTAAATTTACACTCCCAGATGCTTTTGGAGGAAGTATTGTAGCTGTAAATTTGCACATTCTCAAACATGTTAAAAAAAGGAGCAGCAGAGAACAGCGCAATGACCCATAGAAGAACAATGACCATCTTCACCCTTCTCTTGGTAATGAAGACCTTGGCTTTAAGAGGGAAACATATAGCTAGGTATCTCTCAATGCTCAAAGCTGTGATGTGTAGAATGGTGGAATATGTACAACCTTCACTAATAAGGTATACAAATTTACAAAGAAATCCTCCAAAGATCCAAGGACTAGACTTCCAAAGACGGTACAAGTCAAAAGGCAAGCAGAGGAGAATGATAATGTCGGACATGGCCATGCTGGATAAGTAGAAGTTTGTGGTGGTGTTCATTTCTTTATATCTTTTGATGATAAGGATAGTAATGGTGTTCCCAATGAGCCCGGCTACCATTATGACAAGACAGAGGATAGTCAATGGGATGAGTATTTGGATAGAGAAAAAGGAGCACAGGTTTTTTGTGCATGGTGGAAGGTCACCATAACTAATATTGGCAGTGACTTCATTGCTTACATTGTTACTTATGGAATTGTTTGGCATTATCAAAGAAGAAAGTTAACCAATGCACCACAGACCTCACTTCACTGTGTGAATTCAAACCAATAATCCTCGTGAAGTTTAAATCTCATTGAAATTTCAATGAGAAAGCTCAAAAAGTTACAAGACAAGTTCTAAATGTACAAAAACTTAGCCTTCATCCTGGACATCAGCGACCCAGGAGCATCTTGTGTTATCTCTGCTGTATTTGGTCCTTTCTTCGCTTTCACAGCGTCTTCTTCAATGGGATTGACCTCTACATAGATTTGATCATTCAGTCTGTGGTATGCGCTGAATCCTCTGTGCTGCTGAGAGAAAGGGCTTCCCAGATGTAAAATATACACAAACAAATTTCTTCTTCTGGAAGGAGAGCTACATTCACATCATCTAGGATGGTTTGCAGGATATAGGTATTCAGTTTTCTGTGAAATACAAAATTCTTCCAAAGCACATGCAGCCAGCAGCAGATGGGTATAGGATGAAGTGTGTTGTGTCAAATCCTCTGCACATGAGCTTCATACAATTTAAGGCTGGTGCTTAGAGAAGCAGCAATGTCTCCACCCCAAAGCTTTATCACGTCTTTGTAGAATACACCTCCTGCTTTTCTTAATTGCTACACAATACGGAGTCCAGTCTGATGTAGCCTTACCATCTGTGATCATTTATACTAGCATGTGCCGTATAGCAGGACTACAATGTCTAACATACACTAATGTACAGACCTACTGCAGCTGTAAAAGCAAACTCATGCACCAAGAGCAAGGCATATCTGCTGCCTTTATTTATTAGCCCCACATATGTAAACCATAGCGATGGTTGCTCTGGGCAAATCATTAATAAATTGCAAAAGTAATTGTACTTTACTTAAACCATTTAGGCTATGTTCACACTTGAGCTGAATTGCATATATACAAAGAACACCATAACTATTTTTATTTGTTATAGTTCTCCAACCAGACCCCTTCAGATATCAGAACAGACCACTACAGAAATTTCAACCACATACTAGATCCCTGAATTAATTGTGACCCCAGACTATAACTCTAAATTCATGCACACCCCTAGCCAGACCCCAGACCAAATAACAGAATAGAGGTTCAAGACCAGACCCCCAACCAGACCTCTAAACTAATTCACCTAAATGAATTAGACTGCAATCCAGACCTTCCAGGGAATTGCAGCACTGCTATTACTTGAATTACTTGCATATGCTCCCCTTGCACTAGCAGCTCCTGGCACCCAGAGATTACTGCAACAGCTGATCTGCATGGGGTCTGTGGATAGGTCATCAGTATGAAAAAAATGATTTGAGGCCAGAAAACCCCTTTAGGCTGAAGCCCCACATTGCGAAAATGCAGCGTATTACAATACCTGCAAAATGATTGGGATTCTGGCTAATCCCATCCACACATTGCAGAAAAAAATCTGCAGCGGAATATTGCAGCATATAAATTATACCTGCGAAAACGCTGATGCTTTCCGTATAGGTATAATAAGGACGAAAGTCGCAAAAAAACCAATGAAAAACGTTGTGGAAAAAAAATGTGATGCGATTCACGTTTTTTTCCGCAGTGTTTTTTTTTTTTTGCTGCATTTAACTACTTGGGGTCTTAGCCTTAAGGTTAAAAATATTGATAACCTATCCTTAAAATAGGTCGATGATATCAGATCTGTAGTAGTCCATTATTTTAAAGGACTGTATTTTATGTCCATATAAAAAGGACACGTGAATATTCAATTCATTGTCTTTTGAAACTGACATGTCATGACCGTCAAACGGCCATTTTTCACGGTCTTGTGAATAGGCCCTTTTCCCTTGTACCATTGCCCATCACTGCTACTTATACTGTATATTTCTCTTGGTAAATTAGATATAAATATTGGAAATGACCAGAAATCCTGCATATTTTCAAAATGAATTAGATTTACTAGATATACCAGATATATCATGTACCAAAGATATCTGTTGTGTGTTAAAAATTTTTTTGCAAAATCCCCTTCAACTGAGAAGGGAAGTCAACCTGTGCATATTTCCTGAATGTATGCATTTGTTGGGACCATTATAGTCAATAAGAATTTGGGCAAACATTTTGAGACTGCCCTTTGCTAAACATGTACACATGGGGTTTAAGCATAACTTTATCATGTCCATATTGGTAAATGTAAACACCGTTTTGTTGCTTGACTTGCTGACATGAGAAGTTTGTCCAATTTTGATCAACAAATACTTGTAGTTACATTGGACTGGCCCCTGAAAGTATGTTTGTGAAAAGGCCCTATGACATGGGCAGATGAATTTCCTTTAGCAAGTATCAATTGATCGAACATACAGCAAGTGTAGCAGTGCTTGATAACATTATTTTACATGCTGCAATTATTATGACGAATAACCTGCTGACCCCACCCGCAATACAATTTCCATTACTGTCGGCAAAACATGACCTATTTGCACAAGATGCTGATAAAAGGATGATCTCTGTATCATCCTAAAAGATGCAGCCAATGACAAATGAATGAAGTATTGTTGGTCTTCAGATCACTGGACAACTTTACACTGTCCCATTTAAAAGGCCCCTTAGAAAGTAAATGTATATAGTTAGGGAAACAGTTAGAGTAAGATCTAGGAGGGTTTCTTTATTGTTGCCACTTTCATATAAAAGATTTAAGTAAACTACTCCATAGCATGACTAGGCACTAATACAGCAGCTTTCCTGTGTCCTAGCTACCTTCTTCATGAAGGTAAAAAAATGTCCAGTGGTTAAGATAAGTACTATAACAAGGTGCAGAAGGTACAGTATGGTGAAAAATTTTTAGGCAGGTATGGAAAAATTAAGAATGCTTTCAGAACTAGAAGTGTTAATAGATTATATTTTGTCACTTAACAAAAAAGAAATTAAACATTAATATTTGGTGTGACCTTTGCCCTTTGGAGGAGGAGTCCTGGAAGTGATGGTACGGCCCCCACAGAGCCCTGATCTCAACATCATCCAGTCTGTCTGGGATTACATGAAGGGACAGAAGGATTTGAGCAAGCCTATATTTACAGAAGATATTTAGAACAACTTCCCTACCGAGTTCCTTCAAGAACTGTGTACAAGTGTACCTAGAAGAACCGATACTGTTTTGAAAGGAAATGGCAAATATTGATGGGATTTAGATGTCTTTTGTTCATTCACTTCATTTTGCTAATTGACAAAAAATAAACTATTAACACGAACATTTCTGAAAGCATTATTTCTTTGCAGTATTTTTTTTACCATCTGCCTAAAACTTTTGCACAGAACTGTGGCTCTAAAAAATGTTAACATTGTGCTTCACTGCAAAAAAATAATAAAATTTGCAAACCAGAGATACCAAGTAACTATAACGTACATGTTGCATGAATGTAAATGCTGTATCATTTACTGACATCTGCTTCTGTTTAAATTGATGGGCGTACTGGCTTAAATTTAGCAATGACACTGAGCTTCTGTTAGTCCCAGGGGTGAATTGATAGCCTATGAGAGATGGGAACATACTTTGTCCCTCATATTCCCCTTAGAAATGTTCTATTTAAACTTTGTTTATCAACAACATCAGAAAGTCTGAGAAATAATAGTGTATTTATTTCATGTGGTAAACAGGACTTACAAACCAGAGCATGCAGAGGAACAATGAGTTGCAGCTAAAATGAACAACAAAGGAACATTTCAATACATCCTAATTAAATCTGTCCCATCAATATGTTTATACAGCTCCTATACAGACCTACTGCTGGCATCTCCATGGTAACAGACTACAAACATACCCTGAGTAGTCTGATCCTGCAGTTATATTCCTCTCCATTTATAGGTTGTCGGATTTGCTTTTCAGTGTGTACATGTCCCTATATACAGTTAGGGGCCTTCTATCACATATACATATGTGGACAAAATTGTTGGTACCCCTCGTTTAATGAAAGAAAAACCCACAATGGTCACAGAAATAACTTGAATCTGACAAAGTAATTTGCCAATCTACATGCTGACAAGCCACAAAACTTCTGGGAGAATGTCCTATGGACAGATGAGACAAAAATCTAAATTTTTGGCAAGGCACATCAGCTCTATGTTCACAGACAGAAAAATGAAGCATATCTTGAAGAGAACACTGTCCCTACTGTGAAACATGGAGGAGGCTCTGTTATGTTCTGGGGCTGCTTTGCTGCATCTGGCACAGGGTGTCTTGAATCTGTGCAGGGTACAATAAAATCTCAAGACTATCAAGGGATTCTAGAGAGAAATGTTCTGCCCAGTGTCAGAAAGCTTGGTCTCAGTCGCAGGACATGGGTCTTGCAACAGGATAATGACCCAAAACACACAGCTAAAAACACCCAAGAATGGCTAAGAGGAAAACATTGGACTATTCTGAAGTGGCCTTCTATGAGCCCTGACCTAAATCCTATTGAGCATCTTTGGAAGGAGCTGAAACATGCCGTCTGGAAAAGGCACCCTTCAAACCTGAGACAACTGGAGCAGTTTGCTCATGAGGAGTGGCCAAAATACCTGCTGAGAGGTGCAGAAGTCTCATTGACAGTTACAGGAATCGTTTGATTGCAGTGATTGCCTCAAAAGGTTGTGCAAATATTAAGTTAAGGGAACCATCATTTCTGTCCAGGCCTGTTTCATGAGTTTTCTTTTTAAAAAAAAATTCTGTTGAAGCATGGTTGGAAAGCAATGTCTGACTTTCATTTGTTCATTTTCATAGAATTTTTATATATTATTACTTTTGTCAGATTCAAGTTATTTCTGTGACCATTGTGGACTTTTCTTTCATTAAACAAGGGGTACCAACAATTTTGTTCATGTGTGTACTGTATAGTGACCTTGTGTCTCAATCCGGACAGATGATGTTGGGGAAAGAAAAAATAGGGCATGTTGAATTTTCTCAAGTCCTTTGTTACCCCAGGAGATAGGTCACTGCTAGAGTGGTCTCTAGTCCTGTCCTCTGAGAAAAAAAAACAAAAAAACAAGCACACTCAGCCATGCCAGCCGTGCACGTTTAGGGAGTCGGTAGTAATAGTTTGTTGGCTGACAAATATTTAACATGTATGGCACCTTATGGCTTTAGTAAGCATTGTATGATGAATACAAGCATTTCATGATGAAGTATAATTTTAATAGCTCTAAGAGGAAAATGAAAGAAAATATGAAATCTGCTATGCCACAAAATTGTGCTATTTTCAGAAAGTGGGTGGGGTTGAGTTCACCACCCATATTATATACATACAAAATGGTGAAAATGTTGGCAAAATGTATGGCAGCCACAGTGGGCTGTTGTAGACTTGTGCCTAGGCTCATGGAAGCAGCGAAACCTCATCATGAATTCAGCGCTCCTTGTGCTAAAGCAGGGAACATCGAGATCTGTCTAAAATACCCCCCCCCCCATGTGTTTTTCTGCAAATCTGGGTGGGCAACACTGCATTAAAGTTTTTTGGTTATTGAGTCCTTATTAAATTGCTTAGGTTAGGTTGTTTCAGCATTGATGTCTTACTATTAGGATTTATGCACATAACCACATTTGGAGTTTATAAGACACATACGACCAATATGACTTCCATACAACCATATTACCTCTGGGTGCCATCAATTTTGTACAATCTTTTCCCCCATAAAAAAAGGGGCCTTATGAAGTCATTACATCTCAGCACACTAATTTAACAGTGTATACAGTAATTTAACACCTTAAGCACAGGCATTACATTCATATATATATATATATATATATATAGAACAGTAATAATGTGAAAATATGTAAGATCACAAATAAATAAGAACCAATACACAAGAGAAAGAATTATACAACTTTTATTTTCCACAGATTTTATAGAATTTTGCTACATTATTTATGTATATTTCTATGCGATTATACATGTTTTCCTTTTTATGAAGTCCAACATTATACAATTTATAGTGATATGTCTGGTAGTGTACCTATAAGATTTTAAAAAGTTTAACTTTTCTCTTTTTTTTGGAATGTACAGTGTATGAGGTAAAATTAAGGTAAGATTAAAAATTGTTTTGCTTTTTTTTTTTCCTTATATCTGCAGAAATCTGCACTGAGACTCAGTATCAGATACACTATTAAATGACATTTACTATCAAAAATAGGAATTCATCTTGAATTTTGCTATGAAAAAACAAGTCACCATAGATCATCTCCGAGTGACCCTAATTTTAGACATTCAAACCGTGTGGAAATTTCTGGGCAAATACACACAACCTCATTTATACTGGCCGAACATGGCACATACAGAAGGTTCTAGAAAAAAATATATTTATATATCATTTCCTGTGAGAACATATTAACCGATACATAAAAAGGTGACAAAGGAAGAGAAAAAGAAAGGTAAACACACATCACGATTCATAGGACAGAGCATTGTTACCACTAGAGGACTGAAATTTTAACATCCGCTGTAACATAAAATAAAAATCTACAAATACATTATTTGACACAGAAACAATTACAATACATGCCCATTACTACTGTAGAAACAGCTCTGGAAAAGATCTTCATAGCACGAATTAGCCGCTTATTTATCCGAAAGAAGTGCTTATTGTCATTAAAATGTTGATCAATCCCTCAAAAAAACTAAAAGAATAGTGAATCACTACCTCCTGACATAGCGGATAATAAATAAAAAGGACGAGGATCTGTGAAGGAACAGACAGTGTGTGTGAGCAGTAAGGTTTAGGTTACATTTCATATAAGCTGGCAGTTCGCCGATACCCACACAGGGGCACCCAATATACTTCATTCTGGTCATAAGAGAACTTACAGACGCAAGCTCACAGAACAGGAGAAAACTGCAAAGTGCTTCTATGCAACACTGACTACATGCAAGTAACAATTTGGTACAAATTCAGGACAGACATAACATTAAACATTAGTTTTTTTTATCTGCAAGAAATAAAGCAGCTTAAAAAGGTTTCTGGTGCAAATTACATTTTACCTTAAAGTTTTGGTGAGAGAGGTAACAAAAAGGGAAAAGAAACAAAAAAAATGGCTAGGCTAGAGACGGAGCACAGATGTGAAGAGGGCAGCCACAATGGCAGGACAGCTGTAAGACTAGTGGTCGCCCATCAACCTATATACTAGTTATCTAAAAGTGCTGAGACATACCTGAATTTCCGAAGAGTATTCTGAAGTGTTAACCTTCGAGCCCTCCATGGAGTCTAGAGAATGAAGTGCCATAGGGTCCCAGGCAAAGAGGTCAAAGGGGACAGAGGCAAATGTGGTAGGGTATTTCTGCTGGTTAGAATAAGTCTGATCACCTTAGTGGTAGGAGGATATTTTTAGGGCGCTCCATGGACTGGGGGAGGACACCTGTTCAGTCTAGAGAGATGTGGATGGTTGTCATCTCTCTCTCCTTATATTAAATGTTAGCACCAGCTTTCCTATATAGACAACCAGCCAGACACATCTCTGGTAAAGGAGCTTCGGTTCATTCTAAGAAGAACGTCAACTTTTCCAAAGTTTAGAAGTTAGTTGAGAATAACTGCAAGTGAATCAGGATGGGCAGGCTGCTAAAGCAACCATATGACGCATCAGTCTCACCTGCACGGAATCCTATTTAGACCTTAAATCAGTCTCTGGGACAGGTGAATAAGATACTATACAAACAATCCTATCCATGGAGTAATAAACTAAGCTTAAATATTAATAAAAAGTAGGTCAAAGAAATGCATAAAACCAGCAGCAACTACAGTATAATAGCTTTGCTCACCAAACCCATTAAGGCTCCATGCACACAAACATATCAGTGTACTAGCCGTGTTTGTCATGGCTACCACACTGACCCATTATATTATAATGGCCCCATACACACAACAGTGTATTACCACAGGCTTGTGTATGGGGCCATGAGCCTGGGGAAAAACTCATTTTGTGGCCTGAGCTCACTAAAGCAAATGATTGAGTCCATGGAGACATACGCAGCGCACAAACATCATCCATGTACTGTCCGCACCATGGTAGTGGCACATTCACACGGTCATGTGCATGTAGCCATAGGCTCTGTTCACATCTGCATCAGCTCCATTAAAAGCCTTATTCACACATACGCTTTTATGGACAAGTGATGTCTGTGTAAATCATGGACTGTTCAGGAAATCATTGATTTTAATGGGTGCATGCAAATGTTCTCTTTCCATAGACTTCTGAATGGAGACACACTGTTTTTGACCACAGATGCCCAAAATATTGGATAGCACACAGATGCCATCTATTTGCTGTCTGTTTTTCAAAAATGTTTGAGAAACTGAAAAATATAGGAACATTTTTTTTTTTGTGATTCACTTTTTAGGGACGTGAAAAATATAACTACCATGGACGCGACCCAAAAATGAGCAGAATTGTATGTGGATGTGTGAATGATACCTTAGCTGAAAATGCTAACAAAATAGTATTCAGTGTTACTTATCTGATTAAAAAAAAAAAAAAACATATGTCTATGGGGTCCATCATATGACAGATACACCACTGCCGTCACTTCTTGGATGGAGAACAATAATGGAAATGAACAATACACATATGAACAGAGCCTTACCAGTGTGTGCTCATCTATACATACATATCTGTAGCATTATTACCGTACTGCTGGCTTCCTTTGACCTCCTTTTTCACAACTGTATTTATGTTACGTCAATAACCACACAGATAATACGTCAGTATGAGATGTTTTAGTGGCCTGACTACAAAGCCCTGTCACCTCATCTGAGTCATGTTCCCATTCCTATAGGTCAGGGGTAGGCAACCTTCAGCACTCCAGCTGTTGTAAAACTACAACTCCCAGCATGCATACTTGCGCTGCTGTTCTTGGAATTCCTGTGGAAGTGAATGGAGCACGTTGGGAGTTGTAGTTTCACAGCAGCTGGACTGCCGAAGGTTGCTGACCCCTGCTATAGGTTAATTGTATTTTTTACACCAGCTATTCGGAGTGCTGCAGTTGCATAACTAAAAAATTGGTCTATGGTGAAGAAATGCTCTGAAGTGTGCTCATGCATACAGTATCACAAATACTAGATAGTGGTTGGCCGACACAGCTTTTTTACCCTGATCCAAGCAGACCTGGTATTACTAGTAACACTAGTGACTTGATCTGCTCTGTAGATAGTGTGGTTGTCTTGGTTTGGCATCAATTATCAAGCCAATGGAGATGTACTACAAGTGCTAAAATGTAGAAGAGTGAGCTGGAGAATCCAGTGGATTCCTCCCTGTTATCTTTTAACAGACTAGTTGATACAGTACACAGTGTACGTGTCATTGTGGTCTCCACCATGGACAGGACTATCATATTCCTTGCATACATTGGATTAAGGCTTCGACCTACCACAATAGGATTGACTCTCATCCTGATCAGCAGAAATTGTCCTTCCACACGTTTAGTCCAAACAAAGGTGCTTCATCCACTTTAGATAAAAGGGTTGGTGCCTCACACTAAAAGCAAGCAAATGTAAACCTGCTTAGACTCAAAAAGGGCAATTCCTATCACATCTCTGCAAGGAGCAAGACTTCTGATCGAGCCTTACTAGGTAAATGAAACCGGTTAAGCCTTCTGTATTATCTATAATAAATACCTTCTGATCCGCCATTTTCTCTATTATTTATTGACTATATGACATACTATTCTAAAAATTCCAGTTATTTTTACTGCCTGAGTTGAGACAAATTACTGTATTCAGATTAATACCCTGCTACCGTCAGAGAGGACACCGCACCAGGCAGCAAAGAGGGTAGTTTTAAGACACAGAGGAGGTAGAAGTACAAGAAGAAGAACACCCCCACTTTTTAACAATGTATTTTTTGCAGCACTTAAGGTGACCCTTAAATCATCCTTGCACAAGGTCAATCTTTTAACCATGAAAGAACTGAGGAGCGTTTGACGTGTATAAACATCACACCAGATGGTATATGAGTCGAGGTCTGTCTGGCTTGTGCCTTCATTACTCAGGACCATAAAATGGTACAAGCTTTGTGGTTGACAGAAGTGACAACATGACATGCTACAGTAGTCCTGATGCTGTACTACATGCCACCATGTATTCCTTAAAAGCAAGATCATTCTGAAAACAAAAGTGTATGTTTCTCTTTAGAAGATGTAAAGTAAAAAAAATAAAGTATAGGGATCAGGATAAAGCTAAATGGGTTTCCTTCACTTTATGACAAAGTATTGGATAATGAAGGCAATCAGGATGGAGAATGTAGCAAAGAGCACAAGGATGACGGCAGCGCACTGCTCGTCGCTCAGCGTCCTTGTTGTCCTTGTGGGTTCAGTAATGTCTTTGCTGGTGTTGCTCTGTGACTCGTTCCTATGTGAGATGAAGAGGACTGTGGCACTGTAAGGACCAGTCAAATCCTGAGGTCCAGCAACGTCTTGGCACTGGCGAATGGCACATACGCGGAAACGATATTCACAGTTCAAATGGAGGGCAGAGTATCGGTGTGATGTATTGGGTCCCTTATATGCCTGGGAGAAGAAATATGATCTATCAATACCAGGTCAGAAACTCTGAGACTGCATTGAAATTAAACAGTATACTATAACAATTTCAATGGATTCTGATTCCCCACATACATTAGATACACATAAGCAGATCCTAATGATTCTCCAGTTGTCTACAAATCACATACCAGGATCTGCCAAAAAAACCCAAACCTGTTGGGTACCTAACAATCTTCTAATAATACTCTCCATTTCAAGAGAAACTGTGTTTCCTTTGACTATATGAATACCAACACTATATATTAACTCACCTACCTGATAACACATTCATATATACTATTTGCAATGTCCCAGCGCATCTAAAATGAAGTAACCTTACAAAAAGGGCTTCTGTTATTCTTTTTTGTCTGCAGGTATGAGTTTCCAAAGTAAAGCCGGTTGCACACGACCGGCTGCCGTGAATGAAAGGCAGGGGGCGGCACACGGGGGACACATGGATGTCATTTCATTGAATGAATAGGAGCCGTGGTAGCAGGGCTGCAAAATTGGAAAGGAATAGGACCTCTTCCATATTTTGCGGACCAGACTTTCAGCCCGCACACGTGACCGTGTAATTCACGGTCATGTGTACGGGCCCATAGAAATAAATGGGTCAGTGTGCTATCCTGGAAAACCTGGATAGCACACTGTCCATTCTTATGGTTGTGTGCAAGAATACAAGCAAACCCTGTGTAGCCTGATCCCGCAGTCATTGTCCCTTTCATTCGTCCAATAGCCCTACTAACATCCATTTCATATGTTACAGAAAATAGGGAGAGGTTGTAGCCTGTTACCACAGGACCCACAGAAGATGCAAACATTAAAAAAAAAAAAAAAAAAAAAAAAAATCTCTCTTTTTGTTTTTAGTAACAGCATTTGCAAAACTGCTTCCCTTTCATTTTAGAATCACTGACTTAACAGATCATCAGGTCAATTACAAAGACTGCAAACTGATCTCAATAGCCTTCAATATCAGGAACCCTTCTAATAAAGAAAGTGGACACCTTATTTAAAAACCTGTTGTAGCTGCCCTTGTTTAGACTAGAGTAAAAACATGGAGAGCATTATGTGTACCCACTACACTACCCTGCTTTGCTGGGAGGTGGACACCAGGGGTGGGATCACCTCGCTGGGCCTCCACTGATGATACTTTGGGGTCTCAAGGGAGTACTGGTTCGGACATGATCAGTCTGAACAAAACCACCAAGCAAAACTCACAAGATTCGCTCACCACATACTCATGAAGGGGCCTAAACAATCGTAAATAATTGTAATCAAGGTAAAATGCCCGA
Organism: Leptodactylus fallax; assembly: GCA_947044405.1. Classification (NCBI taxonomy): domain Eukaryota; kingdom Metazoa; phylum Chordata; class Amphibia; order Anura; family Leptodactylidae; genus Leptodactylus; species Leptodactylus fallax. Next base: position 175,633 of record CAMRHE010000843.1, read on the forward strand.
TTAATTGTGATTTTTATTTAGGTCATAATCGCTAGCCCAAGCTCAGTGTAATGTCCTCTACAACATACTGTGACTGGCTTGATATTGGATATTCCTGGTGAAAGACTCCCTTTAATAACAACTGAGAATGGCTTCAAAGCCCTTGAGGTTTTCTGTTTCTGTAGCCTCCATAAACTGGTTATCCAAGCAAGTATTAATAGGATTAGTTGTGCAGGAAGTCTTATTAGTTAATTTAATACAGTCCTGTTTGCTTTGCTAAATTAATATACTTTTCAGTGCTATATTTTAAAAACCTAATTTAATAACTTGAAAAATCCATATTTGCCTTCAACAGCTTTCTTTCCTGCATCTGACATAAAGGTCTGGTAATGTATTAAACCTAATTACAACAGCAAATATATGCGCAACGCAAAGACGAACCAATGGGAGGGAAACTATTCTGACGTACTATAAAAAAAACCCTTGTAATAAAAGCTAAATAAATACATCAGCATTGATCCCCAGAGAGGAAGCCAATACTCATTTGTAGCTTAGTTTATACTTTAATTTTATAAGCTTCACTTCAGTATAGATGTCTCACTCATGTTTGGTCATGAATAGGCCAATAGAAGACAACTCAGATTTACTGATGTGCACCAAATAAAGATTTGTTTGGAAAGGTAGGAGCAGAAAGGTAATAGTGACACGAGGGATTTGGAAGACATCATAAAAGTCCCCAGGTATCTTCATCAGAAAACCTTAAAGAGGTTATCCAGGATTTAGAGCAAACTCAAGGATGGCCTGTGTGGATGTAAAGAAAAAAACAAAAAAAAGTCATAGTCACCTGTCCCTGGCGCTCCGCTGTCCAGTCCTGCTCCTTTTGCCACACATGCATCAACTGGAGCCTTACCAGCTACCTCTGAGGCCACTGTTTGGTCTCAGAGGTCATGTGAGCCTCACGGCTTTCCCGGTGAGAGGGAAACGGGACTGAAAAATGGAACGCCAGGGACAGGTGAATACGTCTTTTTTTTTTTTTCTTTTACACCCACCCTTGCCAACCCTGAGGCTGTTCTAAATCCTGAATACTCTTTTAACGTCAGACACAAGCAAGAGGCCAAATTACAAGGCTTCTGTGTGCATGCTTTGCACTTTCTTAAAGTAGCATAAAAATGTCAAATTTGTGACTATTTTATGCCAAAAAAAAAGCATAAATTCATGAATTCACCTGTGTGCGTCTAGTATGCTGATACCTTTGCTAGCCCTCATGTATTCATTTCTATACTGCTTTCTTCTTGTACACATGAGGGCTCTGGTCTACCTTGTATTGGCAGACACTGATGCTGAGGAGTGTTTTCAATCATTACATACCTGTTTAAAATCAGAGTCTTTTCCAACCATAATTTGTAGAATGTAGATGACTGGATCGCCCTTCATTGGAGGCAGCGACTCCCAGGTGACTTCACAGGTATGATCATTTATTCGGTCTATCCGAGGTGCTGGTAGGTGACACATGCATCACATTAGTTTTACAGTAAGATGAGAAACGCTTCAAGAATCTTTTATACTATGAAAAAAAGCAGCAGAAAGCTGTATGTTATATACTTCTCTGCATGAACAAACAGACTCACTTACCTTTCAAAGCAGGAGGGAGGGATTTGGGGGTGGTAAAAACATATTCTGGGGAGAAAGGTCCCTCTCCAGCTTCATTACAAGCCTGAATGCGGAATTTGTATGATGTGGACTCATTTAATCTCTGTACCTTGTACGTATGACATGGTCCTCTGTATAAGGATATAAACCTGAGGGAGAAGAAGAAGGGAAGGTTTCTCTCAAGAACTGGGAGCGCTCAGCACTTGTGTATTTGAGGAGGGAGTGGAGCAAACTTAAGGCCAAGCATTCATACCATAAACTAAGTACGTTCTGTCCTTTAAAGGTTACTACAATACTCAAAGAAAGTAATCAACACTTTATCTCTCTAACAGTTACTGTAAATGTGTGCACTACTATTATTTCTAAAAGATTTTCATAGATTAGTTTTACTATTAAATATACAAAGAAATTTGGCACCATCTTCAGGGTTTGGCCATTTCCCCAAGCTGTAAATGGTTGTCCTAAAATAAACTTTTGACACTCGCTAAGGCCTTATTCACACATCAGTGATTTCTGTCTGTGTGATGTCCATGTTTTCCAAGCATGCACTGCTTTTGTCTGTTTTTTGGACAGAACACGTTCATTCAAGTCAATGGGTTTGTGAAAACCAAGGACAGCACACTGATGCCATGAAAGTGCATCTGTATTCACGGATCTTTGCTAAGAGACTCTGAAAATTACATTTGTATGCAAGGACGGATAACATATAGATGGAAAAATAACAGAGACACAGACAGCAAATGAGAAAAATGGACACGGCCACGGATGAAAAACTGACATGAATGTGTGAATAAAGACTAATAGTAGGTTCTCTTAAGTTTTTCCATTTCAAGTCCAGGTATTGCTACACAGAAGCACATGTATATACTATGCCAGCAGATGTATCAAGTGACTATTGCATCCACAGCATTTCCTGCTTTCCATGCAGAAGCCCACATAAAAATGGATTTTTATACTGATAATTGCACACAGGATGGCTCATCAGTATGATCGCTGGTTACCCGGCACCTGTGCAACACACAGATCAGCTGCATTGGTAGCGCGTGCAACTACTCCTATTCATGTAATAGGACTCTATGGCGGTGGTTCTGGGGAAATGCAGCACTGCTCTTATTACGTGAATTGAAGTAGCTGCACATGCTCCTCATCCACTGCTGTAAATTCTGGCGCCCAATGGTTGTCACAACAACTGATCTGTGCAGGGTCTGGGTGTCAGACATGCACAGATCACATACTGATAACCTAACCTGTGGGATCCATTTGGGGCAGGAAAAACCCTTTAAGTAATTGCTTCTCTATGTATGATCACGTAAAAGACACCGCTATTATTTGATGCATAACCAATGTCCTGCAGCATCTGTTACTAAAAAAAAACCAATACATAACTATAAATATTTAAATAACATCAAAATTTGGTGTGACCTTCCTTTATAGGAACAGTCCTGGGAGTGATGATATGGCCCCCACAGAGCCCTGATCTTATCATCCAGTCTGTCTGCGATTGCATAAAGAGACAGAAGGATTGGAGCAAGCCTACATCTAAAGATCTGTGCTTACAATGTGTTCCAAATTATTATGCAAATAATATTTTCTCATATTTTCCAAAATTACCTATATGAATTGCAGTCATTGTAATTTTCCAGTCATCAACTATTCGAGTATAATTGAAAGGTTTTAGAACAAACTGCCTATGATAACAGTATATTTAAAAAAAAAAATAAACACTCAAAATGCATGTTTTAAATTATTATGCACAGCAGAATTTGCAACCTTTTAATTTTTATTAAGAACAAAAAAATGGTCATTGTGAAATTATAAGCATTAGCAGGTTATTACAAACTGAAATCAAACAGTTTTCAAGCCAAAACTTTATTCTAGGTGATGTTACATTTGCACATAGGACCCCTTGTTCAAAAGAAGCTTCTGAACTCTCTCGTCCATTGAATTTGTCAGTTTTTGGATGGTTTCTGCTTCAATTGTTTTGCATGAGGACAGAATACCCTCCCAGAGCTGTTGCTTAGATGTGAACTGCCTCCCGCCATCATAGACACTCCTTTTGATGATGCTCCAGAGGTTCTCAATGGGGTTGAGGTCAGGGGAGCATGGGGGCCACACCAGAAGTTTGTCCCCTTTTATGCCCATAGCAGCCAGAGATGCAGATGTGTTATTTGCAGCATGAGACGGTGCATTATCATGCATGAAAATGATCTTTCTGCGGAATGCATGGTTCTTCTTCTTCTTGAACCATGGCAGGAAGTGCTGTTTTAGAAACTCCACATACATTATGGAGTTCATCTTTACCCCTTCAGGGATCCTAAAGGGGCCGACAATCTCTCTACCCATGATTCCAGCCCAAAACATTACTCCACCTCCTCCTTGTTGGCGCCGTAGCCGTGTTTGCATGGGGTGTCCATCAACAAGCCATCCTCCACTCCATCCATCTGGACCATCGAGCGTTGCACGGCACTCATCGGTGAACAAAACAATTCTGAAGTCAGTCTTCATGTGTTGTTTGGCCCACTGGAGCCGTTTCTGCTTGTGTGCAGTGGATAGAGGAGGTCGACAGGATGGCTTACGCACAGCTGCAAACCTCTGAAGGACCCTGCATCTTGTTGTTCGGGGGACGTTGGAGGCACCAGCAGCTTCAAAAACTTGTCTGCTGCTATGACAAGGCATTTTTGAAGCTGCTCTTTTAACCTGACGTAATTGCCTGTTGGAAAGAGTCCTCAATTTTCCCTTATAAGCACGCACACGTGTGTGCTGTGAATCAGCTACATACTTCTTGATTGTGCGATGATCACGATGAAGTCTCATGGCAATGTTGATTGTAGTCATGCCTTGACCTAAACACTCCACAATTTGTTGCTTCTCAGCAGCCGACACATCCTTTTTCTTTCCCATTTTGGCTGAAAATGTAGGCTGCTTAATAATGTGGGACAGCCTTCTTAAGAAGTCTTGCCTTTAATTGGACACACCTGCCAAACTAATTAGCACAGGTGTTTGCAATTGCTTTCAGTGATATCAAGAGCCCTGACACACATCACCATCAATGAGTTTAACTGACAAACAAAAAAATTCTTACCTTATCACTCCTAAACACTTTTTGCATAATAATTTGGAACACAATGTAGTTCTCCAAGATGGCAGGGAACAACCTCCCTTCCTGATGAAGGGAATTGATCCTGAAACATTGCAATCAAAAAGGTGTATAACCTGGCAATTATGGATAAATGATTTATACACTGTTTGTTACATGACTATTGTTAATAAAATACTTGGCAGATATAATTTTGGAGTTCTATCACAAAACATTAGTGAATGTTCACCAGTTCTGAGTAGTATTAGTCGACTGCCACCCTGTACCCCTCTTTCTATTTGGATACAACCTCCCTGCCGAGTTCCTTAAAAAACTGTCTGCAAGTGTCCCTAGAAGAATTGATGGAAGGGAAAGGGTGGTCACATCAGATGATGGGATTTAGATTTCTCTTTTCTTCATTGACTTCATTTTGTTAATTAACTAAAAAAAACTATTAACACTTAGATTTTTCAAACACTTTGACTTTGCAGCATTCTCTCCACACCTTCCTAAACCCTTTGCATTTTTTTTCTCTATATAAAAACACACATATCTACATCTATCTATATAGCCAGGACTGTGGAGTCAGTAGGCCAAATCACCAACTTTGAATCAGACTCCAACTACTTCATAAATGGCTGACAAACCCCCCCCCCCCAAAAAAAAAAAAAAACACACACATATTTATCTCTCAATCTCTGCATCTAATTATACAATATTGATACATGTATAAAATAATTTAAATAATATAAATATATATATTTTTTAAATTATTTCAAGCTGCAATTTTTTACAGATTCCGACTCCACAGCCCTGTAATATGGCACAGATACTATATTTAATTTATTTACTTATTTATTCCTTTATAGTGGTAATAAGTGTGTAGCACACATGACATCACAGCAGGTATCTACTTACCTTTCACTTTTGTCCTCCATCTGAAGGTGATACTGAATGGAGTCTGTTGGGATAGCTCTAGACGCACCATCTCCCCATTTCAGCTTAAGGCTCTGGTGACTATACACAGCACATTCCAGACGTGGGGGCTCTGGGGGAAGGGGTTTGGTTTTCAATTTTACTGAGTGACTGAAAGGACCTGCTCCCAGACTGTTTAGGGCCTGAACTCGTATTCTAGTAAGTAACAAACATATACAGTAGAAGTCAGCAGAAGACAGGTAACCATAGATATAAATATATCTTAATACATTACTGAAAGAATGCATTGTTCCATTGTTTCCAGAAGTTTTTTTTTTTTTTTTTTTTTTTTACTTTCACACTAATAACTCATAGGTTATTCCAGGCAGATCGTAGATCTTAAGAGGTAAGGATTCCTTACTTCATAAGCCCATGTGCCTCTAAGTTTCCATAATTGACCCATGGAAAATGACTGCTCAGCCAATCACTGGCCACAGCAGTGACGCACCCGAGACAGTGATTGGCTGAGCAGGATTTCCTGTGGCAGAGTATCGGTGAGGTGAGCAATAAATTAACTTTTTTTTTTTTTTTTAACTCATTATCAATCTGCACCCCAGGCCTACAACATTTTTCCATCAGTGAACTTTTTGTTCGACTCATGCTTACATGTGGTAGTTATTAGGTACAGTATGAGACGACAAGTTGTCCATGAGCACAAAGTATAAAGACAGTATTTAATTTATATTGTACCTGTATGTGGTGTCTGGCTGTAACTGTTCTATAATGTAGCTTGATGACTTTCCTACGGTGATGGTCTGCTTCTCTCCATAGTCTATACAGTAGCCAGTAATCTCTGATCCGTGGTCACATGGCCTCTCCCACTGCATAGCAAGGCAGGTGGAAGGAGAATAATGCAGGCTATCTATTTCATCTTCCTTAATTCCCCAGAGGTTTGTCACGGCTGCTGGTACAGAAGCAGGCGTCAAACATGCAACTACTTCACTGAACAGGCCTGCGCCAGCAACATTCACAGCCTGGAAGCATGGGAACAAAGCATAAGAGTGTAAATCACCATAGCTATATCCAGACAGACCTTGTAGGTGGTCTAGTAATACAGTATATGACCCATAATTATATATAGACTTGCCTGAACCCTGCAGTAGTAAACAATTGCCGGTGAAAGGCCTTTAATCTCATATGTAAAGCCAGGACCACAGTAACAAATTTGCATGCAGCCTTCCATGCCTCCCCACTCCACCCGGTACTCAGTGATGTCTGCACCATTATTATTAGGGGCCTGTGGGATAAAAAAAGCATGATTACATTGGGGAAAAAGAAAGCGCCCTTATAAATCTAAATTCATCATCCTATCAAAAAGCATTAGAGAACACAGCTAGTTTTATAAACAATACCGAAAAACCGACAAAAAACTGCAAGGGCCGCACCTGGTGCATAAAAAGTCCCATGTATATCACCGATCAATTAGAACTGAATACAACAGGCTGGAATACAAGCAATATTTGGAAATGTATATTGCATTATCTTTAACTTCCTAACATACTTTTACAAGTACAATCCAAATATACAGCTACAGTGGGAACACTAAAGTGGAACTTCCTGATGGCAACGCTGGAGTCCATCAGCAAGCTTGAGATTGCCATTAGTGGAATTGCAGTTTCATAGGTACGAGAAGAGAAAATGTATTTATTTTTGGTTACTTACATAGCGCCATCATATTCCACAGCGCTTTACAGATATTGTCAACACTGTACCGAGTAAGGCTCACAATCTAAGTTTCCTATCAATATGTCTTTGGAGTATGAGAGGAAACCGGAGTACCCTGAGGAAACCCACAAACACTAAACATACAAACTCAATGCAGATGTTGTCCCTGGCTGGATTTCAATCCAGGACCCCAGTTGACACTACTCATAAATTATTAACAATGCTTGACTGAATGCTTAGAAGTACTTTTATTAATAATACCATTAAAAACCAGGCTTTATTAGACACAATATCATGCCAATAATAGTCAGGCTTATCAGATTGGAATATATAGCTGTGGGAATACGAAAACAGGCAGTTAAGGAATCCGCCCATCTGTATCTTATTCATTCCAATATACACCCAAATATTATAGCGTTTTTTTCTGTCTGGACAGGTATTGCACAAATAATTGTCTAATATTGCACAGTGATCCTCCTTGTAGCTAACATGTTTTCCCTCTAACCAATGTTCACCTGAGATGCCGTTTACAGCAATCACAAATAGGCGGGTTATTACATAGCTACACTTTCCTTTTGCATGTACAGTACAGACCAAAAGTTTGGACACACCTTCTCATTCCAAGAGTTTTCTGTATTTTCATGACTATAAAAATTGTAGATTCACACTGAAGGCATCAAAACTATGAATTAACACATGTGGAATTATATACTTAACAAAAAAGTGTGAAACAACTGAAAATATGTCTTATATTCTAAGTTCTTCAAAGTAGCCACCTTTTGCTTTGATTACTGCTTTGCACACTCTTGGCATTCTCTTGATGAGCTTCAAGAGGTAGTCACCTGAAATGGTCTTCCAACAGTCTTAAAGGAGTTCCCAGAGATGCTTAGCACTTGTTGGCCCTTTTGCCTTCACTCTGCGGTCCAGCTCACCCCAAACCATCTCGATTGGGTTCAGGTCTGGTGACTGTGGAGGCCAGGTCATCTGGCGTAGCTCCCCATCACTCTCCTTCTTGGTCAAATAGCCCTTACACAGTCTGGAGGTGTGTTTGGGGTCATTGTCCTGTTGAAAAATAAATGATGGTCCAACTAAACGCAAACCGGATGGAATAGCATGCCGCTGCAAGATGCTGTGGTAACCATGCTGGTTCAGTATTCCTTCAATTTTGAATAAATCATCAACAGTGTCACCAGCAAAGCCCCCCCCACACCATCACACCTCCTCCTCCATGCTTCACGGTGCGAATCAGGCATGTAGAGTCCATTCGTTCACCTTTTCTGCGTTGCACAAAGACACGGTGGTTGGAACCAAAGATCTCAAATTTGGACTCATCAGACCAAAGCACAGATTTCCACGGGTCTAATGTCCATTCCTTGTGTTCTTTAGCCCAAACAAGTCTCTTCTGCTTGTTGCCTGTCCTTAGCAGTGGTTTCCTAGCAGCTATTTTACCATGAAGGCCTGCTGCATACAGTCTCCTCTTAACAGTTGTTGTAGAGATGTGTCTGCTGCTAGAACTCTGTGTGGCATTGACCTGGTCTCTAATCTGAGCTGCTGTTAACCTGCGATTTCTGAGGCTGGTGACTCGGATGAACTTATCCTCCGCAGCAGAGGTGACTCTTGGTCTTCCTTTCCTGGGGCGGTCCTCATGTGAACCAGTTTCTTTGTAGCGCTTGATGGTTTTGGCCACTGCACTTGGGGACACTTTCAAAGTTTTCCCAATTTTTCGGACTGACTGACCTTCATTTCTTAAAGTAATGATGGCCACTCGTTTTTCTTTACTTAGCTGCTTTTTTCTTGCCATAATACAAATTCTAACACTCCATTCAGTAGGACTATCAGCTGTGTATCCACCTGACTTCTGAACAACACAACTGATGGTCCCAACACCATTTATAAGGCAAGAAATCCCACTTATTAAACCTGACAGGGCACACCTGTGAAGTGAAAACCATTTCAGGTGACTACCTCTTGAAGCTCATCAAGAGAATGCCAAGAGTGTGCAAAGCAGTAATCAAAGCAAAAGGTGTCTACTTTGAAGAACCTAGAATATAAGACATATTTTCAGTTGTTTCACACTTTTTTGTTAAGTATATAATTCCACATGTGTTCATTCATAGTTTTGATGCCTTCAGTGTGAATCTACAATTTTTATAGACATGAAAATGCAGAAAACCCTTGGAATGAGAAGGTGTGTCCAAACTTTTGGTCTGTACTGTATATAGAATGCATTAATTCATATATTTCACTATATGAGTGCCCTGGTTAGCATTAGTATAACAAGTGCAGCCACATATACTTTATTTATCCCCCCCCCCATTTGTGTAAGCCACAATATAATCATTAGGAATGCCACTGACATACAACTGCATACACGAATGGGGGTATAAATACATAAGAAGATGAATCTCTGTGCAATATTAGTTATTTGTGCAATCCAAGTCCAAGCAGGTATAACCCTATATTTGGGTTTATACTGGAATTAATAAGATAGGGAGGGGCGGATTCATTAACAGCCTGTCTAAGCCTGACTATCATTGGGATGATATTGTGGCTAATACAGCTCAATCTGTAATGGTATTAATAAAAGGCAGCTTAATAATTGATATATCAAGGAACAATGAAAGAATGGAGGGTCAGAGTTTAACTGCATGTATTTAACTGTATGTATAGGCAGAAAGACACCATGTGTTGGTAGCATAGTCTTCCTGAGAATGTGGATGTATCCACTGATTGTGCTCATAAAAAAGGGTTGTCACTAAGGCCCCATGCACACAGCGAAAACTGGACTGGAAAATCCATTCCGTATATTGTCCATATTTCCCAACCTGAACTCAGTCCAGACACTGCCAGGAGTACCAGCCGCCTCGTGACTCATGTACTGTATATAGTTTAGAACAATACAGATGTGGAGAGGCAGGGAAATCCAGCCAATGTATAGACAAGATCTTTTGGTCCAGGTTCCTCTGTGTGATTGGGGTCTAAAAAGGGGAGAGTTGAGAAAGGAGGTATAATATATACTATAGTACATAAACATAAGCTTGTATATTGTAAAAGAAAGAATTGCTTGGACAAGGAAAGGGTTTTTAAATAACAGGTATTTAACATCAGAAATTTAGGTAAGAACTCCTGCCAGTCATGGACGAGACTGAAAGAACTGATACATTCAAGAGGTGCATACTACTTAGCTAGTGACTATCAATGCTTCGCTATGCATTGAAGTTGTCCCATGATGGCTTTTTCTCATCCACATAAACCACTTTTTGCCAAAAACAGCCTGTAGGTATGGGTTTGCAAGCCCTTCATCCTCTTCAATATCATCAAGCCAATTCCCACATGCACATGGGATCAGTTTTTGTTTTATTTTACATGTAGCTTAAACCAGGTGAACGTTATTCAAAAAGTGCATTGTCTGAACTAGGCTCTAAGGTTATCAACAGTATTATTTGATACACTCTTACCTCCCAGTGTATCTGAGCACATGTTGCAGATTTGCAGGTTATCTGAGGCGGTCTGCACGGATCTGGAGGTCCCGGTGCGGTTGTGATTTCACACTTTTCAGAAAATGGTCCAAACTATAGATTAAATAAGAATAGATATTTAGAGTTTAAAATACATAATAGAAAAGCTGAGAGTACACACCAATTTTTAAGTAAAAAAATAAACATCTAAAAAACTCCTTTCCAAGACCACTGAAGAAAAATGAAGGGAAGGTCGTTCCCTGTTTTCATCACCTGTAACTTCCTACATCCCTATCATACAAAAGACGCTTATGATATCGCTCGCCAGGAAAACAGGAGCCCATGTCACTTTTACTGTGCCTTTGAGCCCTGCAGAACCAATCTGCAAAGGGGAGGAGAAGTGTGGGAGATCCTCATGTGTACGTGGGGTTCTCTACCATGGTTTATTGAGATTTACAGGAACAGGATGGGGTATCAAAACTTAGTAGACAACATAAAAAGTTTCATTAAAACATTAAATCATTACATACATGTGAAGAAATGATCAGGACCAATAATCCCACCACACATTCACAGGCTCTTTACTAGTTGTGTAGAAAAGATGGTACACTGCAGTAACACACATACCCCAGCTTTGTTTGCTGCACGTATCCTGAAGCTGTAAGTTTTTCCTGGAAGAAGACCGCAAACTGTTTGCTCTATATCATTTCCTTGGTATACCTCTCTCTGTTCACCTTCACTAGTAGACATCTCCAGGCTATAGCAGGTGACTGCAGATCCACCATCTACAGGAGGCGGCGCTGTAGATAGAATAGGTACAAATATGATATGGTACATGATGGCAGAGAAATACAGGCATCCAACTTTCAAATAAGGAGACAAAAAACACGCGTGTCAAAAACATCTGACCTACTACTAATACAAGCATGATGTTACAAGAGGCCACTAACAACACTTAAAAGAAAAAAAAGCCTTTTTGGGAAAAACAGAGAGGAAAGAAGAGCCCACTATTTTAGCACACATTGGCAATCCTCCTCCTATACCACAAATGTTATTTTACAAGGAATTTGAGTATTTACTAAAACATTTAGGAGGGTAGACAGGTCCTCTAACAATTCTTTAAAGGGGTTTTGATCATTACTGACACTTATCCCCTGGATGTCCAATCCCTGTAACCACCAGCAATAAGGAGAATGGGTATCTGATAGTCTTCCTGCATCCTCCATGTGAATCACCAAGTACACATGACTGTCCAGTGCTCCATTCACTTTTATGGGGCTTCTGCAGACTGTAGTTCTGGAAGCTCTATAGAAGTGAATGGAGCACCAGTTAGTCATTCCCACAAGTGCTTTGTTCACATGGGAGGATATAAGGAGACTTTCAGGCCCCTGTTCTCCCAGGGTCAGACACCCAAACAATCTCCTATCCTTTGGGCAAAACCCCTTTAAAAATTTAAAGTATATATTATTTTTGGCACGTAATTCTACACATAATACAATTTTATTTATTAAAGGGTACATTTTTAATGCTGCATTACCCCATCGTAATTGGACTTCTCTGGCCCGTGGTCTGCCTTGAAGTCTTAGTGGTTGGCAAGGTCCAGGTATCACAGCTGGGGTCTGTATTGTCAAAGTGTCTGAAGCCTTCAAAAGAGTAAGAAAAAATAGCAACAAATAGCTCAGTTAATGAACAAACAACTGCTGGATTAACTTACCTGTACATTATTATTGTGGAGTGTAGGGGTGTAACAGCAGATAGATTAGAGAAATGCATTAATGCTTCGTTCACACCTGCGCTTGCTGTCCGTCCGTTGCCAATCCAGTGAAAATCTCGGCGAACTGGATTGGCATCAGATACAGACCGGTCAGCGGCGCATTGGTTAAAAACCCATTCATTTGAATGGGTTTTTAAAGCAGTGCGCGGGTGTGCGCTTACACCCTCTGCGCTGCCAATCTTTTTTTTTTCGTCGGACACGAAGTCCTGTGTGTCCGACTTTGTTTCTGACGAAAAACCGGTCTGTATGCCAATCCAGTTCGCCGAGATTTTCACTGGATTGGCAACGGACGGACAGCAAGCGCAGGTGTGAACCCACCCTAAAGGGGTTTTCTGGCCCCATATTGATCAATTGGTTATAGGTTAATAGGTGTAATAAGTGTATCGCAGGACAATACATTTAACGTAGCCTGTGAATTAGGCACCGTCAATCTGATGCAATGATGCAGGTCCCAGAAACTGGAGCATCCGGTCCAAAAAATGTCCATGAAATCTCTGAAGTGCATCTCTATCATTACTATTAATAAAACCATGAATTAAACATATCCAGACATCCTTACCAGGCTTTGTCCACCTTCACTAAGACAGGAAACACGAATCCTGTAGGAGCAGCCTGGGCTCAGGTGGTCACACACATGTTCTCGCGCTGGTCCAGAGTACGCAGTGTCCCAATTGCTTCCTGAAAGATTAGATTCGTGCCAATCGCAAGTCATTGTATTAATAACACATAGGCTGGTTTCCTAGAACCGCTAAACCAAAGATTTCAGATAAACTCAACCACAACAAAACAGCAAAGCTTCCTAGAAACAATTTAATAAACCTATGAGCGTAAGCTCATTGATCAGCACCGATAGTGCGAGAGATGAGAAATCTCACGTAATGTGCACTGTACACATGAATTAACAATGACAATCTGTCGTCAAAATACGGTTATCAGATGGATGGCAGATTGAATAGCTTCAGATGAACAGACTGCACGTCACAATAGACGGAGGTACAGTCAGATCGCAAGTACAAAGTGTAGAAACATAAAGGAAATAAAATCTGAATGGTTATACAAATACGGAACAACATGTTGGAATACACACAGACAAAAGAGCCCTAGCCTATGAAACAAATAAAATATCAGTCATAATTATTAGCTTTATCAGTGTTAATAATGTGTGTACACACAATGGCAAGCTTCTGCTTGGCTGCTGTGCGTTACAAGCCATGTGAGCACATCATCTCAAGTTATTAAATAAGCCCCAGTTTACACTATTCACATGTTTGATCCAAAGGAGCAACGTGCAAAATACAGTCAAACTTCACTCCCTTGGAACGCAAACATTTTAAGTACTGTAAAAAAAAAGCCATACGTATATAGTATAGTAAGTACTAGGGTAGCTCAGGTACACCAGAGGAAATGATCAAGGGCCCAAACTCCAGTTGCCCAAGGAAATTCCATTTTACCGTTATCATGGGCCAGATTATCAGGTTTTAGATTATAGAACAGCTATACAGGGACAGACATACCCTCAGCACAATCTGTGCAGCTGCAGAGGGGCCCGGGAGGTCAGGGGGCCCTACCACCTTAACAGCAGTTTTCTACTGTCTGTTAATATTAGGATAACCATGTTTTATAATGGACAGAAGTTGTCAGAGTAAATGGATTGTTTTTTTAGGAGATGAGTAGAAGCCCGGAGAGGGGTGACTGTGGCTATAGTGGACTCTGGACTCTGCAAAGGCATTTGACACAGCCTTCATGCCCAATGGGAAAAATAATCTTTTCACTGGTTTAGAAAGCGTAATTTAGAATTGGATTGAAACCTGTCTGAAGGATTGTATTCAGAGTTGTGGTCAATGAGTCCCAGACTACCAATGCTCTTTGGTTGTACCCCAAGGTTCAGTGTAGGGTTTGATGTTATTCCATGTATGTGTTAATGATATAAAATGGGGTTTATAGCTTGGTATCATCTGCAAAGAATTGGAACAGTGCTATGTAGTACAGTGCAGTCTATAGAGGATGTTCATTACTAGCAGACTTGGACAGACTGAGTGTTTGGGCATCCAATTGGCAAATAAGGTTCAATGCAGATAAAATGTTACACTATGCATCTGGGTAAAAACAGACTGCATGTGGCATATGTCAAAGGGCGACTCTCTTGTTGATAAGGACCTGTGTGTACTTTGAGATTATACTATAGGTTAAATAAGGTGCAGTGTCAATAAGCAGCTCCTAAAGCCAGCGGGATATTGTTGTGTAGTAAAATAGGCATGAACTCGGGGGATAGTAATGTAATATTACCACTTTACAAGAATTGAAGTGGCCTCGTCTAGAATATGAGTTTGGTTCTTGGCACCAGTTCAGATGCAAGTTTTTATGAGGATTTTAAGTCACACACGTGGATTGCATTTTTCTGCAATAGTTTTTTTCTTTTTTGTGACATGAAGCTGCATGGTTATTTATATTTTACGCAGCAATAAGTAATTTCCATTTATAGCTGTGCAGATATCATAGCAAACTAAAGAGATGTTAGGAGATACTTACCACTTAGCTCTTCAAATAGTTCTACAATGTATTTAGTAATTGTAGCTCCTCCATTATCTTTCGGTGGATCTGAACAGAAAGAAATATACAAGTGAATCATAAGAAAGGGGATGTTTCAGGTCCATTGTGAAATACAATTTACAATTGTCTTAGAACAATAAGGTTCTTATGGAGGACAGAAAAGTATATCTCCAATTATAAGAAAAAAAGACTTTTTTTATAAATAAATTTTGCAAATAAAAATAAGAAACTTTGTATAGCTTTTTAAAGAAAAATGCTTCTTTTGCCATTTGTCAGACTGCTTTCCACCATAACTAACTCAGCCTGTTATCCCATTCCGGCATCAGCACGTGGCAAACCAGGGCAGATGTCGGGGCCCATTGAGCTCAAGGGGGCCCACTGCTTAGCTGAGAACTGAAAGAATCAGTTTTATTAATAAAACCCTTGCTAAACCTGCTGTCATCAGTCTGCAACCCCTTGTGTCCGTTTCCCCTCTCTGACCCCTCATAAGCTGCTGTCTTCTCCAAGTGATGTACGGTGCTTCTGTAACAGCTGGAATGTCTGTGGAAAGGCAATTTAAAACTCTACACACCTTCACTGGTGCTCTCCTCAAGGAGAGATGTTCCCGTCCTTAAGCCACTCATTGCCTCTCACAAAGCCAGCCAGTTCACTTTGCTCTGCAATGATGAGGGACAAAAATCCCGAAACGGCGCTGTATGCAGATAAGTGATACTGGCTTGGCTAAAATCCCATTTGCTGTCTCAAGACTTGGTGAGTCAAAAGCAAACTGAGGATCTGTTACATCCAACAGAGGGCGCATGAGCTCCCAGCTCCTTTCCCATAATGCCTTGTAACATCTGTGACCACAGATAAGTGATAGATAAGCAGTAAAATTTTAATCCTGTTAATTTAAGTCTATTAGTCTGTTCACTACATTTGTTCTGCCCTGTGACTTGTAGTACCTCATCCTTCTTACACAGCTGATACCAATAGAATATATATTCAGTGAGCAGACGGGACCTGTCAGACAATCTGAATTTCACTTAATCATAGAAGTCTAAAGAGAGGAGAAGAGAGAGACAGCACAGAGTAATATATAAGACTACAAGATGTAAGAGCGAGCAATTAAGGTGGAAGAGCAGTTTGAAAAAAAAGGGGAAAGAAGCATTTTTTTTATATAAAATATATGGTAGTTTCTTATGGTCACTTATACATTAATTTATAAAGTTATTTCACATTTGAAGGTATGCTTTAAATGGTACCTGAAATTTTTAGATGCACAGGAAAATATACTTCTGTAAGTGCCCCACAACATTTTTTTAAAATTATTTAAAACTGCTGCTAGAAGGCCTATAAAACACAGGATACAGTACTCACCTCTCCCTCTGTTTCCAGTAGTGGGAGCTCTGTTCACCTTAGCTGAAGTCACCAATGCCATCCCTTTTGTACAAGGGAACCGCTGTAGCCAGAGGCCTCAGTGGTGACCTCTTCACAAATGTGACTGCTGTGACGTGCCGTTTGAGAAGAGGTACCTACTGAGACCTGCGATTGACTGCAGTGGTCACCAGGCACAATTAGCCGGGGTACCTGTACATAAATGAACGGACCTGAGGCTGCTGGAGACAGAGGCCCAGGGACAGGTGAGTACTTGTTTATGTTTCTTGCTCCACTAGCAGCAATATAAAATCATAGCTATATACATGTTATATGGCCAGAAGTAGCTCTGGTCCTATTTAAGTGAATGGGACAGAACTGCTTCCGGCCGTATACCATATATACAGCTTCCGGAGTCCAGAGACAGCTAGATCAGATGAGAACAGACCCAAACCGATCAGATACTGATGACCTATCCTGTGGATATTCAAGGGGTCTTGGACAACCTTTTTAATTACAGTAGGAAGTTGTTTTAGATGTAACTGTCTAATATACTATTAGTAATATAATTTCTGCTAATGCTGAAGCTAGTTAGTGGCGGAAAGCTGCAGGTTAACCAGATTCAAAGTAACTGCTCTGCAGATAGGTCCTAGCTCTATATAGAAAGCATAGGCCACTGTAAGCAAAGACCTAACATCTACCACTAGAAGTGAAAGACCTGCTAAGAAAATATTTGAGAATTATACAAACTAATCATTTATATAGTGAGATAATATACCAAAATCTATTTTCACTTACAGAATGCAAATTGGGTACATCAAAAACCTGTAAAGTCTAGTTTTACTCTGATCCATCATTTAAAGACCTTAAATGTCCTGTAAAACTTCTCCAAAAAGACTACACATTTTTCTTGACCAGAATTTGTGGGTTTCCAGTCCCATCATATACTATATACAGGCTATGACCCTAGAAGACCATGTTTTAATGTAATTTGGGCGGACATCTGAAAGAGGATTCACTGTATGTTTGCATTCGATCACTTTACAATTTGTATATAGAATTGATATACTAAAGTTACAGTCTATATTATGGCCCACAGCTGCAAGTGCCCCTCTGCTGGATGTAAAGTTTCTTGCCGGCTCAATTTTTCGCATGAGGATGGCTTCACATTAGTATAATACAAGTACATTTTCTCCATATGATGTGCAAGTTCACATGTAAGTCATAATTCGGACTCAGAAATGAACCCATATTACACTAGTAGGAGCAGTGAATTTCCAAGACAAACCAGCAAAAGTATGAACTTAGCTCTGAGATATAATATAGAATAATAAAGTTATTTCATTATAAAATTAAGTATATAAAAAATGAAAATCAAAGTGTGCTCATAGAAATTCAATGAACGTCAGCCAAGCCTGCCATTTATTCGGAGGGACTCACCAAGCACCTAAGTGTATAGAAGACAAAGCTGCCCCTAAGGCAGATGTCAGGAAAAAACACCTTAGACAACAACAAGCCCGATTCGCTATTTTCACTGCAAAAACAAGCATTTGGCTTTATAATATATAGGCCAAATCAGTCGGCAGCACTTACCCCAAACTATGCGGAAGCTCTGTGCATGGACTTTTCCTTTCACAGAAGGCTTTGAGGGTACACCTGGCCTGTCTGGAAGGGTCAAAAACTCCACCGCCTCACTTGGACCGCTCTTCCCTTCTGAGTTATATGCAATAACCTAAAATTAAGGTTGCAGATAGAAAATCAGTAGACAGAAGTAATAGGGGCATGTGGGTTATAACATATAACTACAGCATTAAACAGAGTGGGTTGTGAAACTGACAAAATAAAGGCAGCAATGAGATACAGTGGGGAAAAAAAGTATTTAGTCAGCCACCAATTGTGCAAGTTCTCCCACTTAAAAATATGAGAGAGGCCTGTAATTGTCATCATAGGTAGACCTCAACTATGAGAGACAAAATGAGAAAACATATCTAGAAAATCACATTGTCTGATTTTTTAAGAATTTATTTGCAAATTATGGTGGAAAATAAGTATTTGGTCACCTACAAACAAGCAAGATTTCTGGCTCTCACAGACCTGTAACTTCTTCTTTAAGAGGCTCCTCTGTCCTCCACTCATTACCTGTAGTAATGGCACCTGTTTGACATTGTTATCAGTATAAAAGACACCTGTCCACAACCTCAAACAGTCACACTTCAAACTCCACTATGGTGAAGACCAAAGAGCTGTGGAAGGACACCAGAAACAAAATTGTAGACCTGCGCCAGGCTGGGAAGACTGAATCTGCAATAGGCAAGCAGCTTGGTGTGAAGAAATCAACTGTGGGAGCAATAATTAGAAAATGGAAGACATACAAGACCACTGATAATCTCCCTCGATCAGGGGCTCCACGCAAGATCTCACCCCGTGGGGTCAAAATGATCACAAGAACGGTGAGCAAAAATCCCAGAACCACATGGGGGGACCTAGTGAATGACCTGCAGAAAGCTGGGACTAACGTAACAAAGGCTACCATCAGTAACGCACTACTCCGCCAGGGACTCAGATCCTGCAGTGCCAGACGTGTCCCCCTGATTAAGCCAGTACATATTCGGGCCCGTCTGAAGTTTGCTAGAGAGCATTTGGATGTTCCAGAAGAGTATTGGGAGAATGTCATATGGTCAGATGAAACCAAAGTAGAACTGTTTGGTAGAAACACAACTCGTCATGTTTGGAGGAGAGTGAATGCTGAGTTGCATCCAAAGAACACCATACCTACTGTGAAGTATGGGGGTGACAATATCATTCTTTGGGGCTGTTTCTCTGCAAAAGGACCAGGACGACTGATCCATGTACATGAAAGAATGAATGGGGCCATGTATCGTGAGATTTTGAGTGCAAACTTCCTTCCATCAGCAAGGGCATTGAAGATGAAACGTGGCTGGGTCTTTCAGCATGACAATGATCCCAAGAACACCGCCAGGGCAACAAAGGAGTGGCTTCGTAAGAAGCATTTCAAGGTCCTGGAGTGGCCTAGCCAGTCTCCAGATCTCAACCCCATAGAAAACCTTTGGAGGGAATTGAAAGTCCGTGTTGCCCAGCGACAGCCCCAAAACATCACTGCTCTAGAGGAGATCTGCATGGAGGAATGGGCCAACATACCAGCAACAGTGTGTGCCAACCTTGTGAAGACTTACAGAAAACGTTTGACCTCTGTCATTGCCAACAAAGGATATATAACAAAGTATTGAGATGAACTTTTGTTACTGACCAAATACTTATTTTCCACCATAACTCGCAAATAAATTCTTTAAAAATCAGACAATGTGATTTTCTAGATATGTTTTCTCATTTTGTCTCTCATAGTTGAGGTCTACCTATGATGTCAATTACAGGCCTCTCATATCTTTTTAAGTGGGAGAACTTGCACAGTTGGTGGCTGACTAAATACTTTTTTTCCCCACTGTAGGCCTGATAATTCTAGAAAAACTAATCCACTGGAACAAATTATATAGGAAACAGATAAATTATAATCTAAAAATATTGAGAACACTAAAAATTATAAAAAGATGACAAAGTACTTGGCTCTCTGCACCTATGTTAAGGTTAGATGGTGAGAGAAGCAGCTTAGAATAACCAGTTGTCATATCTACATGTTTAGTAGAATTGGTCGTAGATATTGCATTCTTGCAGGCAGGGGTGTAAATAGGAACAATGGGGCCCCATAGCAAGAATTTGACTATGCCTCCCACATTCCAATCCCCACATCATATAACACTACCTCCCACACAGTATAGTTTTCCTTTACAGGCCCCTAATACAGTACGGGCCTCCGCAGAGTGACTTTAGACCCTTACCTAAAGTAACCTACCTAGCACATGCCAACCGAGAGCAAACCAACCTATAAATATGAGATATAATTTTTATACTGGAGAAAGGACCTACCCTAAACTTGTATTTTGTGCTGCGCCTCAGGTTCATCGCTGTGAATGTAAGGTCATCTCCATTATACTTTGGCTTGAATCCATAGCCCTAAAAAATAAAAGGACATTAAAAATAACCCATGACAAAACCAGCTTCACAAAAACAATCAATACTTATTACAGATCAGCAGAAGTCATTTATGTAATGATTTTATCGCTACATATTATGGTACAGGAATGATGGATTGACTATAACTTCTGAACCTCCTCTTAGGGGCCAGTCACATCAGTATAACAAAAAAATGATGTCAAAAACAGATGAAAACAGACAGAAACTGAAGATCATCCAGTTTCTGTAGGTCAGAAAACTTGGCCATCCCATACTTGCGTGTCCCAAAAATAACAGATAGAAACTGATGCAAGGTTCACACTAGCTTCACCTCCACTTTGTTCTGATAGGTCAGAGGACCAGAACAACATAGGGGCAGACCACTAAAATACCGGTAAACACACGGAGTCCAACGGACCGCATTGACTATAATCGGGTGTCTGTTGTTTTAAAACTTAAAACGGCAGAGGAAAAAAATCCTACGTTCAGGACTTTTTCAGGCGGCACTGCAATGTAGTCTCCAAAGCAGACTCTGGCACAGATGTGAACATAGCCTGATCCTTTTTTTATTTCACAATGACTATGTAACGGGATGGTCATCAATTTCCATCTCTTGTCAGACTTACAGATGCAGACTAATTTATCAAACATTGTGCGACATTTGATAATGTTGTCACAGATTACGCCAATGCAGACTCCAGCACAACTGGCTTTAAGGCTAAGGCCCTACGTAGCGGGCCACAGCAAAAAAGCGCAGAGGATTCCTCTGCGGACTTTCTGCTCCCATTATACCTATAGGGAAACAGCTAGTGTTTCCGCAGGTTCATTTGACATTTTTCGATTTCCAAAACCGCAATGGTTTTGGAAATCGCAGCGTTTCCACTGCACATATTTTTCTGCAATGTGTGGATGGGATTCACGTTTTACAGTCACTTTGCAGTGACTGTAAAACGCCACGGTTTTTGCCACAGCGTTTCCACCACAGCATTTTCACCACGTGGGGCCCCAGCCTAGAAATTCCCCTAATGATAAATTTCCCCCCATCAAGTTTATGCAAAGACTCAATGGCCAAGATTTATTATGCCTTTTATAAAGTCATAATTTTTTGTGCAAAACGTGGTCTTGCGCAAAAAAAATTAGCTGGCGTACCGTTCCCCTAGACACACAGCAAAGCGGAGGGTGTTCCTCTTTTATGAGGTGGTGTGCTCCTCGTAATATATGAGGTGCACCCTCCACCAATTTAGGGGCTATGAAGACTGGTGTTAGCCTTAATAAATCTGCCCCAGTATTTATAGTGTTGTCTCCTATTTTTCCAAGACCAATTCTCCCCAGCTTTCTGGATGTCAGCTTTTGAGCCAAATCCTGACTGATAACAACCCATTCTTGTCTAATCAATGGTTGGAGTTTATCACAATTTCTGTGTTTTTCTTTGTCCACCCTATCTTAGAGGATTGACCACAGATTCTCAATGGGATTGAGATCTGGGGAGTATCAAGGATATGAACCCATAGAATCATCTAAACTAAAAGATACTGAGGCAGAAATGTTTGCAAAAACAAAATTTGTGTCAGTCTCAAAACTTTTAGCCTCGACTGTACATGTAGAAAATGTTACATGTGTATATACGGTATAGTCAGTGTTTTTTCTTGTTCTTTTAGGGTGGGTTCACACTACTGTTGGATATCCGTTATGATAGTGTCTGTTTAAAAAAAAAAAAAAAAAAAAAAAAAAAAAAGATTTACATAACCAGACTTGCTAAACACATAATTGTCTCACCTTATATTTGCCTCTCTATTCTAATATATTCCATTAAGGCAATTTAATGTGTAAAAGAACAGAATTATTATTGCTTCTGTTGCTAGGCAAAGTAATGTTCTTTTTACATAATCTTATTAGAGCACAATAACATAAATGGTGTAAATAGTGCGAGTATGCCAACACATAACCAGTCACCATAATACATTTATTAAGATACAAGTAGCTTTTTTCATACAGCCATATTTCTTAATCTGGACCCAAGCTTCTATTTTATCATTAAAGAGGACCTTCCATCACCTTCTCCATTACCTTCAGTTCTTGCATTGCTTAATAAGTGACCTCTCCACTGATTCTGGCGCAGTTGGAATTTTTCCTCTAGCCCCCACCATTCCTGAGTAATCAGTGCTGTTAGTTTTGGTACCTGATATGATAACTGTAAGGCCATGTGGGTGTGGATAGGCGGGAGCAGGCAGAGGGATATGACTCAGAGCTCCTATCAGAGGGAGATAGCATCAAAGCACAGAATCACACCCACTTCATCTGCTGCTCCCTGACACCACCCACTTGACAGTACCGAACCTAAATTATCATATCAGACACGGAAACTAATGGTACCAACTGTGCTGGATTCAGTGGAGGGGAACCTATTAAACAATGCAAGAACTGGAGGACCTCTTTAATAATAAAATAGCATTGAAAATATCATATGAAAATTTACAACATCAACATCTCCTCTAATGACGCTCATAAGAAAAATCAGTCTAACACTCAAAATTTATAACATGTTGCATAAAAAGTCAAATGTAGTCAGATTTCTGTATCATTTTAACTTCATACATCTTTGTTTTTGTTTTCTTGATTATTTGCTCTTGTCCTTTCTGCCTATGTTACAAGGCATTTGGGATGATAAGACCATACCTATCTCAGTGGTCTTCAACCTCTGACTCTGAGATGGTGGGCATTTTAATTACAAAGCAGCCAGAGTACCAAAGATTGGATACCACTAACTATTTTAGGCTGCCTTCACACTCTACTTGCCTATCCTGATGAAACATCCCCCCCGCCGTCCCCAAATTGGGGCTTCAGTATTGGTTAAATATGTCCATTTGTCTCCCTTAAACGATATTTTATCATGATAATTTTATCAAAAGGTCAATTCAAGAAAGGGGCGTGGCTTAGCCGAATCAGGCATGGCCTGAAAGGCAACACCATGCACCAAAATTCTGCCAAAAGTTGGACGCAAACTAGCACACCCCATAGGTGGTGTAAACTTTAAAGAAAGCAGTCTTTGTGGCAGATTTATAATACTATTTGCACCTGGCGCATTTTCTTTCAGTCCACGTTTACACTAACTATTAGTAAATTTGGGCATGGTTTCTCTACCAAACAGAACTGTGAACTACCTGAACAACAACAAAATATATGCATTCTGCAGATCTGGTATCACTAAGCTCATTCTATGGAAAGCCACAAACCTAAGACTTGGATAAAGGCAAGATAATTCACTTCCTTGTGCACATTAAAGGATGTCCTTCTGAAAAGTACCCATATAAACCAACTCCTCATTGGTAAAAATCTGGCTATTTAAAGTCCCCAACCTGCTTGGGAATGCAAACAAGAAATTTTGTAATATATCTTATGACAATGAATGACATTTGTAATGTGCTTTTCTCACCAAGGAACTCAAAATGCAGGTAGGGTTGCGGAGTAGGAGAGTTAGTTGCTTCCATATAGGCGCTCATCCCCAACACTCACAAAGGTCAGCTGTTTTACAGAAATCCAATTAACCTATGAATACATTTTTGGCATGTAGGAGGAAACCGGAGTACCTTGAGGATACCCACGCAAACACGGGTAGAACATGCAAACTCCATGCAGATGTTGCTCTTTGTCAGATTTGAACCCAGGACCCTAGTGCTACTACTGAGAGAAATGCCTCTTTCTGCTTTTATTAGGCTTCCTTTCCCTCTCCTAAAATGACTTTCACTCTGAAAATCCCTGCTACATCCATTTTGAGATGTACTGCAGGTCACATGACGCAGATTACATACATCTATGAAAGTCTACACAGATTGGGAGGAGTGAGTAGGAAGTGCAGAAGATAAGAAAATAAACACAAACTTAGTTTGATGCTGCAGCTAAATCAGAAGTTTCTATCAGAACCAAAGTGCTTTATTCAGACCAGTACTTATATATATATCATGCATGGTTCATGGTTTCCAAGTGAGAGAGTCAGTTACACAGAGGATTTGCCTCTACTTAGTGTGTTAACTATGGCAGCTAGTCTCCACCCACCATCTCAGAGATATAGATAACTATAGATAGAACCTGAAGAGGGGAGAATTGCTAAAATTTCAAAATATAAAACATTTAATGGCAAGATATAGTGCTACTTTTCATGTACACACATTGTACTATTGGTTTAGGCAATGTTTATTAAAAGGTTGGGCATGCTTTATATTTGTGCCAAAAATCAGTCAGTTTGCGGACACATACCGAGGTTTCGTCTTCCATTTCCAAAATATAAGAAATCCCTTCATCGGACGGTGTACCTGAGGGTTTAGTCCACTGCAGTGACAACCAAGTAATTCCGGCTTTAATGAGTATTGGACTTGCTGGCACAGTCGGAGCACTGCCTGAGGTGTAGAACAGAACTTCCTCACTAAAACCACTGAGATGGAAACAAAAAGAGGAAACTTGTGAGCGCACTCTGGACCCGAAAATGCTGCAATGTTATACCAAAAAGTGACTGGCCCTTACCTCATGCCCATGTCATTTTTTGCTGCGAGTCTGAAAGTGTATCCCATAGCTGGAGACAGTTTTGTTACTCTAAACTGTTTCTGAAGCCCATAGTAACATTGACAGAATTCCTGACATCCTTTACCCTGAAGAAAACATACACAAACTCAGAATTCACATTGAAATCCTCAAAAGGGTCAAGATTTTCTGGGTGTTCCAAATGAAATGAGAAGGGACGGTGAAAAATCTCTCAGTACATCATCTTTTGTGCAGCTACTATTTAAATTAAAATATATGAATATCCGTAAGGCTCTGTTTCACATTTTTCTTTTCAGCTATAGTTAAAGATGGGCAAATCGGTACATAATGCGCCATATTCAAAATAGTTTTTTTTTTTTTACCAAACTGAACAAATGGAGATTTGTCTTGGTCAAACTAAAATGGCTGCTGCATTATTCTCTGAGGACTCTTCATACCCCAGAGTATAAAAGGTGGAGACCCAGGGGAGGTGAAAAAAAAAAATAAAAAAATATTCATACTTACCTCTTTTGGGCCTCCTCATGGCGTCCTGTGCTCTTCTGTGACGTCTTTAACGCCCAATGAATGTATTTTTTTTTCCCACAACCCCTGGGCCTCCACCTATTATACTCTGGGGTCTTTCACTTTGACATAACTTCGGTTGTGTTTGCCTTAGAGAGCTAGAAATTTGATAGAAAGGTTTCTCGTAGACCTGAGAGTGTTCTACACTATGGTTTAAGCCAATTTAAGGTGTGGTTTGTACCAATCACAATAGAACATTTCATTACTTATCTGTCCCCACCCCTCTACACGGGGGGGGGGGGGGGGGAGTAGAAAACTCTCCCATATAAGTCAATAGCGTTTGCTCCCAACCATTGTCTAAAGCCCATGGTCCATATCCAGGAAACAGGAAGTTGGATTATTTTGGTTTAGTGACAAGTGTTGAAATTGCAAAATTTTTAGGATTATTATTTTTTTTATGTATATAGATAACATGGAGCATGTGTGTATGGTGGAATTGTGAAAGAAATGTTTGGCTGACAGATATCTAAAGCGTATGGCCTTCTTCACACCATCTCAAAAGATCATAAATCTTTTAACAGTGCTTCAAATATGCCAACATCTACTGCAGCGTTGTATATTGTATTATTTTACACAGACACAGTGTATGGTCATTCTACAACACAGTTCACTGGAGAAAAAAAAAAAAGAGTCCATGTTTGGAGGACACTAACTTACTTCATCCCACTCCAGAAGGTAACTGTGTATCTTTGAGCCATTATCACATGAAGCCTGAAAATAAAAGATGAAAATGAATATACTGACACAACTTTCACATGGAAAACTGCAAGGTATAAACATAAAATTTATTTCCATATCTGTCTCTTTCTCTTCTTTTGACATATCCTACTGATATGGCACAAAGGTCTGCAGCAAGGAAAAACTGTGCTGAACATGCAGAGCGCTCTGCAGGCAGCATGTTATACAGCAGGGAGAACAGAACAGATTCATATATAGGTTTATAGAAAAAGATTGAACAGAGTTTGGAATTTTTAATGAAAGACGTCATAGGGCAAGTTCCAATGGTGGAAAATGAAGAGGAATTCCTTTTCTTTTTCCACCACCGTTTTTCCGGCTGCGGGCTTCCAGCGATGGGACGCCAATGCAGGACATCAGCATTCAGTCTTGGCTTTCTTCTGCTGATTAGGCCCAGATGAATGGGCTTAATCTGCAGGGAGTCTCGAGCTGTCGAATCAGCCATGGTATCAGCAGGATGCTTATTTTTTCTGTGTCGTGCCGCGACCACTGCCTCCCTTTCAAAACAATGGGAGTCAGAATCTGGGGGGAATCCACCCCCAAATCCACGACAAATTCCTCTGTGTGAACTTAGCCATATGCTGGAAATATCCAGCTCTCAGCCATATACCATACTATAGGAAACCAGCAAATAACAGAAAACCCATGACATGTGCACCGCAAACTCAGTTATGCTTAGCCTGAAATTGAGAGACAATCCATATATTTGTATATATGGAGAGGTGGCACTCACTGACTTGTCTTTCTATACAAATAGAATTGGTAATTTATTGATCTAACGCTTTGCTCTTTCTCACCTTAGGAGTCCAGTGGGTATAAATAATAAAGGTGGTATTACACCTAAAGGTTTTCTTAACAAGTGCTGATCCCCTATAAAACAGTGCTTGTTCCATAAAGTGACTGTTCCCCCTGCATATACTTTCATTACAGAGAGGGCAATGCACTGCCTGTGGGCAGTGATTTTTTTTTGTACTGCTAAAATCAGCCGATCACCCGATGAATGAGGAAATACTTGTACTTTGAATGAAAGGTGGCACTATTAGGCCAATTGTCAGGAGTGAATGCTTGTACAAGGGAATGTTCCAGACAATTGGATGATAAATTGCTCTGCAGACTGTCAATCACTGAGTAAGACCGCCTACTGGACTCTTAAGCTTTGAATGAGCAGAAGTTCAATATCAATAAATAAATTTGCATTAAATCTCTTCAACAAAACTATATTAACCTGTTCAGCTGCTCCTGCTGTATACCATGCTATCTGCAGATTGGACTGCAGTTTCAGTGTGAAGGTTTCCCTTTAAACAATCCTTTTTCACATGCCCTTTTACAATATCTGGACGTTATGAGGTGGGCACAGCCCTGGGGACCCCAACTTCTATAAACCAGAGTGAAGAGCTGTTAACATTGAGCAGATCCTCACTGGAGCAGACCTCCACCTGTACGTGCATTTTATGGTCAGTTACCTGAAGGGCTCGTACATAATACTACACAAGCTGGACCTGCTACAATAGGAAAAAGGCTCGTTGAAATTAGTCAACCCTTATAACCTTCATTCATGAAGCTCATATAGCGGCAAACACAGGGGTTTTGCTGGTTTGGTGTATTTATGTAAATTGTTGGTTTTCTTTTTCTTGTACATGACAGGGAGACGTAATCTAGTATTCATGTTGTAACAAAACAAGTCCAGATCCCCGGTACATAATGCGGCTACAGACTGCTAGGAAGTATAACCTGACAGCATGGCCTGATAGCATTAAGACTGATAAGCGCTATGTTATGATTTACAGACGCGAGAACGCCGCTTCCACCTCATTACATAAAAACAATAGCCAACCAAGCCCGGTTGTTTGAGCATGTTGCCTGGCACCGTCCTTTCATTACAGAATAGGTGTGAAAAGAAAGCCTACATTATACTCATCTAGCTACAAATGTCCTGCCAGGGCACCACAATGTGTTGAGAAAAGCTGCTAGAAGAAATGTTCAATTACCATTATCAATATGGGTTCAATAGAAACAGATAGCGAAAGGTGAGATTTCCATCCTCCAAACAAAACGGATTTCCTTATCTTATAAAAGCAGAACAGATGGTATATATCTAGGGGATTTCTATACTTGTTACTGTGAATCTGTCAGTTTTCTATTTCACATGTCTGTCACCAATGTTCTGGTTTATTTACATCACACTCCATTGGCAATAATGTAGGAAGCTACGGTATGTGTCAGATACATGGCCTTGGTAACTGCATGCATTTCACTGGCAGATAATATGTACATATGGTTTATGGATCTACATTTTTTGGGCACGTTAGTCTATACTTGATATTGGAGATGCAAAATAGTGACTGCAGACAAGACATATGATATTCTTGAACCGTTGTGACCTTCACCTATGGTTACGTAACTCACCTCCATTATATGATATTTTTGAAGCTTTGTAACCTATACCTATGCTTATGTAACTCACCTTCCATTATATGATATTCTTAAACCTACGTGACCTATACCTATTATCCTTACATAACTCACCTTCCATTATATGATATTCTTAAACCTACGTGACCTATACCTATTATCCTTACATAACTCACCTTCCATTGGAGGGAAAGTGAATTTTTGGTCCGGTTTGTGATTCGTGGAGGGTTGGGAGTTTCTGGTTCACAGCTCATTGTGGTAAAGCTTACAGCTTCAGAAGGGTTTCCTTTAACACAGTTTAGTTCTGCCTGCACCCTACAGAGGAAAAGAGAGAAAAAAAGGGAATACATAAAAGCTTCCTAAAAGAAAAAAAAAACTCTCAAAATTTGGGTGAAACTTTA
Source organism: Leptodactylus fallax (assembly GCA_947044405.1). Classification (NCBI taxonomy): domain Eukaryota; kingdom Metazoa; phylum Chordata; class Amphibia; order Anura; family Leptodactylidae; genus Leptodactylus; species Leptodactylus fallax. Next base: position 204,787 of record CAMRHE010000843.1, read on the forward strand.
TACATAAATATAATATAGGTAAAAGGAGACAAGTCCAGTCTACACACTACAAATGTGGCATTATAGGTTTATTGAACCTAATTATAGATCGGAGGAGCGAGTCAGAACCAATTTACTGGACTAAATACTACTTTTTCGATAAATCAAACATTAAAAACTCCAAATTTGCACGGAATCTTTTTATGTATATACAGTATGTTTTTAGCTTTTGGAATAGGTATGAATTAAAAACCCTTCTCCATAAGAAGTGATCCAGTAGGTTATGGCCCACCAGCCCATCTCAACTAAAACACCATCCAACTTGGCAATTCTTGTTGTAGCACTGTCCAAGTCACAATAAGTAAATATAAGTAAACTGGTTTGATGTGGACATAGGGGGTGGCCTGTCATGCTATTTTCTGCAGTCAGAAGGTCCATACTGAATCTAGTATTTAGCTGCTGGTGTTGGTTTTGTGTGTATAGGGATTGGCTTACAATGGTTTGTTTTCCACCTTGCCCTTGGTTCCAAAGGCATACAGACATGTATGTGCTACGGTATAATGTTGGGTGACAACAGGAGCATCCATGGAAAATCAATGGTCAGGGTTACCCTTTCCACGACAGTTACATTGTATCTCCAGCCAAAAGTGAAAATGTAACAATGTTCCTGAAACTTTATGTGCAGTAACCCTTTAGTACACTCATTCTCATAGAAGTTCGGCTGTATGACATATAAAGGCTTGACAAATGCAGAAAGGGCAAATTAGGTTTATGGGCCCCTATGGATGAAGACACAGATTGAAGGAAGGTATTGCAGATAAATGTAACTTAGTATCTCTGCTTACAAGCATAACAATACATATACTAATAGTGTGATGTCGATATAAACAGGGTTTTTTATATTAATTTTCATGTGCAAAATCTGCATTTTTTTCTTATCAAGTCAAGAGCAGAAAGCATAGATAGCAGCACAGTACAAAGGGTTATGTTAGGATAACATCACCATGCAATATTACAGAGTATTAATAGTCACAGCGGCTGCGAGGCCTGAAGTGGCGGGAGTAGGTGGAATTAGTCATTGCCTGTGGGATGGTTGTTATATGAGGAACGGAGATAAAAACACAAAGAGGAAAGTGAATGGCAGTGATCACAGCATGGAGCAGACGAGTGGAGTACCAATTACTAGGAGATTTGTAAGGGTACTGGATTTTATGTAAAGGAATCAAAAATTCTTACAAATACAGGTATGGCCGGAATTACAAAGGGCAACAAGTGCACAATTCAAAATGGTTCAATGTAAATGCGTCTGTGTGTCTTTTGTCTTTAAATATGGCTACAGAGATGGAGGCAGCTACAGCTGCTCAAAGATCAGAAAATATTCCCCAGATGAATAATTAGAAGAGCCCAGGTTACCCAGTGATGCCAGTGAGGGCACAAAGCTCTTCTTGATCACATAGACATCTGTGTGGTCTTAAAGGGGTCACGCCACAAAATAAAACATTTATCCTCCATTCAAAGGATAAAGGATAAATGACTGATCAGTGGGAGTCTGACCACAGAGACCCTCACTGAGAACAGCAGTGTTTTACCCCCACTGTAAATGTAGCTGCGGTGACTGCAGGCATATCCCCACTTCCAGCATTCAGATTTTTGTAAAAACTGGAGAGAATTTCTAGTGTCTAGAGAAGACTGTAATCCAAAAGTAAGAAACAACAACTTTCTAACTACCCTAGATCACCAGGGATACTGGCATTAAACCCCTTAGGCTCGGTTCACATCTGCGTTCGGGTTTCCATTTGGGGAGTCCGCTTGGGGACCCCCCAAACGGAAACCTATACGCATAAAAAGTGGTTTACTGGGAAAACCCATGCACCCCATAGACTATAATGGGGTCCATGTGGTTTCAGCTCGGTTTCTGCACAAAGCAGGCGGAGAGGAAAGTGCTGTAAGAAACACTTTCCTCTCCACATGTTTCCGCATGTTTCCCAACCTGGGGTCCACGGGTTTCCTAGGTAAACCACTTTTTTATGCGTATAGGTTTCCGTTCGGGGGGTCCCCAAGTGGACTTCCCGAACGGAAACCCGATCGCAGATGTGAACCGGGCCTTACTAGCAGAGACCACTGCAGATGTTGGCATTAAGCTCTTTACTAACCTCTGTCACCAGATTTGCTGGTAGTAACCCTTACATAACCATAGACTGGTAGGGATGCCCTATCTAAACCTTTACGCGTAGTAAACCCCTACTACAACTTTTCTTATGCATGCTAGGCTGTGTGTATACCAATAAATACCAGCTCAACAGACAACGACAGATACAATGTAGCAAAAGACTTGGGCTAATACTTCAGAGCTGGCATTTGGAGCAAAATATGGTGATATTGTGGCAAAATTAAAGGTATTATAAATTATGATTTGTTGTGGATACATGAACAGCACAGTGGACAAAAACTGCACTAGACCAGCATGGATGCAGGTATTACCTCCTGAAGAAAATTGCTAACGTCTAGATAACAGAGTAATAGTAAAAAAAACAATAACCTCCTAACTATCCTAGACCACCAGGGATGCTGACATTAAACCCCTTACTGGCATAGACCGCTAGGGATGCTGGCATTAAAACCTTCACTAACCTATTCCATTATTGCTGGTAGTAACACATGACCACAGAGCAGAAGGGATACTGATATTAATCCCTTCAATACTACCCTAGACCACCAAAGATGCTAGAATTCCCCCTGAACACACTATTCTAAACTATCAGGGATGGTAGCATTCACCCCTTTAACACACTTGACCAGTATTTCTCAAATCCAATTCTCAAGCTTCCCCAACAGGTCAGGTTTTCAGGATCTCCTTAGTAGAGCACAAGTGTTATTATTATCGGTTCTTTCTACAGAGGTTCTTTCTAAAGTGGGATGTATAAATTATGATCTGCTGGGGGTACATGAGGAGCGTGGAGGACAAAGACCCCACTAGTCCAACAGGGATGCTGGAATTAACATCAGGCATTTAGCTTTAACTCCTTCACAATCCTAGATCACCAGGGTCGGTACCATTAACGGATGTAAGAAACGTGATGTGAGTAAAGCCATAATATAACAATTTTTGTTTGGCCTCCACCTCTTAGTGCCTGCATGCTCTAGGTTACATGTAAATCCTAACAGGGTGGCCACATGTGGAACACAACCATTAGTGAACCCTGATTAATGATGACATTGTCAAGCTCTCGCATGTAAACAGGTAACCTCTGGATTTCAGTCCTAACAGGTTTAACACATAAATGTAGAACTTTATATATATGCAACAAACTAAGAAACATGTTAAATATTATAATTATTAGACTTCTATATGAAAGATCTGAGCGTTGATGACATTATTGCTAAAGTAAATGAAATCTTTCACCATAATCCCACAAACCTTTTATTATACACTAGCGCCACCTATGGTGCAAAGGACAGAATGCATCAACTTGAAAGATGCTCAAACCTATACCCGACATATTTTATTTAATATGCTAACCCCAGTCTTTAAAAGGGACTTGTAGCATGAAAATAGGGGGGCTGTAGCCCGTCAATAGACAAACCTTGAAAAACCCTTTTAATATCGCCTTGAGTATTATACATTGATCCTTTAAAGACTATACCACCAGCAAAATCTCTTCTATACCCTGTATATGCTGTTATAGGCTCAAAGTGAACATACCGTATAAACTCTCAATGTGTATGCCAATGAGCTGTTCTGTGCACCCAGGGTGTGGCGCTGTCTGCTGGAGCACCGGCTTTTACCAGTGGCTGCTTCACAGAGGGATTTGTCACACTTTGTTAGGGACAGTGCTGGATGGTGACCACAGATGATACTGGGTGCTCTATAAAGGGCATATCCTTAGCCTGGGTGCACCGAACAACTCATAAATATAAGGATTAAAAGTTAAATTTCTCAGCAGCAAGACTGCACTTTGACACAAAAAATCACTAAGTGTATCTACAACAGCATATAAGTGATTTCGAAGTGCTTTTTGAGGTCGTGGACTCCCTTTAGAGTGCTGTACTCAGTTGTTTCCTTTAATTCCACATACAATGAATGCAATGTCAAAAACATGATGGACCTCCGTGCCATTCAAACAGTCACGTGAGCAAGCTCTTACAATTGGTGGGGGCCCTAGCGAGGATTTTTTATCTTATCCTGAGCATAAATAATAAACGCCCAACAACATCCATGTACCCATACATTCATTCACTCCAAGAGATAATTAAAAAGGGGTTCCCAGGTTCATGTGATTGATGGCCTAGCCTTAGAAAAGGCCATCATCAATGTCAGATCAGTGGGGGTCCAACTCTTGGCACCCCGGTGATCAGCTGTTTAAAGCGGCTGTTCATGCGAATACTCCGACCTCTTCACTGTGTACACTGCACAGTGTCTACACAGTAGCAGTTGTGCAGGATAAAGCAGCCGCTAATATATAGATAGCATGCAGTGCAAATAATGAAGAGGACCCCTGAATGGTCCCGTAAAATAGCTAATCCATGGGGTGCAATGAGTTCGGACCCCACTAATAATAATACATTTCTAATTGTATAACGCCAACATATTCCACAGCACTTTACAAATCAGAAGGTTCATGTACAGTGAAAATAAGACATTACAGAGTAATAAATCAATTCACACAACAGGAGAGATCTGATATTGATGGCCCATCTTTAGGTTAGCTCATCAGAATCGTGAACCCGGGGAGCCCCTTTATACTAAAATGAAGCCTTTCGCAACCAAAGTAATTTGGAAAACACTGCATTCATTTTATAATTTACTAATCTGAACAAGAACGAAATTTCTATTAGCTACGACTGCTGAGCTGGAACTGGGATATGTGAGTTTACAGATAAATTCATTTCTACAGATTTAACACAGCATAAAATATACAGGTGTCACTAACCTGGCGTGATAATCTGTTGCAGGTCTCAAATCATCCACAGTAACACTGGTTTTCTCTCCACTGACAAGAAAATGAAATGACATGTGACTCAGCTGCTCAGCCGCTTGATGCGTGAAAATTATTTACTTCCAGACGTCTTATATATTTACATTGTGCTCCCACTGAGGCAATTTGCACACAGTATAATCCCTGGCGCGCTACTCCAGACCATAGTATAGTATAGATTTTTTTATAGTACAAATAACAGAACAATATCAACAAATTATGAGAAACTATTACAGGGTCTCCAGAGCTATCATAAAATATGGAATATATCACAAGCAGCGATATGTCTCCTTAAAGAGGACCTTTCACCTTCTCATCCAAGTACAGCTGTTTGCATCCTTAAAGGGGTTGTGCTGTTATGGACACTTATGACCTATCCACAAGACAGGGGATAAGTGTCCAATCCCTGGGGTTCCGACCGCTGGGTCCTCCAGTGATCAGGACGATGGGGAATCAAAAGTTCCTCCTAAAGCCTCCTTGAGAATGGAACAACAGTGTGTATGCTGGACTGACACTGCATTCACTGCTTCAGTGCTGCTGGGACTATAAGATCTGGTAGCACCTGCAGCCTATCCAAGTGAATGGGGTGCCGGTCACACAAGCACACTGGCACTACATTCACAAGGAGGCTTTAAAGGGGTCAGCTACATTCAGACCAATATTGACAGACAAATCTTATTGTTTATATAATGAAAAGTTGTACAATTTTCCAATATACTTTCTATACCAGTTCCTCCTGCACAACTTTTTATTACACAAAGAATAACTCTGGTCTCTCAATATTGGTCTGAAAGTGGACAACCCCTTTAAGGGGACTTTCGGTCCCATATTCTCTTGTACATTTATCCACTGTTCTGTGGGAACAGAGGATATAAGAGGGAATAAGTGTCCATAACAGCACAACCCCTTTAAGTACATGTGCTCCACTGATTCTGGCACATTCAGAATTTTTTTTTCTCTAGTCTTCACCATTCCTGAGCAATAGGTACAGTTAGTTTTGATGTCTGATATGTGGAATAGATTCTGTATTGCCAAGTGGGTGGTGTAAGGCAGACAGTGAAACCCACCCTCTGACCCTGTCAAGCCAAAGGCAGACAGTGTTAGAGCTCATAATCACACCACTTGCCTGCTCTGGCCCGGTTCTGCCCACTTGAGAATAAAGTCATCATATCAGGCACCAAAACTAAATGTACTAATTGCTCAGGAATGGTGGAGGATAGAGAAAAAAAAAATTCCAACTTTGCCAGATTCAGTGAAGCAGCACCTATTTAACAATACAAGAACTGGGCCTGCATCAAACAGAGTTAGTGAAAGGTCCTCTTTAAGGAGACTGACTTTTCAGGCCGCATTTTCAGTTATGCAGAGTCTTACAGGATATGCCTGTTCTGTAAAAGAATATGCAAAAAATTTTTTCTTGATGGACAAAAGCAAAACTATTCCTCTAGTGACAACTCTGAACCTTTCACTTCTTACTCTTCCCCTTCCCATTGCTTACTATTCCTGCCATCTACAAAGCACTTTTTCCTCTCCTGGCCAATCCCTTGTTAAGGCTCTGTGAAGGATATCGCCTTGCCAAGCCTCTTGACGCACCTGCGATCAACCTTCTTTACCTCCCACTCACACACCGTGACTGCGTTCATAGAATAATATGAAAAGAGCTTTACAAATTTTATATATATTTATTAACCCCAGTGGGTCGGTACTAAGCACTGACATATACAGACATACATATCAATTATCAAGCAAATACGGGTAAAAGCAAAGTACCAGCACAAGTTTGCAAGTTACAGAGCATGTGTCTCCTACATGCTGTCCATAACAAAGAAAAAGGCTTCAGGCCTCAATGCTAGGCCCATGCTTCAGTCCACAGCATGAAATGCCCTCACATCTTCTCCAAGATAGGAACTTCTTGTTGCCTCTTTGCTGAGTGACCAAGAATCTAGGTCTCCTTTCTGCATATGGCTAGTGCCCCACCCACACCCCCCCCCCCCCTTTGCAGAACCCTTGGGAGAGATGGATGCCTTCCTAGGTGCTGGAGGGTTAGGGACAAGAATCTCTGAGCCAAAAGCAAATTGAGGATCTGTTACATCCAATAGAGGGCGCATGAGCTCCCCAGCTCCTTTCCCATAATGCCTTGTGATTCCTAGGTGCTGGGAGAGATGTGTGTCTGGGGGTGAACTTAAGGTCACTAGCCTCCTCTCCCTCCCTGTACATCTGCTGTCCTGGGGCAATAAACTGGTTGGCTAGAAAGGGCCATCTCCCACAGTATACACATAAAACCACTGAAGCGAATTGACCACCAATGTAAACACAACTTGGGAACAACATTCCTAAAGGTATGTGTAGTACTGATATGAGCAAGTAAAAATACATTTCCAAGAAAGATATATAACTGAGGGTCTGTTCATCACAGGCTCTTCTCTGGTTTATTACATGTCAATATGATTATAGGTCTGCTTTATGTGCTCTAAGCCTTACTGAAGCTATGGCCATTAAAATACCACATTTTTTCTATTTTTAGCTCCAACTAAGACACTGTTGTTTACCTCCAATATCCAGCCTCCGAGCAGGTGATTTGGGTCAAAGTGACTTTTTGGTGTTTCTACGCTTCAAAATATTAGAATTGGAGTCTATCCCTTGATATTAGATTTATTTTGCTTTGCAGGTTTATTTTTAATGGTACTATTAAAAGTTATGTTTTAAGACTGGTCACCTTTTAGATCGTCTTTCTGCATTTATTAGCATGATGTACAAGGTACTTGCTGACTGGTCCCATTGAAGACACTTTCACGTCTCTCTAGTAAGTGCATGACTGGCAGAAGAGTGAATACATACCTATATGTAACCTTGTATTTTCCATCCTTCCCATTATTAGACAATAGTATTTCATAGGTGTAAACTTCAGGGGTAACCGTTCCATCATTTTCCTCATTAATCAGACTTGAAGGAGGCGACCAAGTTAGTATCACAGATCTTGCTTGGATATCTGACACCTGAAATGACACATATTTATATACACACATGGACAAAATTGTTGGTACCCCTTGTTTAATGAAAGAAAAACCCACAATGGTAACAGAAATAACTTAAAAAAGCCAGACTGGAATTTGCCAAACTACATGTTGACAAGCCACAAAGCTTCTGGGAGAATGTCCTATGGACAGATGAGACAAAAATCGAAAATTTTGGCAAGGCACATCAGCTCTATGTTCACAGATGGAAAAATGAAGCATATCTTGAAAAGAACACTTTTCCTACTGTGAAACATGGAGGAGGCTCTGTTATGTTCTGGGGCTGCTTTGCTGCATCTGGCACAGGGCGTCTTGAATCTGTGCAGGATACAATGAAATATCAAGACTATCAAGGGATTCTAGAGAGAAATGTGCTGCCCAGTGTCAGAAAGCTTGGTCTCAGTCGCAGGACATGGGTCTTGCAACAGGATAATGACCCAAAACACACAGCTAAAAACACCCAAGAATGGCTAAGAGGAAAACATTGGACTATTCTGAAGTGGCCTTCTATGAGCCCTGACCTAAATCCTATTGAGCATCTTTGGAAGGAGCTGAAACATGCCGTCTGGAAAAGGCACCCTTCAAACCCCAGACAGCTGGAGCAGTTTGCTCATGAGGAGTGGCCAAAATACCTGCTGAGAGGTGCAGAAGTCTCATTGACAGTTACAGGAATCGTTTGATTGCAGTGATTGCCTCAAAAGGTTGTACAACAAAATATTAAGTTAAGGGAACCATCATTTGTCCAGGTCTGTTTCATGAGTTTTCTTTTTTAAAAAATTCTGTTGAAGCATGGTTGAAAAGCAATGTCTGACTTTCATTTGTTCATTTTCATAGAATTTGTATATATTATTACTTTTGTCAGATTCAAGTTATTTCTGTGACCATTGTGGGTTTTTCTTTCATTAAACGCTAGAGGGGGAGCAGTGGAGGATTGGTGAGGTAAGCATTCCTTCTTTATCTTAATTTTTATATATTTTCCCCCAACTGGAAAAACCCATTTAAACCTAAAAAGGTCTCCACAAAAATATACATAAACAAGACAAATATATGGAGCAATAAAAGAGGAGAGAATTAGCAAAACACCATTCACGTGGTTCTAAAGCCAAATGCAAGCAGCAAAAACTATGAAAACTGGATGGATATTAAACAAAAACAAGTAAATTTTCACACCAACACCCCAGATGATAGCACTTTGTACGCATGTCTGTTGCAGACCAGTTCATTGTGTGAACTCATGTAAGCCTTTTATCTATATCCACTTCAGGATTACTAATGTTATTGTATGCTGTTCAGCCTTTTACCAAAGCTAACTAAGAGTGCTTCATAAAAGAGCTTTCCTAGACCTCAGGCTCTCGATGTAGGCCCCAGAGCATTTCCCAATGATTGGAATGGTTCACTTTCATCTCAGAGAAAATGAGCAGCTAGTAATTTGCCTTTCTCCAAGATGCAACTCTTAGATCTTTGATCTGTGACAAGTCTTACAATGTTATGGACAAAACATGGCTATACTTATATTAAAGCGTGCATACTGCCTACGCAATGTGAATTCAATAGTGTGGCCATCATTGTATGTGCCGAGTTCAGTTCTCACAATATTCAAGGGGTTGGGGTTTTTTTTTTACTGTTTAATAGGGCTACTGAAAGGATCAGCAATATATTTATAAAAAAAAAAATAAAAAAACTTTACTCACCTCTTCCTGGGCCTCAGTATCCAGTAACAGCTCCTCCAGTCTTCACTTTCCAGGTCTCCGGGCTGTGTGTGCCAGGTGACCGCTGCAGTTAATCACAGGCCCCAAAATCTGCAAGGTTCGCTATAAACAGATACTAAGCAAAAATGCATGCCCATACATAATATATACAAAGCCAGCACATAGGTATTATGAACAGAACAGGGGTGATCCACACAGGTAAAGGGGCTACTCCATCACATCCATGGAAGTCACCAAACCAGGAGCTATTTGGGGCAGGGTGAGGAGTCTACGGCCTAATAGGGTAAGTTGGTAGGACCCCTTTGGTTTGGTGACTCCCAAAGATGTAGTGGAGTAGCTCTTCCCACCTAGTGACCACCGTATAAGGCTTGAGGACCCAATCTCACCTTCATAATTGCATAAGATTCATCCGATATTTATGTCTAAGAGCATCCCACGTCAAGACACTTGGTGAGGTCTCTTGATATAATTCTATTCATATTTACTTATGTGCTGGTTTTTCAATCACAGGCCTCAGTGATAACCTCTCCACAAATGGCATGGCACAGTAGTCACATGCCACTTGTGAAGAGATGACCACTGAGAACCGTGCTTGGCAGCAGCGACCACCTAGAACAAACAGGATGTCCCTGTGACGCTATCTGGGGGAGCTGTGTACAGAGGTGCTTGGCTGACATTAACCTTACGTGTATGTGTCTTGCGCAGGAAGTCAAGTATTGAAGTTTGAAGTCTAAGGGTGTGGATTTGGGGGCGGATTTCGCCCCTGAATACAGAGCAGATTCCTCCCAGAATCCGCCTCCCATTGTTTTCAATGGGAGGCAGAGATCTCAGCAGGACGTGTAAAAAAGAAGCGTCCTGCTCAATCTTGCCGTGAATTCTACGGCTTGAAACTCCCCTCCTGATTAGACCCTTTCATCCAGGCCTAATCCGGAGCGGGATGCTGCGACGGGATACTGCGACGGAATTCTGATGCACTGCATCGGCATCCCGTCGCAGGTAGACTGTGGCGAAAATGCCAGTGGCGGAAAATGAAGAGGAATTCCTCTTTCCTCTTCCACCGTGTGAACATACCCTAAGTGTCACTATAATTATTTTCTTCCACCCGATATGATATAAAAAGGAAGGGGGAGGGGAGGACGCAGGGAGCATGCTGGGCGTTACAGTTGTTGAAGCAATCGCACAATGCCTGAGGAGTCCTGTGCATCCAGTGGATAGTACTCTGCCCTGGTCATGTGATCAATAAGTAAATGTACGGCTTGTTCCTATATAGTTATTAGAGCAGTACAATAAAGCTTCCTACTACATGATTACAAGCTGATGTAATAACATTGCTGGACTTACCACAGGCTTGGAAATGTTGGAAAGCTGCGCTTCTAATGCTTTTGTCTCTTCATCTTTTTCTACGATGAAAAGAAATACAATTTGATTTTCATTTATTTCTATATAACCAATTTGTACAATATTGCAAAACTGATGGGATGTGAAATACATTGTATTCAATCACCACATTATAACCACGTCTGAAATAGCATCTTGGTAAAGGATCTGTCACCTCTCCCGACATCTATTTTAATAAATGCTTGTATTGGCCATGAAATAATAATTCTGATACAGCAGTGTTTTTGGTTCCTCTGTTATTCTGCTTTACTTGTATACAAATACAACCAAAATCCCTTATTCTAATCTCAAAAACATTCACTGAAGTGTACAAAAAGATTTAAAAGTAACTTTTATTAATCTGCCAATAAAAAAGGGATGCAGATATACCACCGTGCAACCCTGTGTCTTATAAAACCTTATGTATTAAAGGGCCATAAACACCTGATCAGGGAGGAGGGGGGTGACAGCCATCCCCTGGACTGATCAGCTGTATGGAGCAGCTGTTGTATACTGATTTAACTGCAGGAGACGCTACTTTCTTACACATATTAACAGAAGGTGCTGCCATTTATTAGCACCTGGAGGCACTATCATTGCCTCCCTCCAAGTAACATGGAAACTTTGGTACTTTTATTAGAAGCATCCAGGATGCCCTGGCTGTGCATGTTCCTAGGTTACTAGGACAATGCCAAGACTCCTCTTTCCTTGCTAATTGGTTGGAGCTCCTCAAAGATGATGTCTCTGGTGCAGAGTGACCACTGAGAAACAGCCCAGCCGGCATGGGAGGAGCAGCATCTATCTAGGATCTGCCCATTGGTGTTTGGCATGCTGCTAATATCAAGTACGAATGTGCCAACGTACTAAGCCGTTTTATGATATACAATATAAATATACACATTCGTCAGATCCAAGGTGCCAATTTAACTCAACACAGGGTCACTGATTTATCATAGCCTGGCGGACTATGTCCTGGAGAGCAGTATAGTAGAGGATTGGAGAGGAGAATAGTACTGGTGGGTGGTCTGATATGATTTTGGTCAGACCATGCAAATGTACACCTTTAAATGCAGCCCTGAATAGGCAATCTGCACACAGTGCCCCAAAGTTGTGTCATTCATGTTCTAGACTGGCACTGGAAGAGTGAAGAAATCAGGCGATACCTTTTAGAGGCTGAGTATATTTGATAGTAAGTTTTCGAGTGCTAGCTCTCTGTGAATGTTTTTTTTTTTTAGATTAGGATAAGGGATTATGGTTGTACTTGTATACCAGTGAAGTAGAATAATAGAGGAACAACACGAAGCAGTACTATAAAAAAAAAAAAAAAAACTATTGTATCAGGTTTATTATTTCATGGGAGACACAAGTATTTACTAAACTAGACATGATATTGCTCCCAAAAATGTAGGAATAAATTGACAACTGGTCGTTACCATTCTCTTTGTCTAAAGAGCCTATTTGAACAGACTGACACTGTACAGACAGTACCACGGTGTGTAAAGGAAACACCCTATGGAGCAGGAGAACACTCTGGCATGTACTATTAGTGTACTGCAAAAAAAATAAAATTAAATTAAAGCTGTTTCCACAAACAGCAGATGTCAGGCCCATCAGCCCCAATAGACATTATATTTATAGAAAATACTGCTCAAATGTATGGGATTTCAACAAGTATCTACTGTCTATAGTCAGCTTTTCACAATGTATTACAGCAGATGCATCCACTGGATTCAATGCTTTTAGTTTGGGAGATAAATACTGTTATATATATATATATATATATATATATATATATATATATATATATATCAATTTTGTCAGAAGTCATAAAGATTAATATCCTGATATAGCTAGTGACAGCTGTAACAATAAGGTGATGAACATACTAAATGGGTTTGTCCACGGTCTATATAGTTTCCCCACACATTTACTCATTGTTGTCAATGGGCTATGTCTGATATTGCAGCTTAACTCTACACTGTGTTCCAAATTATTATGCAAAAAGTGTTTAGGAGTGATAAGGTAAGAATTTTTTTGTTTGTCAGTTAAACTCATTGATGGTGATGTGTGTCAGGGCTCTTTATATCACTGAAAGCAATTGCAGACACCTGTGCTAATTAGTTTGGCAGGTGTGTCCAATTAAAGGCAAGACTACTTAAGAAGGCTGTCCCACATTATTAAGCAGCCTACATTTTCAGCCAAAATGGGAAAGAAAAGGATGTGTCGGCTGCTGAGAAGCAACAAATTGTGGAGTGTTTAGGTCAAGGCATGACTACAATCAACATTGCCAAGACACTTCATCGTGATCATCGCACAATCAAGAAGTATGTAGCTGATTCACAGCACACACGTGTGCGTGCTGATAAGGGAAAATTGAGGACTCTTTCCAACAGGCAATTACGTCAGGTTAAAAGAGCAGCTTCAAAAATGCCTTGTCATAGCAGCAGACAAGTTTTTGAAGCTGCTGGTGCCTCCAACGTCCCCCGAACAACAAGATGCAGGGTCCTTCAGAGATTTGCAGCTGTGCGTAAGCCATCCTGTCAACCTCCTCTATCCACTGCACACAAGCAGAAACGGCTCCAGTGGGCCAAACAATACATGAAGACTGACTTCAAAACTGTTTTGTTCACCGATGAGTGCCGTGCAACGCTCGATGGTTCAGATGGATGGAGTGGAGGATGGCTTGTTGATGGACACCCCATGCAAACACGGCTACGGCGCCAACAAGGAGGAGGTGGAGTAATGTTTTGGGCTGGAATCATGGGGAGATTGTCGGCCCCTTTAGGATCCCTGAAGGGTTAAAGATGAACTCCATAATGTATGTGGAGTTTCTCAAACAGCACTTCCTGCCATGGTTCAAGAAGAAGAACCATGCATTCCGCAGAAAGATCATTTTCATGCATGATAATGCACCGTCTCATGCTGCAAATAACACATCTGCATCTCTGGCTGCTATGGGCGTAAAAGGGGACAAACTTATGGTGTGGCGCCCATGCTCCCCTGACCTCAACCCCATTGAGAACCTCTGGAGCATCATCAAAAGGAGTGTCTATGATGGCGGGAGGCAGTTCACATCTAAGCAACAGCTCTGGGAGGGTATTCTGTCCTCATGCAAAACAATTGAAGCAGAAACCATCCAAAAACTGACAAATTCAATGGACGAGAGAGTTCAGAAGCTTCTTTCGAACAAGGGGTCCTATGTGCAAATGTAACATCGCCTCGAATAAAGTTTTGGCTTGAAAACTGTTTGATTTCAGTTTGTAATAACCTGCTAATGCTTATAATTTCACAATGACCATTTTTTTGTTCTTAATAAAAATGAAAAGGTTGCAAATTCTGCTGTGCATAATAATTTGAAACATGCATTTTGAGTGCATTTTGAGTGTTTATTTTTTTTTTTAAAATATACTGTTATCATAGGCAGTTTGTTCAAAAACCTTTCAATTATACTCGAATAGTTGATGACTGGAAAATTACATTGACTGCAATTCATATAGGTAATTTTGGAAAATATGAGAAAATATTATTTGCATAAAAATTTGGAACACAGTGTATGCACTTGGATGGAGATAAACTGCAATACCAGACACATCCCATAGGCAACAGTGGAGAGGTTTCTCTAGGGCTATGTTCACATCTGCATCAGAGTCTCTGGTGGTGTACGGTGCATCAGAGAAGCTGAACAAAAAGAGTCCTGCAAACTGAGTTGTCTGGCGAGGTCAGAAAAAAAAACCCAAAACAAACAAAAAAAAAACCAAAACAGATTCCCGATGGATTCCATTATAGTCAGGATCCATTGCTGTCAGTCATTAGACAGACTGTTTTTTCATTCTTCTAGATGAACCAGAAAAACGGAGACATCGGCGCAGATGTGAACATACACTTAAAGAAAACCGCTATTTACAGTGTAATCCTGGATACCACCTTAATTTCAGATTTTCATTTCTGGTACACATAGCTCTTACCACAGTCTCAATAATCACAATTACCTTGTATTTCTGTTTCTACCTGGGAAGAATTCTTTCCTTTCTGTTTGTTCTTAGACTGTCCAGTATTTAGCCCTGGACTGTTCTGCCCTTTCAGAATTCCATTAGATTCATTGACTGGAGACGTGCTTTTCTTGGGTGAGAAGGGTGGGCTATTTAGCTTGTCTTTTTGTGTGCCATGCCTATCTTTCAACTTCTTCTGTAACCGTTCGTGGATTTTACTTGATCTCTCATCCCTAAGTCCAGACCTCCCATGAGTAGAAAGAGCGTCTGAAAGATTATCATGAGAAAACTTTCCACGTGAAAAAATTTTCAATAAAATATTTTATTTTTGTTATGTACATAAATGAGAAATAAGAGGCAAACTATACAACCATATATTTAGCCCATATAACAACCTGCCAGCACATAAGTATATAAAAAGGATATAACAAAAAATTCATCAAAATGTCACAATCCATTTTAACTTAACTCCTCGAAGGCGCTCAGTTTCAAGGTTTTTTTCCAAGCTAAAAATATTGATGAGCTATAATGACAGGTCATCAATACCAGATTGGTGGGGTCTGAACCCTGCCACCCCCACTGATCAATTGTTCTCAGCTGCTGACACAGTGAGAAAGGAGCAGGAAGCAGACAGCGCTGTTCGCTGTGTAGTGGCCAGATCAGGTACTGCAGATCAGTTCCCTTCCAACTTAATGGGAACTAAGCTGCAGTGACAAAGTTATGCCACTATACACAGAACACAGCTGTCTGCTTCCTGCTACATTCTCTATGTATCAGCAGCTGAGAACAGCTGATCGGTTGTGATGCTGGGTGTCAGACCAGAAAACCCCTAACCTTCCCAATGATACCAGCTGATTGCTAGGAGTCTGTCTCCTGGAATCCTTTACAATCAACTGATTTTGCAGGTACTGTATGTCTCTCCTGCCCACACACTTTCCATGCAGTGGCCAGTATAGGAGAATGGTAGTGCTGTGTGGAGCCCATACTACAAAATTTATGTCTATATAACTCAGCGGTTTCCAAATTTCTTAAGGCACAGAAACCCCAACAATGCTAGACATTCCAATAAAGAACCTTTTACACTGACACGCCAGTAGACTACGGCAGTTGTGTTATTCATGGTGACACCACCACAGGGAGCAATGAATGACTACTGTGGCCAGATGACATGTCTTCGGTATGGAGGACATTATTCACATGAAGAAGAAAGTAGGTGTTAATGTTAAGTGGGGATCCATGGTGCTGTGATAGTATATAATGGCATATAGTGTATGAGCCACATCCGTGTATGTCAGTCATTAGTGATGTACATAACGTACATCCACATGCAGGAGCTACCAAGTTATGTTGGTGGCAGCAGGTTATGTTGTAAGAATAGATTCAATACTACTCTAATATTGATGCCTACCTAACCCTTTTAAATAGGTTTTTTCTTCAATACCAACCTGTCACTGGCCTTGTTCAGATACTGCTCAGGTCACTGTTGGTCTCTGCTTCCAGGTTCTGTCTTGAAACACAGGAAATGCCCACTCAGCCAATGGGCCACTGTGGTCAATATCTAAGTGGGCGTTTCCAAGTATTACTTGTCTGCTGAGATGGAACCAAAGAGTAGAGACCAGTTGGGACCAGAGCAAAGTCTGAAAGAGAGCAGCAGGAGATCAGTGAAGAATTAGCTCATATTTTTGTAACCCACAATGACACAAATTGCAAAAATGTAAGGAATGTAAAAAAAAAAAAAAAAAAAAAATATTGAATTTCAGGCAAACAGAATGTGGAAAATGGTTGCTTTCACTCTGGAAAACCACATAAAAATGTTCTGACAAGCAAGTACTTACCCAAATCTCCATATAACTGTGAAGGGTGATACTGAGGGGTGTACTGGGAGGTCATATCTCCTGCTGCACTGACTGCTGAGTAAATGTGGCGATGAGGTGGAGGCATCATTGCAGGAAGGGGTATAAAACCTGGCAGCGGGGGAGGTGGCCGATGTATGACAGGATGACCACTCGTGTGGAACTCTGGTGGTTGTGGCACCACTACCACTCTCCGCACACCATTGTCTTCAATCACCTGGGAGAAAAGAAGATGCACAGTGTAAGTCACACCTTCACCTGAGAGGGCTACACATAAATGGATCCATAATTGACATACTGAAATCTCTTGATATTTGGTTACATGTTGGTAAGCTTTCAAAGACATAAAAGCAGGATTGAAGGTGCCACCCTTACCATTCACAGGTGCTCCAGGAGCAGCAGCCTGGTCAGCACTCTGTTGCTGGTCTTTCATGACAGCTTCTACTGACATTTCGCTTTTTTTGTTCAGTTCACCAATGGCATTGGCATGACCTGTACACAAACACCGCCTCACTGTTGAGGCCATATGCCATTTGTGTACAGGTCACCGATAAGGCCAGTAACTGGCTGCAGTGGTAGTCTGAACAGTAATGAAACATGACAAGACGACACGTTAGGATCAGCATCAGAGCTGAATTGGATGCTGCCGAGGGATCCAGCGCCCTATAAGTGTCAAGTTATCTTTATACGATGCTGTAGAGTTTATTTAAAGAGGTTGTCCAGGAAGTGACATCACATCTGTTGGTCACATGGCCATGATGCAGCTCAGTCTCATTCATTTTAATGGGATGGAGATGTGGCAGTGCCATGTGGCCAATGGACATGTTGTCACTTCCGGAGATGAACAACACAGCCATGTTTCCAAAGTCCTGCAAAAACCCCTTTAAACAACTTTCAGAGAAGGCAAATACATAATTTCTGGTCATAACCTCTCTTTGTCCATCTGCCAACAAGCTTTGTATTCCCTCATCAATAAAGTTTTAGGCTGAACTGTGAGCCACAAATGCAACACTGTCTTCAGCTCTTTTTCAGATGTGAATCTTTGTCCTTGTAGGGCTTCTTTCAGATAATCCACAGTTACTTGCTAATCTAACAGATTCAGTTCACCTACAGACTCAATGTTGTCATCAGCAGTGGATGGGCATCCAATTCCATCTTCAAGGCTGACACTTGGGTGATCCTTTAACTATGCTCAGAATTTGCTGGTAGAATTTGGACAGAATCTGCAAGTTTATTTTATTTATTTAAAGGGGTTGTCCGGGATAAACTGATATTTCTAATCTAAGCTAACACTAACCCCCGCCTACTTTCTAAATTAGTTAGGTTAACAAAAATCTATATTTACCTAGATTGCTGGCAGTCATGTAACGGCCCCAGGCATTTTCCAATTTTCCAATTCTTACCTGTCTTCCAATCCAGACCTTCTGGCCACGGGACATCACTTCTTCTGGGCGTGGGCGGAGAAGAAGGTCCAGATCGGAAGACAGGTAAGTATGATGGGATGGGGGGGTTGAGTTAGGAAGGGCTAGTAGTAGGTGGGCTAGCTAAAGAAACAGGGAGGAGGTGTGAGTGAGAAAGGGAGGGGGAAGGAAAGGGGAGTCAGCTCTGAGAGGCCCAAGGCATCATGGTAGTTGTAGGAAAACAGAACAGGAAGATGTCCATGTAAACAAATGCAGAAGATGCCAGGAGCTCACAGAGAAACCCAGAAATCACTGCTAAAGGTATTTGGGTGCACTTATTAACCTATTAATAGCACTAACAGACCTTTTTTGAACAATGATTCAGTTGTACTTTCCAATAAACCTGGGCGTTTGCTTTATCGCTTCCTAAAGTAATAACAAGACAGTGGGCAGTGACTGCAGCATCTATAAAGTGGCCCATACTATACAACATCTGTAGACTAAGCATGTAAGGGTTTTCAATGGAAAGACAGGAATAAGCAGCAAGACTGCTCTGGTGATGGCTTATCTCTCACAGGAATAGAGAATCAGGCATGTTGAAGTCCAACAGGCAATCCTTTCCCCAACATCTGCCATTGGTGGTGGTTCTCGACACGTCAAAAGGTTTGCCGATCTGAAATTGGGCAATTCGGCCAACTTGCATCATGTGAATTGGTACATTAAAAGGTTGGAATTTAATTTTTTTTTTTTTTTTTTTTACATCTGCCAAATTATACATGAATACTTTATTTAACCCTATACAGTCCCTACTATGCATGCTCTCCATTCAGGGCCCAGGATATACATTAGATTAATTGATTTATTTTTTCTTTTTATATTCCAAGCAGAAAAGGAGTGATTCAAAGTATAAAAACTTTTTTTTTATTTTTTTTTACTTTCCAAAAGGCCCAGAATGGGTTAAAAATAAGAGAAGCAGTGCTTAGCAGTAATTTCTTGTATGTTGAGAGGGACAAGAAAGCAGAGATCAATGGGGACCCGGGCAGAGTCTTAATAGGAACGTCAGAGGATCTGGGAGGAGAGTACTATTGCTTTAATTTTTTAACCCTTTTTGATCCTTTTTTGTAAAAGAACTGTACCCACCAGACAATTCCATTAAACATCAGTAAGGAACAGTCCCTGTTCTGCATTAAAGGTGTCTGTTATTTTAAAGCAGGGTACGATCCAATAAATCCATAGTGACCGCCCTTTTCCACTATCGTGACAAGGAACTGAAACGTTGGACTGATGTAAGAGACAGCCAATGTTGTCCTAAGCTTCATTTGTCTGTATAAACTGTTAATGTTGAATGTATTTCTGTGATTCTGTTCCTTTAAGACAGCAGCCATTGTAATTGTGACATGATGCTGGAGTGACTCCCCCCCCTTTTATGTCAGCCTGCCTGTTCTGCAGACAGAGTGTGAGCAGAGAAGCAGGAAGTGACGAGACAGAGAGCAGCAGCCATCTTAGCAAGTGTTGTATTGAACTGGTGTGGATATTTTTCTGTACAGCTAAGCTGTATCTTGGTCCAGAGACAAACAGAGTGTAAAGAGACAACAGGACTAGTGAGTCCACGTGAAAGGAACTGTGCTCAGTGGCTGATCAGTGAGACTGACATTGTGACTGTGTATATGGATACCACAGATAGAGACTCGCAGTGCTGTTGATGTACTGGACGGCACCTGCTAAATCCCGGCTTACATCCCAGCTCAGTGTATGGATTCGGCAGGACTGTCAGTGTGCTGAGTGGAATCTGCTGTTGGATTACATTGCATTCATTGGGTTTCCCTGTTAAAGAGGACTTCATTTCTCCCAAGATCCTGATAACAGTGAGGAGAGGACGTTTCACTATAAAAGAAAGGAACGACTTTGGGCCCCACCGCGCGCTTCTACAGACTGTAAGCGGTCCACCTGGACCACTGGGGAAAAGGGGGTGCACCCAAATGTGATGTCAGGGTCAGTTAGGGATAGTTTTGAGTATATTGTTCATTCAGTGTCCATACTGCAGAATTGGACAGAGTAAAAGTAGAAACCATTGCAGAATTTGCCTTGAAATTGTTCATGCTATATTGTATATTTTGCTTGTCTTTATCCCTGTCATTTTACCTTCAAATAGCCTTTATTAACTTATAGTAAATATATATTCTTTTCTTGAACTACCGCGTGTGCGTTCATTTCTGGTTGCGGAGACCAAACCACCTGCCTTGCTCTCGGTTCACACTGACATGTGAATATCCAAAGTGCACAAGACAGAAAACTAACATCAGATACTAATGATTTTGGCCCGACTATTATCACCCCAGTTCTAGCCTTCAACATGCGGATTCCCTGAAAACATACATTGTGGCCATTGTGCATGAAGGAGAGGTCGGTACCCCCAGAAGTTATAGCACCACTGCCCTACTAGGCCACACGTTTATCGCCATGTATTCAATCGAGACTTGAGCCGAGTAGCTGGATGCCTTCACTGTACACACAGCTATCACATTAAAAATAGGATACTAGGAAAGTATGGAGATATTAACTAGAACTTACAGCCTCCATTATGTAGGTTAGGAATCAGAGACGGTTCATTATTTCCATGGAGTTTCCTAGGTCAATATCTCCTGGCTCAGCAAAATCTCCAATTAAAATTTAACTAAGGTGTCTATCTAGATAGAACAAAGGTTGTGGTAGGGGGCAGCAGTCAGCTGTCAGAGGGAATTACCAAACATCATTATACTTCACCTCAGAGCATGTATCAGTGGAATAGCTCATAACATAGAAAACGTATAATGCCAAGTACCCATATCAGGAAGTTAATGTACAATCAATTGCTTGATATATCTGGGTCTCGTAGGGTACATTAATGTCATTTATTTATTTAAAACTCCATGTTTTACCATATTTTATAGCTAAAAGTTGGATTGTTCTATTTAAATGGGTGGCAGAAGCAAATCTGTTCCTATTCAAGTAATATTGCGACCCCACCTCCATACAGTGGTCGGAACTTGCAGCTCCGGTCCTATTAGCGGAGAAGGGACAGAGCGGCTTCCAGCACCTGGAGGCATCCAGATCAGTTAAGTGGTTTGGGGGGTTCAGGTGTCAGATGCCCACCGATCAGATAACAATGACCTATCCTGTGAATAGGTCATCAGTATGAAAAATGCTTGGGGGCGAAAAACCCCTTTAATCCTTTAGGGATGCATGAATTTGGGGGGTTAAGGCTTGGCAACTTTTTTCATATTTTCATAACTTCATTATTTTTCTGACGCCATATGAGAGCTTATTCTTTGAATGACAAGTTGTACTTCTAGTTACCACCATTTTGGGGTACATATGATGTTTTGATCATCTTTTATTAAATTTTTTTTGGCGGTCCGTGTAGAGGGTAAAAAAAACAAAACATACAATATACGTCTTATTTTTTGAGTTTTGTTTTTGTGTGTTCACTCTGCATTAAAATTGCATGGCAACTTACATGGCGGGTCATTAAGATTATGTTGATATCATATTTATATCGGTTTTATTATGTTTTATCACCATTACTGAATAAAACGCCATTTTGTGAAAATAAACAATTTGCTAGGAGTCATCATATAGTGTGGAAGCTTAATTATTTTTTTCTTTTGAGGAGCAAGTTGTAGTTTTTACCGCTATCATTTTCTGATATGTGCAACTTTTTTTTTTTTTTTTTTTGTTATTTTTAGATAGTGGTGAATTATATGTACACAGGATTACCTAATATGTTTGCATGCTTATTTATTTATTTATATATATATTTTTTGCTTTTTTTATGGAGATAGAGGATTAACATACTGGTACTTTAAAAATAAATAATCATTTAAAAATTTTTTACTGTCCGACAAGGGGACTTTAACCTGGGATCTCTGGATCCTCTATATCATAGAGTCCATAGTACATAACCTCACCTATGTGTAATAGGGAAAGGTAGCCAGGAGGCCATAGATTGGCCTCCAGGCTGCCATTGCAACCCCTCAGACTCACTGGGGGTCCCAAAGGATTGAAAAAGAGGGTCTGACTCGTCCCCGAACACCCTGATTCCTTGATCGCTATTGATCTGAGGGGTTAAACTGCAAGAGTTGGAGCATTCAACAACTCCAGCAGCTAGTTCTGGATCTTGGCAGACTGCGCCATCCACTGTGTAGTGACTGTGCTAGGTTACTTCAAATCAGCTCCCACTCACATGACTAGGGTTGCGATCTGCTTCTGGCATCCGCTAAGAAAGGCTAATCAGTTGAGGTGCTGGATGTCAGACCCCCCACACCAATACAATATCGATGACCAATCCTAAAGGATAGGTTATTAATATTAGAAGCCCCAAAAACACCTTTATGCAAAAATATGCTGTAAGAACAGGAATTTGCATTTGTAATTCCAGTCTCAGACCTTTACGGCGTATCCACTGGATTTGTCTCTATCTACTACTTTGCATGCACAATAAAGTGCTGCTAAAAATGGACTGAAGATTTGAATAGACTATTAGCAGTGAAGAGGACCTGTTAGCTCTCTGTCTGTTTAGGTGAATACTTGTATTCCAGTTCATTTACCAACACTAAGCATCTTTTCATAGAATACAGTATTGTGCAATTATTCCATCTGAAAATGTATGAAGACACTAACAATTGGGTATTACTATTTCTACTGTCAATGGGGTGTGTCTGAACACAAAAGAAACAACTGATCCTTAAACGGGGTTTGTCCAAGCTTTGGGTTTTTATGGCCTATCCTTAGGATAGACCATAAATATCTGATTAGCGGGGAGCCAACAGGCAGCCCCCACACCAATCAGCTGCACAAGGCCACTTCCGACACCCGTATTAAGCTCAACACAAGACCAGGGAGATAAGTTCCAGGCCCGGTATAGTGACCAAGCGCAGTTTCAGCTTTTATTCAAGACAAAGGGAACTGAGCTAAAGTACCGGAGCCTGACCATTATACAAGGACTGGAGTGATCTGCTTCTGGTCTTGTGTTGCGCATAGTACGCACGTCGAAGCAGCCCAGAACTGCTGATATATGTACTGTACCCCCTGGTACTTCACCCCCTTTCCTTTTCTCACACTAGTTTGAAGAGCACACAAATGTGTTTCATTTTCATCCTTAAAGGGGTTGTCCATGAATTTCAGGACTCAGGAGGCGGGGTAGGGTGGGGACAGGTGCCATTAGATTTGATAAATTCTTCACATACAGTGAACCACTGTAGACATAGTTGGAAAATGCTTTGAAAAATATGAGAGTTTAAAAGGGTATTCTCATCTCAAGGATCCTATCTATACTGCTAGCTTATGTAAATTCAAGTTTTCCTAAATACACTGCTTTAGCAATGCTGCTTTGTTTGTCTGCTATGCGAAATTATTCCTCTCATTGTTTACACATTGTTTCCACGGAGCATGGCCTGTCTGATAAGACATGACAAATGCCAGTCATTGCTCTCTGGGGGGACTGAGTGCTCTCACTGTTATGTACAGCTCTGCCTGCAGGACAATCAGTTCAGTTAATTGAAGTTTGCTGATAAAGGCTCACTGTGGGGAGCATGTTACAGAGCAGGATTTACTCAGCAGCTTGATATGTATATATGTGTAAACATTCAGTATAACTATCAAGACATTGATGTAAACCACTGCGTATTCTGGGCTTAAGAGTCCAGTGAATGGCCCTATTGGCGGCCTTACCTGTATAACTGTGATTACAGAGATATCTGTCAATTGTTGAGTAGCACCTCCCACTGGACTCCTAAACCCAGAATGAGTAGAAGTGTAAATTAACAAATTTAGTTTTATATAAACTTTTCCCACAAACTATACATCAAGATGCTCGACTCAGTTTGCACTGCCTGTATACCAGACTGTATTTTCAATGTAGCGGCTTCCCATTAATACAATATACAGACAAATAAGACTTTATGGTTTGACCTTAGGATCATCTGTTTATAGCCAGCAGCAGAAACTGAAAGAACATGTCGTCAAACTGTCGACCTGCTAATTTAGTATGTGTTGTATCTGTTGTTGTGAGAGAAAAGATACCATTACTGCTCTGACACCATAAACATCAAAAAGATTTCAAGATTTCTCCAGACTAAGGAAATACACACCTGCTGAGCGTATCCTGGAGGCACATAGATTGGAGGAACTGAGCCATTCGGGGACATCATAGGGACCTGAGCAGGACCTGCAGAGAGAATTACATACAATGTTACAATAAGACTAGGCAGACAAAAAAGTAACAATAATTCCACAAACATCAGAATGAGGAAATGTACAAATGGAAATAATCTGAAAGTCAATAGCTCAAAATCTGACAACCTGTCTAAATCACACCGCAAACTATTAGAACAGAATATGCAAAGCACATATACAGTATTAAGAACTGAAGTCATAAAAACACACTAAGGATTACATACACCTCCAATGCATTCTGTGTAACAATTTAGCTTACCAGGAGTAACTATGGAGGCGACTGTTATGCATTAAAGGGTTTGCTCCACTGTAACAACTAACCACCTATCCATAGGACTCCCCCACTGATCCACAGAACAGAG
The DNA here is from genome assembly GCA_947044405.1 of Leptodactylus fallax. Taxonomy (NCBI): domain Eukaryota; kingdom Metazoa; phylum Chordata; class Amphibia; order Anura; family Leptodactylidae; genus Leptodactylus; species Leptodactylus fallax. Next base: position 229,656 of record CAMRHE010000843.1, read on the forward strand.
GTCCTGTAACCACCATTTAAGACACTTATCACAGGAAATGTTATGGTGGGACAACCCATTTAAAGGGGTATTCCAATCAGAGCAAGTTACCTGCTAGGGTAGGACAAGATAGGTAATTTGGTGACTGGTGGGGGTCCCTACCGCTGGGATCCCCAATAATTACAAGAACTGGGATACTCTATGCCCCAGTTGTGAATGAAGTGTCAAGTCTGACCATTTATTTCAATGGGGCCACCAGAGATGGCCAAGTGTTGAATTTTAGCTATCTCTGGCGGTCCCCATTGAAATGAATGGAGTGCTGTCCGTCTTAATGCTCCATTCATAACTGTGGCGCATGTCATGTGATCCGAAGCAGTGTTCCATCCCCTAGGTTGCTCTGCCCCCTCCTCTCCCGATCCAACAGGTTATTAAATTATCTGTGCTATGAGGACTGGTTTTACTATAGTCAGCCATCCCCATACCACAGGTAAATAATTACCTGTGAGATCAGGGAAGTGGAACACTGTTTCGGAAAACAGCGTGATAACGCCAGAACCTCTGGGTCCATCATCAGTGATCCCCAGACCGGGTAAGTAAATTACACCCCCTTTATGTTAAGTGAAGGAGATACACAGGATTATAAAACAAGGTGGCTTGCGTTAGGAAACAGTGCCACACCTGCCAACAGGTTTTCTGTGGTATTGCAGCTCCATACCATTCTTTTCAACAGAACTACAAGAGCAGACAGAACTTATTATCAAGGGTGCAGTTTCCTGGAAGAAAGATTTTTTTTTTTTAAGATCACGGAGCAAATTCTCACACATATTTGGAAATGTGACCACTACACATGTCTTGCTCATAGAACAGCTATGTGCCATAGGTGTGTTGGTCAAAAAATTTAATAACATAAAAACAACATCATGCAAAAAAAGCCATTTAACCCATTAAGAATCCATGTAAGAGATGCAGGTTAGAACGGGATTACAGATCTCTACAAACAGACGTGTTCTTGTAGCAGTTTGTTCAGCCATGATGGCTCTGAAAGGGTTACCTGGGACCTGTCATAATGATGGCATAACAGCTACCTTGCAGTAGCCAGGGGTGAGACCTGACATTTAGGTGGATTTGTTAACTCTGCACTGCAGACAAGATGAAAACAATGTCATTTTTTCTATATAAATGCACATCAGTAGAGAGCCGAGTGATTCAGCAATCGGATGAGTGAGTCAGAGGATTCAGCACAATGCAAGCAGCATGTCCTAACCAATGATGGCTGCTGATCATCTCCTAACAGCTGGTGTCTGCATTGTCACAAAACCTGCCAGATCCCCTCATTTACTGGTGCACTAAGAACATATTCAGAGAAAACCTGCACACAAAGCTAGGAACGCCAGTCTCTCCTAACACCTAGAGGAGTATCAGCATGTGCAGTATGTGTATACCTGTGTGTGCAAACATAGTCTGCAGTCCTTACCACTCATGTCTGTAAACAGAAAAGCCCGGTCCAGGGTATGCAGAGCACACGTTAGCAGGCACTGTAGGATACAGGAAAAGCAGCCAGCATACCACATGACCAGGTCACATGACATTCTGTAAAGGGCGAGCCGGGACTAGTGTGTGTGTGTGTGTGTGTGTGTGTGTGTGTGTGTGTGTATATATATATATATATATATATATATATATATACACACACACACACAATAGATTATATATTTCTATAACAGTAATGCAGATTAAACCTTATATATTTAAGGTTGCTTGCATATGTCTTGGCATCCTCTACAGACAGCTGCTGCATTTTTGTGTTTGTTTGTGTCTGACTTTTAGTCTTTTGCATTGTGCATGTGGGGATGTAGCTTCCTCCACGTTGGACTTACCCTCCTACTTCCATTTGCTATTTTAAAGTTATCCAGTTTTAAAGTATTGATGACCTATCCTTAGGATAAACCATCAATATTAGATTTGTGGGAGTTTGATACCCGAGACCCCACAGATCACCTGTACTGAGACCAAGCAGCTCTTGTTAATTGTGACATATTACAAGCCGCGCTGTACAAACTGTAGCGGCGAGTGTAGGTACTGCGGCATTGAAGTCTATGGGGCAGTGCTGCAGTACCTATACTCATGGCTACAGTTTGTATGGCGAGTGAGCAGCGTAGCTCAGAAAGTGTCAACATTACTAGTGTTTGTTACCCCTTAATTTGTCGTCTTCTGTAGAGTTTTTGAAAATTCAGGGTTCAGATGGTGATTTTCAAATGGCACTAAGATTTTCAGTGTTGGCACCATCTTCCACTAACCCTGCTGCACCACATACCCGTGTAACAAGACGGAAGCCTTCAGCTGACTGCTCAAGTATTCAGCCTGCCTGTGGCTCGGTGCAGGCCTGCTGCATCTAGATGGAGATCACCATTGTACAGAGCTCTATGGTATGTAATATATTTTTTATTATTTGTAAGGGAGAACTGTGTGTGGGGGCCTCTGGGAAGCATTATACTGTGTGCGTGGAGAGAACTGTGTGGGGGGCCTCTAGGGAGCATTATACTGTGTGCGTGGAGAGAACTGTGTGGGGGGCCTCTAGGGAGCATTATACTGTGTGCGTGGAGAGAACTGTGTGGGGGGCCTCTAGGGAGCATTATACTGTGTGCGTGGAGAGAACTGTGTGGGGGGCCTCTAGGAAGCATTATACTGTGTGCGTGGAGAGAACTGTGTGTGGGGGCCTCTGGGAAGCATTATACTGTGTGCGTGGAGAGAACTGTGTGGGGGGCCTCTAGGGAGCATTATACTGTGTGCGTGGAGAGAACTGTGTGGGGGGCCTCTGGGGAGCATTATACTGTGTGTGTGGAGCCACTGGAAAACATTATACTGTGTAGGAGGGTCACTGCGTAGCATTATACCGTTAGTGGGGCCACTGGAGAGAATTACACTGTCTGGGGCCGCTGGATAGGTTTATATTGTGTGTGGGACCACTGGAAAGTGGTGTCAATTGGGAGCATCATACAGCAGGTGGAGCCACTGAAAAGCAGTACACGGAGTACAGCTATTGGAGAGTATTATATTATGTGAGGGCCCACTGATGAGCATTATACTGTATAGGGGGCCACTTGGAGGCATTATCTTGTGTGGGGGGCCATTGAGGAGCATTATACTGTTCTGCGACCAAAAATTTGTTTTAGCTCCTAAATTTTTCAGTTTTGTAGTCAATGGCTCATAAGTATTTTGTTTAGCTTTAGTCAAGGCATCCCTTAGGGCATGTCCACATGGCTGTGACAGAAATCTGATGCTGAGCCTTGTATATTTTCTACAGTTTAAACTGCACTCGGTCCACCCACAAATATAGCTACAGTCAACAGGGTTACTCTATGCATGCCCATGCAAAGTTTCAGCGCTAATACTATGACAAGAGTGTTATGTTTGGTTTTAACCCTTTTTATGTGTGTGTCATGTGACTGTTAGACTTCCCTATAATTCGTGTAACCAGCTTAGGCTACGAGTAGGGACTAACTGTCCAAAACATGCCACCAGTCATGGGAGTTCACTAAAATATTTAGACTCTGATAAACCTGGATATACAGGACAGTCCACGCTTGTGCTCAACCTCTTTATTTGCTTGTACGATTTATAATATGTGATGCAATTGAAAGTGCCTTAGCTTTTATGTTTATCTTTTCAGCACTATGATGGAGGCGTATACTTATGATAGATCGGCTATCAGACTGGTGGGGGTCCAGCGCCAAGCACCACAGCCACCAGCTGTACCTTGGCGAGCACCACCTGATCCTCTTAGGCCACTGATGCCACGTTCATTGGTGACATGGCTATGTTGCAGATCAGTCCTAATCGAGTTAATACAACTGACCAGCCACACCAAGCACGGCCAGCTAATCAATATACGGTGCTGCTTGGTATGTAATGGAGATGGCGCAGAACTCATCCAAAGATCACAACCTCTTCAAACAGATGTTGTCTGTTAGCGCTGAGTGTTTACCCTCCACCAATCTGATACCGATAACCAAGGGCAAACCTGAAGCTCCTGGGCCCTGATGCAAAATCTTTAAAGGAGTTCCTGCCTACCTTGTGCCATTTAAAAAACTTGTATATTTTATGTGCCCAGGGCCCAGCAGCGACTGCTACTGCTGCATTCCATTTATCTACGCTTTTGCCAATGACCTATCCTAAGGAAAGTAGGCTTGGAAAGAACCCCAATGCTAAGGCCACACGTTGCAGAAAAGCTGTGTTTTTTGTTGATTTTTAAACCAAAGCAGATAATGGCTTGAAAAGGAATGAGAAATATAAAGGAAACCCTTATACTTCTGTCCCTTTTGCTAAATCCACTTCTGGTTTTGGCTCCAAAAACCGTAGCAAAATCTACTAAAAAAAATGTCTAACATTTTTATTTTTTTTTTTTAGCTACAATTGGCTACATGGCTTTAGGGCACACGGTCTTTTTTATCTTTTAGAATAAATGCAGTATATTTCTTTGAACCATTTTTCCTATTAACTTCCATGGGGAAAAACAGCAGCATATAAAAAAAGCTGAAATATAATGTCATTGGCAAGTGTCACATTCCCAACCAACAGTTTATCCTATACGTGTATGTTTCCCCAATTCATTACTATGCATCTATCTGCCACACTAGTGGTACGTCTAAATGTATCACAATGATTTTGACATTAGTTGTGGAATTTTCCAACCCGGTCAATGACATTTTTTGTTCATTATTGTTCGCACCAATTTTTCAAAAGATGGTTGGCCAAAATGCCCCAAATTCCTGCATTCCTAATGTAAACCCTTCCGTAGTTAGAATCCCTAAAATGTACCCTCCTCTGATCACGCTCCTGCATTATCCCACAGGATATGATGCCGTTTCAGACTAACTTTATATGTTAGTCTGCACGTTAAAGGACATGACTGGTGATGGCTCATACAGCTTTATATATGTGTAATGACAGTAACCTCTATTACAAAATTGTCTGACCATTGTATAAGCAATACTACCTCCGATGCCGCCCCTGCTACCTCTTGTGTCACCCCCTCTACCTCATAGATTGTAAGCTCTTGTGAGCAGGGCCCTCAGTATGAATTGGCTATCACTCTGCAATGTATCTTTTTGTCGGTACTTGAACCCTACAAATTGTACAGTGCTGCGGAATATGTTGGCGCTATATAAATAAAATGTATTTATAGTTATTTTATTTTGTGCTGTTAAGGACACTTATTCCCTATCCACAAGACAGGGGATAAGTGTCTAATAGCTGGGGGCCTGATCACCGGGTCCCTCAGTGATCAGGAAAACGGGGGACTTAAAATCCTCCTAAGGCCTCCTTGTGAATGGAGTACCAGTGCACTTGCGTGACTGGCACTCCATTCACTTCTATGGGGCTGCCAGGAATGTAATCTCTGGCAGCGCCCACAGCCTGCAAGCGCACTGGCGCTCCATTCATAAGGAGGCCTTAGGGGGACTTTCGGTCCACCGTCTTCCTGATCACCGGGGGACCCAGCGATTGGCCCCCAGTAACGGCACAACCCATTTAAAGGTCGCATCCATTGGCAATCGATCAAGACAAAAGATTGTCAACGCTAAGATGATTAGAGAAAATCTTTAAAACTGCTAAATTTTTAATAACTTATATTTACAAAAATGTTTAACTTATTATTGTCTACAAATCTAAATCCGGTTATGTGAATGGGAAACCCCTTTAAATGTGGATTCCGTATAATCCCTAATAGATCACTAATGACTAATAAAGACAAACTGGACCATTTTATAAACGTTTACCACCAATCTCTGTATCAACTGGGTTATTTTAGCCTTTACTTGATGGCTTTGCGTCTTTTTTTTTCCCATTTACACTATGTAGTCTGTAACAGGACCTTAGTACCAATAATAAGCAGTGCGAGAGTGTTATGTCTGGCAGGAAACCACAAAGAACAGTAAATCCCACCAAGTGAATGGGCAAGTTAATCATCCTAAAGCAAGTATCAGACCTGTTAAAAAAAACATCAAGCACAGAATTACATATACCGTATACTGAGTGATGTTTTTACTTTGGTGCTTGGGTAACATGTATTTTCCTCTCCTTTCTTTATTTAGCTAAGCATTTTGGCACCCTTAGCTTAGCAAGCGGAGATACTAATCCATGCGGATGTGCGAGTCGTGAATGGTTCTATACTTAGCATCAGGCTAATGTGAACAGCGATGAATCACTCGCTGTTATTCCCTGAGAGGCAACAGTGCTGGCTTTTTACAGCAGCACATTAGATGAACTGTCTCTCCCTAACAGAACACCCACACTTTGACATCACATGGGCAATGATATGCATCACTGACGCAGGCAGTGACAGGATCAAAAACAAAGACCACAGCCCGCTGAAACAATAGAGATTGCTGCTGACGCTGACACATAACCAATCCACACTAACACACTGCGCTGGATCAATAGCCTTGCCGGCAACAAATAGTCCCAGTACTTCTCCTTTTAGCATGGGGTGCACATTTAAGATGTATTTAAGGATGCCAAGATCTTAATGCAGACAGTGAAAAGTATCAGATCAAGAGGACAGGGATCATATCAGACAGTAGAACCCGCCGCTCACTCTATTATTAGACAAGACTGAGGTGTAAACTTTAAGCAAGCGGTACAAAATCTATTGATGGGTTAACTGACTTGCTATAAAGGGAACTTAAAGGGGTTGTCCAGTTTCAAACCAATATTGAGAGACAAATGTTATTGTTTGTATAATGGAATAAAAATGCAATTTTCCAATATTCTTCCTATATCAATTCCTCACGGTTTTCTAGATCTCTGCTTGCTGTCATTCATTCTGCTTACTTCCAGTGGATAAAATCAGTCCATGGTTGGTCACTGATATAAGGTCCATGGTTTTCTAACCCCATGACTTTTTATTTTATTTTATTTTATTTTTTTTTATTTTAAACAGGTGACAATGGTACAAAATAATAAAATAAGTCATGTTCACCTTATGAATCCACTGCCGCTCCTCTACCGATGCTTCCCTGACCCTCCACTGCTCTTGGGTCACTGACTCCAATTTGCAATGTGACTACTGCAGCTAAGCAGGACGGCATACCATCTGGTCACACATCCCCCGTGAGATTTGGAGAAAGAAAAAGCGGGTGAGGGGATGCAGAGCAGGAACTCTTCAGAGGATTAAAAAGAGGCGTTACCGACCAGCTGTTCCCTCCATCATCATGGGCAATGTGAGATCTCTTGCAAACAAGATGGATGAACTAACAGCTCTCACCAGGCATCATCAGGAGTTTCGGGCGTGCAGCATGATGCTACTTACAGAGACTTGGCTCACTGAAGTTACTCCTGACCCTCTGGTCTCCTTGGATGGTTTTAAACTCCTTCGGGCAGACAGGACAAGGGAGAGCGGTAAGAGGAAAGGAGGAGGGCTGGCAATGTTTGTGAATAATAGATGGTGTAATCCTAGGCACATTGTGATTAAGGAGCAAACTTGCTGTAAGGACATTGAACTATTAGCTGTGAGCATGAGACCTTTCTACCTACCAAGGGAACTATCACATGTCATCGGGATAGCTGCATATGTCCCCCCCCTCTGCGAAAGCTGACACTGCCTGCGAGGTCCTACAAGCCACGCTGAGCCAGTTACAGTTAAAACATCCCCAGGCCCTCTTTCTTCTGTCGGGTGATTTCAACCACGCCTCTCCATCATCCACACTGCCCAGTTTCACACAGTATGTAACCTGCCACACAAGAGACAACAAAACACTGGACTTGTTCTTTGCCAACGTGAGGGAGGCATATAACTCATCAGCCCTACCGCCCCTGGGAAGATCGGATCACAACCTAGTACATCTCCGACCTGTGTACAAGCCACTTGTACATAGAGAACCAGCTGTCACCCGCACAGTGAGGATATGGTCCGAGGAGAGTGATGAGGCTCTGAGGGATTGTTTTGACACAACCGCATGGGAAGTGCTGCAGGATTCTTATGGAGAAGATATAGAAGGACTCACACACTGCATAACAGACTACATTAATTTATGTGTGGACAACACAGTACCCACAAAAGTGGTGAGGTGCTTCTCCAATAACAAACCATGGATTAACTCTGATATAAAAACACTACTTAAGGAGAAAAAGATGGCATTCAGGACAAGAGATAAGGAGGGGTTGAGGGAAGTACAAAAGGAGCTGAGGCATCTAATCAGGCAAGGAAAAGCCAGTTATAAGGAAAAAATGGAAAAGCAAATGGAAAGAAAAGACATAAGGGGGTCTGGGAGGGGCTTAAGTCAATTTCGGGTCATAAACAGTCGGTCTGCCAGATTGAGGCAGATGTTAACTGGCTTAATGAACTAAACCTATTCTTCAACAGATTTGATCACACACCAGCTCCTCCCACCCCAGTATGTCCTTCAGCTTCCCCCACCACAATGACTTCTCCCCATGTGGCCACTTCCCAACAGACCAGTAAATCCAGAAATCCGTCTTTATCTGGCCACAGTCTGACCTTCACACGGGCCCAGGTGAGGAAGGAGATGAAAAAGATCAAGGCGAGGAAAGCCGCAGGGCCAGATGACATCAGTGCAAGGCTAATTAAGACTTGCGGGGACCAGCTGTGTGGTATAATTACATATATGTATAATATGAGCCTGAGGCAGGAAATAGTCCCTGAATTATGGAAATCTTCTTGTGTGGTACCAGTTCCAAAGAAACCCCACCCTATGGACCTCAACGACTACAGACCTGTAGCACTGACATCCCACCTGATGAAGATCTTGGAGAGATTGGTTCTCACACATCTCCGCCCTCTAGTGAGCCCCGCTATGGACCCCCTCCAGTTTGCTTATCGGCCGGGCATTGGGGTAGATGATGCCATCATCCATCTTCTGCACAGGGCTCTGTCTCACCTGGAGGAACCAGGGAACACAGTGAGAATAATGTTCTTTGACTTCTCCAGTGCTTTTAACACCATACAGCCCAGGTTATTGAGGGACAAGCTGGGCCTTGCTGGAGTGGACCACCACCTCTCCAACTGGATCCTAGACTACCTCACAAATCGACCTCAATACGTGAGAGCCCGAGACTGTGTGTCAGGTACCGTGATCTGTAATACGGGGGCACCTCAGGGTACGGTTCTCGCCCCTTTCCTCTTCACACTGTACACTGCAGATTTTAGGTGCAACTCATCCAGCTGCTACCTACAGAAGTATTCTGACGACTCTGCAATAGTGGGTCTCATCACAGATGATGATGACAGGGAGTACAGAGAACTGAACCAGGATTTTGTGGACTGGTGCCACCGGAACCACCTGAAGATTAACGCGGGGAAGACCAAGGAGATGGTGGTGGACTTCCGCAAAGGCAGATGCCCTCCAAATCCAGTGGACATCCTGGGGACGGGCATCGAGATTGTGAACACCTATAAGTACCTGGGTTTGCTCCTTAATAATAAGCTGGACTGGGCAGATCATATGGAGGCCTTGTACAGGAAGGGCCACAGCAGGCTCTACCTGCTTAGGAAGCTGAGAGCCTTTGGAATCCGGGGGGCACTTCTTAGAACTTTCTTCAACTCGGTAGTGGCATCAGCCATCTTCTTTGGAGTGGCCTGCTGGGGGAGCAGTATATCAACCAGGGACAGAAATAAACTTGACAAGCTGATTAGAAGGGCCAGCTCTGTCCTGGGGAGCCGACTGGACCCACTGCAGGTGGTGGGTGACAGAAGTATACTGTCTGTGGTGAGCTCCATGCAGAAGAAGAAGTCCCATCCCATGCATGAGACTGTGATCGCGCTGAGCAGTACTGTCAGTGACCGACTGCTCCACCCTAGGTGTGAGAAGGAGCGCTATCGGAAGTCTTTCCTCCCCACCGCGGTTAGGCTGTACAACCAACACCGACCTAAGCGGAGATCATTACACATAGAGAACTGAAATATCTCTCTGCCTGTTAAATCCCCCCCCCTCCTCTGCTACGTCCTATCTGTCTGTCTGCTACTAATGTAATGCCTCTCACCTTGGAACATTCCTGTACATGTTGTATTTGTATTTGTATCTGCTTATCTTTGCTGCTGTAACACACTGAATTTCCCCATTGTGGGACTATTAAAGGACTATTATTATTATTATTATTATTATTATTATTAAGCACTGGCAATGACCGTGATCTCAACGGTGTGAACATATCACTGCTACAGCCAGTGATTGGCTGCAGTGGTCACATGGTACATCATCGCCAAAGTAGGGTAAACATTGCTTCCCTGGTCCCCAGCTGGTCTTTCACCCACAAATGGAAGCAGGTTGGTAAAATAAGTATAGTTCCTTTTGTTGTTTTACACCACTGTCAGTGGTTTGTAAAAAAACAACAAAAATAATAATAAAAAAAAAAACTTAAGTGCTTGGAACACCCCTTTAAGTGGTGCTGAGTGGCAGTGCTACCCACACCAGTGAGTTGGAATAGTTATTTCATTTTCTAATTTATTTTGGAAAAACTGAAGCTGGAATCTAACTGGCTAGTGTGGCAAAAACATTCCTAAACTGACAAAAAAATTTCATGGCTGCCAACACCTCACTTGGTAGGCCGCTAAACAGAAAAGGACGATGCCTTTGGACCAGTTATTAATGGCTGCTCAATTAAATAATATAAGATGCCCATCATTCTTTTAAGGGTAATACCACTGCAGAGATGGCAATGTCTGGGCTAGGAATCACCACTGCCAGTTTAAGTAACAAAGGTAGAAAACAGACACCTAATAGGTGTCACTCTGAAATGAAGGACTGATCTTTAGACCATCCGGACTGAAAGGCAACGTGAGGTTTATGGAATAAATTGTCCCACCATAGTGCATTTTTGGCACGGAAACCCATCGGATTAAAAGACTGCCACTATGCGGTTCCTACTGCTGATACCCTACAAACAAAACGGGCGTGCTCACTGCGTAGACAAAAGGTATGCAGCCTAAACCAATTGCCTTCTCTAAAACTTGTGTGATCGTGTGATTTAGCATTAGATATGGGAAGAAAACATGGCTGCCTCATAAGTCACGTATACATTGCTTTACAGTTTTATTTTTCAGGTATTGAGATTGTAACAAAACAGGAGCAAGAAAAAGGAATATGATGTTAGGCTTCATATGCTGTTCTTTTTTCCTGGCTTGGATATTATGGTAGCCACACAGCGCACACTACTTGGGATATCATTCTAAATGACTCTGACAATACAGGTGACAGATGGCCCTTTTCCGGTCACTCACAATGAAACATTATGTAAGGCAAGGTTAATTCCAGTCATTCATATTGGATTGATTTTATAAGCAGATGAGTCAGAACAGAAGCAGCAACCTAGAAGGTTCTTTTTGCCTGGGAATATACAATGTGGAGGATACATCAAGACCAGCATAGACCAGGGCCCTGATGATAAGTGCAATGGAAGAGGATTCACCAGATTAAGGGTGAGGCATAGAATCAGGTGCATCCTCTGCCGGGCCATGTACCTCTGCAGAAATCTATGCCAGCTCAAAACTGTCATACATTTCTGGTGACACTTAAGCCACAGAAATGGCATAAATGGCGTGGGTAAATTTGGCATGGGTGTTGGCTCTGCCCATATCAAAATGGCGAGGATGGCATAAAAACACCACTTGCGCCTATTTTATTTACACAAAAATAGTGGAGCAGATTCTTAGTGAATCTGCCCAAGCATAGTTTAACTAAGCAGAAGGATTCAAGAACTCAGATCCATTCTCAACGTTAAGACAATGGACCTCTTCCATCATCTTGTCCCAAAATGTTTACAGAAAGTACAGAGCTGTCAAATAATTCAGTATTCAAATAAATTAGCTACTGGTGCCAACTTTTTTGTTTTTATCTGATGTCTCAGAAAGTCAAATGGACACCTATATTGGGTTAGAGGCCCCAATGAACTTCAAAGCGAAGTTGGCCAAACCTGTCCATTTTGGCCAGACTCTCAACTGATCGATAATGTTGGATGAAAGAAAGAATGGGCATGCCGAATTACAACACCAGATACTTTTGTTCAAGGCGTTTTAGGAGATAAGATCCCCAAAATAACGAGGGTACCAGCGCTGGTCCAGTCAACCAAGTTTACTATGGTTTAACCACTACGTGTTTCGGGCACACAGAGCCCTTTTTCAAGTGTATCATGTTGCTCTATACACTTGTAAAAAGAGGGCTCTGTATGCCCAAAACGCGTAGTGTTTAAGCCGTAATAAACTTGCTTGACTGGATTTATTGAAGGGGTATGCGCACCTAAAAACCCCTTTACATGGCCCTACTATCAAGATCAAGTTTTCATAGCAATGCTCACTCTCGAAATCTAGCCTGTTTAATGTCCTTCCGACCAGTCGACTTTAAAGCAAATGGTCACTTGTTGGTCAACTACATCTTTTATGCTACATAAAAAGATTATCAGCAGCATATCACCCTGTGTAAATGGGGATATACCGATAAACAATACAACTGAACATGGAGGAAAGATTATATTGGCCATCATTCCTTCGCCATATTCCTTGCATCAGCATGTGTTGAAGGTCAATGTGAATAAGCTTTGACTGACATGTTATATCCAAACACATACATTTATACCTTGTAAAAGGTACCTTTAATTAAAGTCTACAATATATTGTCCATATCTGGGATAGCCATTCATTAGCTATTACGTGAGCTGGGTGGGTAGCAGGACATGAACAGCCTATAAAACCAGCCATATCTCAGCTGATATTGACAACCAAGGATATATTACACTGTGCATGGTTTCTAAATGACTACAATCCCAGATAATGATCCAGCTGTTCGGCCCATGAGTCACCATTTTTATAACCAGTTGTTATTTATTTTATGACTCTAAGCACTAAGAAAGTCTTTCTGAGCTTCATTTGCTTGCACTATTTACATGCATAAAATATATTTATTGTTATTTTAGCACTATGTGTCCGTTTAATCATTGTTCGCTCCATCATCTTTAGAGAATAGTTTAGCTCATTATTACCTACAATAATCTTAAGTCATCGTCACCATATACAAGAGTAAGCACACAGAGGATTAGACTGCAAAGGATGATATACATTAGAACGTTATTAGCAACTCTTTTTATACTTATTAATACTTTTCAGATACATAAGCGTCTCTGCAGCAGCATAACAAGTAACCATTGGGTACCAGAGCAAAACTTTTAATTGGGCCCCCACTCTAACATGACCACTAGTTCAGAACTTGTATACTATTATTTAGGGCTCCTTTACAAAATTAAGGATAAAGCAGAGATAGTGATTTTACAGATAATGCACAAGGTGATGTCACAGTACACTGATAATAAAACATAGTGATGTCACAGTACCAGGATAACACACATGAATCTCACAGTTCGGGGATTTTGTGCACAGTGATGTTACAGTACAGGGATAATGTCCATTAAGACTTAGCACAGGGATAATGATACACAAAAATATCTCTTTGTATACTGTGACATCATAGCATATAAAAGATTACAATGATGTCACATGTAGGCATTATGACTTCCCAGTATTTGAACATGCCCTTCCATCATCCACAGTTATCATTAATTGCACCATAGTAGAAATGGGCCCCTTAGTTGTTGGCCCCATAACAGCTGCTACGTCTGCTGCCCTGGTAGTTATGCCCATGTCTCACTGATAAACAGCAGTAAATGACAAAAGTTGAAGGGGTTTTCCCATGAACATAACTTTGTACAAAGTGGTTTTCTATTTTGGGTTATTGGGGGGGGGGGTCCTAATAGGACATATGGACATGGATCCATAAACCAGATTACATTATATCTAGTCTCAATTTGACATATTCTGGGAAAATCTCCCAACATATACCTTTGATAGAAGACCTCAATAGATTCCACTGTCATACAGTGGAATAAACTTTTCATAGGCTCCTATTGCACACAAAAAAAAACCGGTGAATGGAGCCCTATGCTAGGGAATGTTCACATGGCAGAATCTGGTGTTGATTTTGAAGCGGATTCCACCTCAAAATCTGCATCTAATTCTGCCCCAAATCTCATTGTTTTCAATGGGAAGTAGAGCTAGAACATGGACACTGAAAAAGTAAACTCCATCTTGTGGCGGATTCCGCAGCTGATTCAGCTGCAGAACCCAAGGCATGAGCCACTTCTCTCATTACATGCATTCATCTGAGCCTAAAGCTGGAGGGCGCAAACTGGAGAGGAAATTTAGGTAGAAGTCTCCCTCAAATCTTTCTTTCTTTCCTAAGCATACATTACTGACATGATGTGAAAAAGACCTAGAAATGGCTTGAACTAGAGTTGCAATCCAGGGATAGAGAAGAAAATCGTACAATATGTGCCCTCACCAAACCATCTATACCGACATCACTCCATAGAATAAAGGGAAAGAAAAATTCAAGTTCTGCTTGGTGGGAAAAGAGAACTTGCTCTAGCACCGCTTTTGGAAGGTAGCTCACTATACAGTACATCAATGCCTGGTTTACCTGAAACCTGGCAATATGGAATAAAGGGTGTAACACTTGCTCAGTATAACCTGCTCCACACTTCCCTTTGGGATTAACAGCTCCAGAATTGTCCTACCTCATCGAAATCTCTTACATGGGGCATGCAATCCTGGAATGGCTCATGCGCAGCACTCTCCATGCTGTATACAATGGCCTCTGTGATAATGCTGCAGCCATTAATCAACACCAAGAGGGGCAGAGATTATTGTGGAGAGTCTGAACACTTGAGAGGTTTGGGAAAGCTCACGCGCCCCTTGGGAGATAATTTGCATATGTGTTAAATGCTTTTTCTGATTTTTCTTGGCCAATTGTTAGGACAGCCATACAAAAAATATTGTCCTCAGATTAAGATTCATGACCATATAAGACACTATAGGCATAAACAAAAAATGGTCACAGAAGACACAATCAATGATATATTCAAAAATAAATAGTTTTTATTAATTACACTAATATATAAAGACAAGTACTGATATAAAAAGTAGAGACGGGGCAGATGGCAAAAAAAGCCCACAACTAGAGACACATAATGCTGGGGACAAAGGTTACACTACATCCACATATATATATATATATATATATATATATATATATACATACACACACACACATACATATATACAGTACAGACCAAAAGTTTGGACACACCTTCTCATTCCAAGAGTTTTCTGTATTTTCCTGACTATAAAAATTGTAGATTCACACTGAAGGCATCAAAACTATGAATTAACACATGTGGAATTATATACTTAACAAAAAAAGTGTGAAACAACTGAAAATATGTCTTATATTCTAGGTTCTTCAAAGTAGCCACCTTTTGCTTCCATTACTGCTTTGCACACTCTTGGCATTCTCTTGATGAGCTTCAAGAGGTAGTCACCTGAAATGGTTTTCACTTCACAGGTGTGCCCTGTCAGGTTTAATAAGTGGGATTTCTTGCCTTATAAATGGGGTTGGGATCATCAGTTGTGTTGTTCAGAAGTCAGGTGGATACACAGCTGATAGTCCTACTGAATGGAGTGTTAGAATTTGTATTATGGCAAGAAAAAAAGCAGCTAAGTAAAGAAAAACGAGTGGCCATCATTACTTTAAGAAATTAAGGTCAGTCAGTCCGAAAAATTGGTAAAACTTTGAAAGTGCCCCCAAGTGCAGTGGCCAAAACCATCAAGCGCTACAAAGAAACTGGCTCACATGAGGACCGCCCCAGGAAAGGAAGACCAAGAGTCACCTCTGCTGCGGAGGATAAGTTCATCCGAGTCACCAGCCTCAGAAATCGCAGGTTAACAGCAACTCAGATTAGAGTCCAGGTCAATGCCACACAGAGTTCTAGCAGCAGACACATCTCTACAACAACTGTTAAGAGGAGACTGTGTGCAGCAGGCCTTCATGGTAAAATAGTTGCTAGGAAACCACTGCTAAGGACAGGCAACAAGCAGAAGAGACTTGTTTGGGCTAAAGAACACAAGGAATGGACATTAGACCTGTGGAAATCTGTGCTTTGGTCTGATGAGTCCAAATTTGAGATCTTTGGTTTCAACCACCGTGTCTTTGTGCGACGCAGAAAAGGTGAACGAATGGACTCTACATGCCTGGTTCCCACCGTGAAGCATGGAGGAGGAGGTGTGATGGTGTGGGGGTGCTTTGCTGGTGACACTGTTGGGGATTTATTCAAAATTGAAGGAATACTGAACCAGCATGGTTACCACAGCATCTTGCAGCGGCATGCTATTCCATCCGGTTTGCGTTTAGTTGGACCATCATTTATTTTTCAACAGGACAATGACCCCAAACACACCTCCAGACTGTGTAAGGGCTATTTGACCAAGAAGGAGAGTGATGGGGTGCTACGCCAGATGACCTGGCCTCCACAGTCACCAGACCTGAACCCAATCCAGATGGTTTGGGGTGAGCTGGACCGCAGAGTGAAGGCAAAAGGGCCAACAAGTGCTAAGCATCTCTGGGAACTCCTTCAAGACTGTTGGAAGACCATTTCAGGTGACTACCTCTTGAAGCTCATCAAGAGAATGCCAAGAGTGTGCAAAGCAGTAATCAATGCAAAAGGTGGCTACTTTGAAGAACCTAGAATATAAGACATATTTTTAAGTTGTTTCACACTTTTTTGTTAAGTATATAATTCCACATGTGTTAATTCATAGTTTTGATGCCTTCAGTGTGAATTTATAATTTTTATAGTCATGAAAATACAGAAAACTCTTGGAATGAGAAGGTGTGTCCAAACTTTTGGTCTGTACTGTACATATACACATGCACAGTCTATAGCAAGAAAGAGGTAAATAACACTGGATACAAAATTTACAGGATTATACACCTCCTGAGGAAGCCAGGTTGGCGAAACGCGTAGAGGTGGTCCCTCTTCCTGTTTGCTGGGGTCTGCATTCACCATGTCCACCTCATCTACAGGAATTATATTACGAGAATACACTCTTGATCTGATGCTTTATTTATAATCCTGTGGATATTTTTTCTTTATCTACTTTGCTGGATTGATCTGTAATCTATAGTCTTTATATGCTGTGCTGCCTTCAGTATTTGGCCATTACTTTATTCACTATCTGGTTATTGTTATAACTTTTACTTGATTATTATCATATGTTCAGAAAGTTTTGTATTTATTGTTATTTACTCCTTTCTAGCCATATATGGATGTAGTGCAGTAAATTTTGTATCCAGTGTTATTTACTAAATATATATATATATATATATATATATATATATATATATATATATGTAATTGTTAGGCAGGCCATTAATAACTGATCGTGGTGGGGGGGGGTTGACACCCAACCCCTACACTGACCAGCTAGCTGTGTGGTACTGCTACCAGGACTGGTACTATACAGTGTATGGAGCTGGAAGCAGATTACTCCATACATTGTATAGTACCTGTGCAGTTCTACTACAAGGCCATCTTCCTTCAGCTCTGTACACTGTACTGTACCAGGGTTATCAGCATCCTAAACAAATGACTGGGTGTTGGTCCTTCACTGACTACATATCTATGTCCCATTGTTAAGATAGGCTAACAAAAATCCCCAAAACCCCTATAAAAGTTTGTTTTCTCTGCAAATAGACCTTCATCATCTGCCACATCTGCTTACTTGCCCTAACCTGCGCGGCTATTGCTTTAAAGGGCAAAAAGGCTCCCTTTAGAAAAAAAAAAAAAAAAAAAAAAAAAAACACCAAGTAAGCATCAAATATTGGAACATGATAAATATATATATATATTTTTCAGTATTTTTTTTTTTTTTTGTTCTTTTTACAAATTTTTTTTTTTTTTTTTTCATCAGGATCATGAAATATCAGCCCTGCCTCAGAGGATGACATATTGCATGCAAGGCTTTCTCCTTCTGCCACAAGTTAGGACTAACAGTTTCTTCACTGCAGCCAGTCGCTGGATGGCAGGAAAAGGACACCAACATCACATACAGTGGGTACGGAAAGTATTCAGACTCCTTTACATTTTTCACTCTTTGTTTCATTGCAGCCATTTGCTAAAAGCAAAAAAGTTCATTTTATTTCTCATTAATGGACACGCATCACCCCATCTTGACATCTTATTTTAGCTGTGTGCTTAGGGTCATTGTCTTGTTGGAAGGTGAACCTTCGGCCCAGTCTGAGGTCTAGAGCACTCTGGAAGAGGTTTTCTTCCAGGATATCTCTGTACTTGGCCACATTCATCTTTCCTTCAATTGCAACCAGTCGTCCTGTCCCTGCAGCTGAAAAACACCCCCATAGCATGATGCTGCCACCACCATGTTTCACTGTTGGGATTGTATTGGGCAGGTGATGAGCAGTGCCTGGTTTTCTCCACACATACTGCTTAGAATTAACGCCAAAAAGTTCAATCTTCGTCTCATCACACCAGAGAATCTTATTTCTCATAGTCTGGGAGTCCTTCATGTGTTTTCTGGCAAACTCTATGCAGGCTTTCATATGTCTTGCACTGAGGAGAGGTTTCCTTCGGGCCACTCTACCATAAAGCCCCGACTGGTGGAGGGCTGCAGTGATAGTTGACTTTGTGGAACTTTCTCCCATCTCCCTACTGCATCTCTGGAGCTCAGCCACAGTGATCTTTGGGTTCTTCTTTACCTCTCTCACCAAGACTCTTCTCCCACGATTGCTCAGTTTGGCTGGACGGCCAGGTCTAGGAAAAGTTCTGGTCATCCCAAACTTCTTCCATTTAAGGATTATGGAGGCCACTGTGTTCTTAGGAACCTTGAGTGCTGCAGAAATTCTTTTGTAACCTTGGCCAGATCTGTGCCTTGCCACAATTCTGTCTCTGAGCTCCTTGGGCAGTTCCTTTGACCTCATGATTCTCATTTGCTCTGACATGCACTGTGAGCTGTGAGGTCTTATATAGACAGGTGTGTGCCTTTCCTAATCAAGTCCAATCAGTTTAATTAAACACAGCTGGACTCCAGTGAAGGAGTAGAACCATCTCAAGGAGGATCAGAAGGAAATGGACAGCTGTGAGTTAAATATGAGTGTCACAGCAAAGGGTCTGAATACTTATGACCATGTGATATTTCAGTTTTTCTTTTTTAATAAATTTACAAAAATATCTACATTTCTGTTTTTTTTCTGTCAAGATGGGGTGCTGAGTGTACATTAATGAGAAATAAAATGAACTTTTTTGCTTTTAGCAAATAGATGCAATGAAAAAAAAGAGTGAAAAATTTAAAGGGGTCTGAATACTTTCCTACCCACTGTATCTGACTCTCTCACTGCACCAGCTCACTCTCTTTAAACTTTTTCTTTAAAAGAGAACCACCTCCACCAATTCAAGCTCTTAATATCTGTTAATAAAAGCCACTCTACTGATTCCAGCACAATCGGAATTTTTTCTCTAGCCCCCACCGTTCCTGAGAAACACGCAAAGTTAGTTTGGGTGTCTGATGTGCTATGTCAGCTCTGTAATGTCAGAAGGGCGGTGTCAGGCAGGGGTGTGACTCAGAATTCCAAATTAGAGGCTGCCAGTGTCAGAGCTCAGAATCACACCCCTTGTCTGCTCCTGCCTGTCATCGCCCTCCTAACAGTACAGAGACTAAATAGCATATCAGGCACCAAAACTTACAGCACTGATTGCTCAGGAACAGTGGGGGCTCACACAAAAATTCCAACTGTTCCAGAATCAATGGAGAGGCACCTGTTAACAGATGCTAATAACTGGAGTTGGTGAAAGGTCCTCTTTAAAAGGGTTGTACAGATTCAGACCAATAATAAGAGACAAATGTTATTGTTTGTATAATAAAAAGTTATAAATTTCTCCAATATACTTTCTGTATCAATTCCTTGCAATTTTCTAGATGCATGTGATATATAGTCTATGGTCATGTGATGAACACACAGGTGCACAGCTCGTTATAGTCACCGCACAGTAATTAGACATCTGCCTGGTAACGAGCTGTGCACCTGTGTGTACATCACATGACCATGGAATGATTTTTATCCATTGACAGTAAGCAGAATGAATGACAGCAAGCAGAGATCTAGAAAGCCAGGAGGAATTGATACATTAAGTATAATGGAAAAGTGTACAACTTTCTATTGTACAAAGCAATAACATTTGTCTCTCAATATTGGTCAGAATGTGGACAACCCCTTTAAGCAAAAATAAGAAAATAGAGAAAGTGAATATGCTTAAAATGAAATTCTAATTTTAGGCAAACTTGGCCAGCCCTATCTTACACCTACTCCTTGACTATAAAATATATCAGCAACATCCCATAGACGATCATTACAAGATTTTGCGTGCTGCAGAGATACAGGTTTCCCCTGCGCTTCCCAGCTCAATAAAAACCACTTCATCTAAATATACAAGCGATTTCCCTTCCCACCCATGTAATCCAAAAAATAAAATGAAATGACTGCAGAACCTGACTTTATGGAAGGAGCTGTAGTTAAAATTTGTCACTGCCTCTTCATATAAAGATGCTTTATGAGTCTTTTGGACTTAATTACAAATGACTCATCCTGATTTGCATGCGGTATTTTCTCCCCCTGGTTCTCTGGATGTGTGGCAATTTCCTCCCAGCCAAAGCATCTATAGCATGGCTTTCCTTGTGATGTCAAGCAGCGTTTAATGGCTCTTAGCAGAGGCTTGGGACTGTGCCCTGAATGAGTCATCTCCATTCACGATGTGTGCAGCACACAGATTTTCATGAATGGATTATTCAGCTACAAATGGTGCCCATTCATACAACGCCGACTCCGCTCGCTGGAATAGAGGCGATAGGTCTATTTCAAGACCACCACATGAAGAACGGAGAAAAAATGCCTGACATATCTGTGACACTGTGTATATACACGCATCAGTCCTGATACATCTCATGCTACAATTCACAGAGCTATAAAAAGATTTCCTTGGACTAAATAGGTTATTTGTACTTTATGGAATTCTCCACTTTAAGCAATTTAATAAGAGAATATTACAGAAGAGGTTCAGGTAAAATTGCGTGTGTGTGTGTGTGTTCAGACACAGATTAACATAATTACATATTATATTTAATACTGAGGGGGAAAAAACTCAATGTAGCAGCCAGACATGTAATTATTTCCTAGAAAGCCTTGCACACTAGAGGTACCACTCGGGACAAAAGAACCATAGAAAATGGTAGTATATAGTTTTCAGGCAGACCTGTCATCTTTACTGACATGTATATTAACAAATCCTTTTATGCCCCAAAAATGATCAATTCTGGAGCACCTTTTCATAAAACTATATGTTGCCTTGCTCCAGCAGATATTTCTCCAAGAGATCCAAATAAATGGACTCTACCCCTTATTAAAGGGGTTGTCCAGTTTTAGCAAATAAATGTTTTTGCTTGTATAATGAGAAGTTATGTGACGGGCAGTCCATGGTCATGTGATGGACACCCAGGTGCACAACTCGTTACAGTCAAAGCACAGTAATCAGATATGTCCTGTAACGAGCTGTGCACCCTGTGCACCTGTGTGTCCATCACATGACCATGGGCTGTCCATCACATGACCATGGGCTGTCCATCACATGACCATGGACTGATTTTTATCCACTGGAAGAAATTAAATCACAGCAAGCAAGATCTAGAAAACCATGAGAAATGGCTACAGAAAATGTATAATTTTTCCTTATATAAACAATAACATGTAATTGCTGAAACCAGACAACCCCTTTAAAGTGATGTGTCCCTACATAGTCAGCACTGATACCCCATAGGTATCGTCCTACACTAAAAAAAAGCATATGGATAGGTTAAACAGGTTTTCACAAATAATAAATAATAATAATAATAATAATAAAAACCATACCCACTGCAAACAATTGTGATAGAAATAACAAAAGCATCTATACTCATCGGCGGCTACAGTGATGGGTGCCCATATGTCCATGTCAACATGGCAAATTGTTGGCCTCAGCAGCATGTGGCACAAGACCTCTGCAGCTGCAGCCAAATGAACAAAGTCTGGTATAGAGGACCGGAGCGATTGTATAGGTTCTATAGTAATTTATGATCTATAATCTTTGCAGTCAGGGCTACAGAGCAAGTAGGCCAAACCACTGACTCCGTCACCCCTTTGGGGGTTATTCAGATTAGAAAAAAAAAAGACGGCTACGGAGAGTTCTAATCACAAATACATGAAGGGACGGCTCAAAGAACTTTCTAATGATATTTTTACTCCTAGGCTGGTGACAGTGACAAGGAGACGTCCTCTATGGATCATAGACAGGGATTCTTTCCTGTAAGTGCAGTGAGACTATGGAATTCACAAGATGTTGCGATGGTGAATTCATTGGCCAAGTTCAAGAAGGGCCTGCATGCCTTTCTTGAAAGGAAAAATATTACTGGTTGCGGATTTTAGACTTTCGATAAAGACAAGTTGATCCAGGGTTTTATATTTATTTCCAGATTTGGAGTCAGAAAAGAATTGTTCCTGACATGGGACAATTGGCATCAGCCTCATGTGGTGTTTTTTGCTTTCCTCTGGAACCCCACTCCCACTGTAGGGTTATAGGTTGGACTGGATGGACTTGTGTCTTCATCCAACCTCATCTACTACCATGCTACTATATGTATGTAACTATTTTTCTGCAGCCTGACAGACTCCTTTTTATATGTGGCTGACAACTGTGGTCAAACAGTAAAGATTCTCTAATTCATTAAAAAGCCAGTGATTGAATGCCTGTGATATACAGACTTGTACAGCACTGCAGAATAGGTCAGTGCTATATAAGTTACTGAAAGTTAGTAAAATATACAGGGGACTCAGGGATGACCGTTCACAATTTAAAGAGGACCTTTCAAAACCTAAACTAATTCTAACTCTTGGCATCTGTTAATAAGCGCCGCTCCAGTGACTCCAGCACAGCTGGATTTCTCTCTCTTGCCCCCGACATTCCCAAACAATAAGTGCAGTTAGATTTGGTGCCTGATGTGCTATTTAAGCTCTGTAATGTCAGAAGGGCGGTGTCAGGCACGGGGTGTGATTCAGAGCTCCAATCAGAGGCAGCCAGTGTCAGGGCTCAGAATCACACCCTTTGTCAGATCCTGCCTGACACCGCCTTCCTGACAGAACCTAAATAGCATACTAGGCACCAAAACAGCATTGATTTCTCAGGAACGGTGGGGGTTAGAGTAGAAATTCTAACTGTGCCAGAAACAGTGGAGCAGCAGCTATTAACTGGTGTAAAGAGCTGGACTTGGTGGAGGTGGTGAAAAGGTCCTCTTTAAAGAAGATGGTATACTCAGAACATACAGATTTTGCCCAGTAGACCAGATATCTGTTCATGGATATGACTCATTTATTCACACATATTTATATATAGTTGTATAACTGGAGTAGGATAAGTGACGCATAAACATATTATATAACAGTTTGCAGAACAGTACACACAAATCCTGTCCACATATGTATAATATATAATATATACAAACCATACAAGCTGTAAAGCATAAGCCCTTCATTAAAAACAACAACTGAAGCGTAATGAAAAACCGCAGCATCTGAGCTCACTCGCTCCTACAGCCGTCATACAGTATGCATGTTGCTGAATGATTAATATAACGGTTTGGTAGGAATGTTTTCTCTGCAGGCATATATTTATTAATACTGTAACCCCATCCTAGCTACCATATCAACGCTTTTTTATTAAAATACGCACCACTACTGTAGTAAGCCCTATTGGGACAGCTTTATTATAAGGCTGCAATGGACAAAGATGTAGTTAATGTAGTTTTGCTTTTTACGTATGCTCAAGTGCAAAATGCAAACTAGCTGCAGCCAGGTGGAGTCGGAAAAAAAGTTACGGACTCCAAAATAAAAGAATTATATTCTAGAATTATTAATATTATATAATGAGATGTATCATTTGTTGCATAATTACTTTCATAGGAATTCAATCAATCACTGGCTTTTTATTGCGTTAGAGAAGGGATACTAAACTACTTTTAGTAAAGGTCCACTGACCAGGATCCACCATCACGTGAAGGTCCAAGCTGAACAGTAGATGAACACTTATTTACTGTATTTTTCTGAAGCTATGGTGCGTCTGACTAGAAGAAGGACCCCAGGTTTAGAAAAGAAAAAATAGGAAAAAAACGTTCCCATGGTCATTTTCACCCCCGGCCACATTCTCCCAATATGGGAGACGCTCTGTTCAGGCTCTACCTTGGTTACACACGTCCCCTGCTCAGCTTATGCCATGTGCTTGTGACGCTCAGGTTTCGACTACAATTCCTATTTTTCCTTCTTCTTTGTAGAGTACTGATGTGTTGCCATTTTGTCATTATTACCCCCGTTTTGTGGGGGCCGTGAGTACCTTTCCTGGGACGTCACTGTTTTGCCTGATGTTTTGTTATATGAATGAAAAATGTAAACAAAAAACCTTAGGAATACATATTTCACATTAATTTAACCTTCCCTGGTGGTGAAATGCAGTAGGTGGGTCAATGTTAATTACATGGTATTATACTGTGGAAAGGATGGGGGTTGTGACACATTGTGGCAACTTACTATGTGTGGGGGCACTAATGTGACATTAATGCCCCCACACACACAATAATGCCCCATTAGCTGCCTTAAAGTATTAAAAGGAACTATTAGTGTCCTCTCACAGACTCTCTCTGTTTCCATTATTATAGGTATCTGGGTTTAGGGGACAGTGGTCAGGAAAGGATTGTTTCAGGGGATTGAGGCACGAGTCCAGATAGCTGGCAGCCACAGTCTGGGTTCAGACCGTGGTCCGCCTGTTCAGTATCCCTGATTTAGAGGATCTTAACTGCTTCTGTCTGACCCCGACTGTCAGCCATTTACGAAAGAGTCAGAGTTGGAGCTGGAGTTTAAGTCAGTTGTGGAGTCAGAGGACAGCCATGGAGGCAAGGTTAATGGGTAAATTAAAGAAATCATTTATTTTTACAAAAAAATCAATTAAGGGCCGGTTCATACTAGTGTTCGGGGACTCCTCCATTCTACTTAAAATAGGCCGAGAGAAAAATCCTGAAGGCAAAACTTTTCTCTCCGCCGATTTCAGGCGAAATATAGTCTATGGGGTCTGTGGTTTTCCGCAGGTAACTGCTTTTTAAGTGGATAGAGTTTTCTGTTTTTCGGGTCCGAAGAATGGAAACCCAAACGCTAGTGTGAACCTAGGTTCAGATGTTATTTAACTTCTCACACAATGGGCACGTATTGCCATAACAAAGGAACGGCTGCTTTATAGGGGGAGATTGTCACATAGCAATGCAGTCTTATATGTGAATTCCCATACAATCAGAAGTGGGGAAAGGGGATCTGTAAGTGCATAATATCCAATAAAAAATATAGTTTATAGTTCTTAACATATAACCCTACGTGTCACCTTTGCACCAAACATGACCCTGTCATTTTTTTTTCTATTTTCCTCTTGTTTGTCCATATGTTATGAAAACTAAAAGTGATTATACTTAAAGCTACAAATAAACTAGTAGTTAGGAATCCGCCAAAAAAAAAAAAAAAAAGACTGGCGTCTCTGATCTATTTTTAGACCAAGTAAATTACTGCGTTTAGCGAAACTTGGGACAAATATCTTGCAAAAAGTAGAAACTATTCATTACCTAGGAGGAGCACTCAGGGAAGAGCATGTGATGTGTTTGATTTTCTCAAGAAAACAGAAAATAATTATCGTCAAACAGCTACAAAATGCTAAAAATGTTCATGATATGTGGCTTAAAGGAGCAGTCTCACAAACACAACCAGCTTCATCCACAAGGGTCCTGCTTCTCTAACCTTCAGCGATCTGCTGTAATCTCTGGAGTAGGACTGTGCGTAAACATTACATACCAATAATATATAAATGACATTACATACTATAAAAATAAGTAGCAGTTCGGCCAGAAAAGCCCTTTGTTCTGGCACATGAAATGAGCACCGAGTAGGGTAACCCCTGTATGAATGCTATATACACTAAAAAAATCACAGCCCACCCCTTTAAACCAAAGTTAAAAAAAGTAATAAGGCATTAAACAAAGTACAGGACAAATGACTAGAGAGTTATTAAAGGGTACCTGAGGTTTCAGGAAAAGTAGAAATATGTGAAACCCAGAAATCACTCAAAACACTGTTAAAAGTATATGAGTGTACTTATTAACCCATTAACAGACTTTTTTTTTTTTTTTTCTCTAAAAAGATTATTTGCCCGGAAAACCCCTTTAAGTGAGCCTTCTACTGGTTCAGTCCTCTGAATGAGACCATATGGTAAGGTGAATTTTTGGAGATCTGTTCACATAGTGCAGTACTCTGCAGGGTCTGACATTGCTGTGGTGCAGTGGCTGTGGGGTGATGTGGCTCAGAGCCTGGGGGCTTAGCCTGGCAGCAGAGGTGTTCCTGGGCTGCAGAGTTGCTCTTGCTGTGGGCGCTGTGTTGTGACGGTGGTGATGGTGGTTGCTGTTCAGTGCCGCACCCAGTAAAATAGGGACACACTATATAGAGGTCACCGTGAAGTGGCTAGTGGGCTTATACACCTTGATCAATATGTATACTAAGAACCTCGTGTACAGTTAAGCAGATTTTACTGAGAAGCACAAGATACAATGTATAAGGCTGGGATGTGCTGTCCATGTCTTTTTTCTTAAAAATTTTGGGTCAGTGTGTGCCAATGCAAACAAAGTGCAACATTCAAGGATTCACAAGATGATAGTGACCACCTCCAATACTCCATTAAAGGGGTTACCCAGAGTTCAAAAATTAAATTTTTTAAAAATATTTTTATACTGCAAATCTTTTTCAGTTGAAGACAAATTGTTAAGGGAATTATTGAAGCCAAGATCTGACCTGTAATGCACTGAAACTGTCCATCTTCTCTTCTTATTGTAAATGCTTCCCCTGGGTTGACCTGGACCAAAATAACCTATAAGAAAAGAAAACAAGAGATAAAATACTACCCACATACAGTAGTAAAAATGTAGCGCAGGCACAAATAAAATTTGCAGCATTTCCTATGCTGAATACTGCTTAGTTAAAACATCTCTACACTAAAAAAAAAATATTGCAGCTGAGCTTGTAATCTATAACTCAAGACTACGGAGGTAAAAAGATGGTAGATGCTAGAACAGAGTGGATGCTGCCTGGCATATCTTGGATCCAGTAGGTGGCGCTGTCTCCAGTGACTGTTGCTATGAGGCACCACCTGCTGTATTCACGTCAAACCAAGCGAGTTGGGATTGCATTTAGGAGAGGCCTCTGCTTCAACAATGCAACACCTGAAAATGCCAAGACTCTGAGTGTGTTAGCTGTGACCGCTGGTGGGCAGCGCCACCTACTGGATTCACGACACACCATTTAAACCACCCCATTCAAGACTCAACCGTAAAAAGATACCTAGTAGTAATGATGCAACATTAATAATGGTGGGTGAGACACAGATCATGAATTTTGCCTGGTGAGAATTTTTAGGATTCCTATGGGTTCCAGCATTTAAAGCAGTGCCCCGTGAATTTTCCAATAGTCAGAGCAATCTGTCATGGCCACCTTTTCCTTCCAGTAGCCTCACAAATCTATTAATCACTGCAGTTTTGCTCCATCCCCAGTAGTCACAGCAGAAGTTATGGGAGGGTCTCTTTTAGACTTTTAGTCACAGCAGTAGCAGCACATCCCCACCTTCTGATCAGTGCCCATCTCCAACCACAGACTTACCTGCCTCTTACTATTCACAAGTAGTCACAACAACACAACAAGCGGTCTAATATTACAGGCTAATCTACATAGTACATATTGTCAATTCAATATGCCACTCCATTTATGTAAACCTTCTTAAAGGGAATCTGTCAGGGTAAATTAAGACACTAAACCACCCACACATCCATATGGACCTGGGGTTTAGTGTCCCAAATCACCCTGTTATAACGCAATCCATGGCCGCATTAATAATAAAAAAGCTTTATACTCACCCGGCCGCTGTAATCCCCGCACCTGCGCAGTTCGTCAATGAAGCCAGAGGAGTACACCTCGGCTTCAGTGCGCACGCCCCGCAATTACGTAGTGAAGCCGGGGTGTCCATCTTTGGCTTCACTGAAGAACAGCGCAGGCGCCGGGAGGCGTGCCTCATAAATAAGCCGGACCATTCTCACCAAACAGTGTCTATCGGACCCTTAGCTAGGCAAGTATAAAGGTTTTTTATTTTTAATGCGCCTGCGGATTGCATTACAACAGGGCGATCTGGGACACTAAACCCCAGGTCTATAAGCTTGACCCGACAGATTCCCTTTAAATGTCACCATATAGTCACACTACACTCTTAGACATTCACACGTACAAAAATAGGAGGTTTTGTATGCCGCATGATATGACCTCACAACTGGTCTTGTAGGAAGAATCTTGGACTATGATGCTACTTTCAGAGGAATGGGTTTTAGAGGAAGCGCCTGGCTGAAATGTTAAAGGACGTGCACTTTTGCAAACATTTTCATATTGCTCCAATGCATAGAAATAAATAAATAACAATACAGTTTTATTTACAGATTTGTAATATACCTAAGTGTCTCCATGGTTACAGACTACAAACAAATCCAGTGTGAAGTCTGGTCCTTAAGTCATGTGTTACTCCACCTCATCTACCCCGTTTTTGTTAACCCATATGCAGTAACAACGGGGGAAAAAAAAAAAAAAAAAAGGAGGGGGCAGATGGAAAGAGACACAGACGCTTCAGGATTTTTTTTGTCAGCACCATGACAACACATCAATTTAGAAAGCTATATATACATATTAAAGGAAACAATCATGAAGCAAGCAAAAGAGGAGCATCAGTCAAAGCTTCAGCCGCAAAGACAACAGGATAACTGCAGCAACGTAGAGGATGTCTCTAGCAACTTTACCACTGCCATATTGCTATGCCGAATAGGTGACACACCTCCAACACTTACAGCTCATTCTGACCATGCAAGGAGATGATTTTTTTTTTTGTTAGTGTTAACAGTCTGTTGTGCCACTCTTCTTGCACTTTAAGAGGTGCAATTTATGGGTTTGGATTGGTATCCATACTATTGTGAAACCGTGATGCTGTTCAGAGGACTTGAGATCTGACCACCCCCCTTCCCTGCACACGCACAAACACAAACTAC
Organism: Leptodactylus fallax; assembly: GCA_947044405.1. Classification (NCBI taxonomy): domain Eukaryota; kingdom Metazoa; phylum Chordata; class Amphibia; order Anura; family Leptodactylidae; genus Leptodactylus; species Leptodactylus fallax. The sequence continues at coordinate 258,727 of CAMRHE010000843.1, forward strand.
CCCTACCACTTTACAAACTTTCCACTAAACTCACTGCCTTAGTAGTACAACAAAGAAGGAAACATACCACAATACGTTCTGCCACATTTATAAAGAATCTGACACCAAAAAGCATCTATAGGAAATCATACGGTGGTACAGTAAGGCCCCATGCACCTCTATGAGAATTTGTTTTTTCCCCAGTACATGAGTATATACTGATACAGGTTTAACAGGGTAAAAGGCCTGGATGAACAAGTAGTTTCCAGCATTATTCATTCTGTAAAGCTTCCGAGCCCACTTCTGACCAAGGCAGAAAACACATGGCTTTCAACAACTGTTTGCTTGGGGCTTTTATCCTGGCTAACAGCTGTTAAGCCACAGGTTGCCGAGCGCCATTATTAAGAAACATCAAAACTTATTAGTAACAAAAGGCATGAAAGGAATGTGAAATGTATAATTATAGAGTAGCGGTAGAGCGCTGAGAGTTGTGACACCAGGACTGGAAACACGTATGATTAGCGCAGTGCAATTATTCCCATATCAAGATTCATTTGCTTGTACGCCACAGGAGGCATGAAATGCAAGAGATTGCATCGAAATTCTCGGCAAATGACAAAAATACTAGTTATAAAAGATCAACAGACTACTCATCTATATGCTTACCCCACCCAGTAATTGTTGCTTACATATTATAAATTGGACAAATCTACAGACACACAAGACTAGACATTGGCATAAACGTGGCACACCTAGTTTTGGCTTGCTAGACGTGTGGGAGTGGATTCTTAGAAGAGGGGGCAATTGCAATAAAATCGACAGTCCAGATGTGGTTACAACTAGTCATTTGGCATAAACCTGGTGTATCTTTGGTACAATGTGGCGTATCTAGTTTGGGCTAAAAATTTTTGACTTGCTAGGGTTGGGATTCTAAGAAAACGGGGCATAGATGTGACATAATGAGCCAAAAATAAGCCAAAATTGTGTAAAATCCTGGCTTAAAGTAAGACAGCCAAAACGTGATATAAACTTTGTCTACATGATCTAAAGATACGCCAGATTTAGCATCATTGCATTTTCTTCCATTCACAACTCACCTGTGTAGGGCATGGATACAATAGCGACTTTCCGATATCACCTTAACAGTCAAATTAAACGGCAAAAACCCTCCCATAAACATCAATTACAAATTTTAAAGTTATGGTTCGGCTAAAAATTACTGGCACATAACTAACTGGCGCCTTATGCGCATTTAACCTTTAAGTGACTAACGCATTTAAGCCATAAACCAGTAACATTTCATTACTCTCTGCATTACAGTTTTCTTAACGCTTTAAATTTTATTTCAATGTAGTTTTACAAGACCTTTTTATGGGTACATATGGCTTTTTGATCAGTTTTTATTACTTTTTTCAATTTTGGCATCTGAATTTTATGGCATTTATCATGTACAATAAACAATGTACTAATTTTATTTCAAGGGTTGTTACGGATGTGGTGATACCAATTATGTGTTTAATATTTTTTATTTGATTAACAAGGGAAAAAAACATATCTACTTTTACTTTTTTTCTGCACCTAAAAGTCCCCTAGACGTAAAAGTACGGCACAGTGGTTAAGGTGAAGCAGGACATCACTGGACTAGTGTGACTACAAGTATTGTTTTCAGCCTCAATAAGATATACCAATTATCAAAACTGCTAGACACCACACAACTACTTCAATAGGGTACTAGACACAAAAAAGTCTAGTAATTTATGTAAATCAGGAGGAATACATTCGGTATTTGCATGTTTCATCAGTCCAGTGTTGGGATAGTTAGGTCAGCCTATTGTGTCCAGAAAGAAGAGGTCTAGAAAAGAATTTGGGCCCCACTATAACAAATAGTCTCACAAGTGAAAGTGATCTTAAGCCAAGCGACACTTGAGTACAACCCTACATGACACATACTAGACACAAGAAGCCTGTGTTGAGCAGGGCTTTGTATTACAATATGTTACAGTCACGAGGACTCGAGGGATAAATCACAAAAATCTAAACGCAGTCTACAAACAGGAAGAAATAACACGATTTTGTACAAATGTTCAATTCACTAAATCAATGTTGCATCGGCGAGGTCCAAGCCTTGTACATGTATCTCTTTCCACTTCACTCAATACACAAGTGTACTGTACAGTCCATCATCATTTGTTATACAGACTCCACTGTGTATTGGCAGATCAATCCGCTTCCTGTTTAATTAACCCTAAAGTGTATTAAGGAAAACAAATTATAAGCTCCACAAAGTGTCTAACACAAGCCTCCTCTTAAAGAGAATGGGTTATCAGAAGATGACCTATTGTTTAACTTTTTATCTTAAACAAATTAAAAGACTTTTTGGTGACTTTGTGAAAATTCCACATCTTTAAATTTAAAAAAATGAAGTCTTGCAGCTTTGACAACAGAGCTTCATAATAGGCTGACACTTCCTGTTCTGTAGAGATCACTTCTCAGACATTTTATCATTACCATTACAGGCAAAATTATAATGAATCTTGACATAGGATCTCACCATTCACAATGTGTTATGTTTCCAGCTCAGTCCCTCCCTGTGTCACTCTGCACACGTCACAAAGTATATCACATAACTCTCCCGTAGAAGTCAATGAACATTTCCTGGCAATTTCCTAAGTTCCGCGTGCCTGATGCAAACCATATTTCTGAATACCGTTAATAGCAGCTCAGGAAAGATGGATGCCCCCATAATCATGTACAAAAAAATTGAAATGTGGGCTTTGTGAGCCATATTTGTCGTAGCTAGTACACTGAATTATCATTTTATATGGCCCTATACACATGCCCATGTAATATCACAGGTCTGTGTATGGGGCTGTGAGCATGGGAGTAAACCTCAGGACAGGTCCTATTCGTGTCCATTTTGCAGCCTGGGCTGACAAAGAAATCAGTGGGTCTGTGGAGGACACAGACCACACACGGACCACGGACCTCAGACATGTCGCCTTAATCTAAAAAACTTTAAATACCAGCTTATATATTGTATCAGTTTCACAATGTCTCATCCAAATGTGAACCAGACCCAATATAATAACAGTTGATAAGATAAAGCTAAAGCTGATGGCACACATCTGTCCCATAGTAACCCAGGAGAATGTTACAGCAGGTTACAATACCATTAGATCAACTTTTTGTAATGTAATACATTGTAATATGTTATATTGGTAACGTGTCAGACATGTGAAAAGATAAATTAGTACAGATGCTCCCCACTGATCTTATGGCTGGCTCCCACTTTAATCCAGGACTTCGTAAGCGTGTGGTGATTTTCAGGTGACCTCAAGGATCATACTCGCGGGTCTTCATAGTCCTGATATCACGTGTGCCAGTGCTGCTTGTATGCAGTTTAGTGCTCCTCCACAAGGAAGAAAGCCGTCTCCCAAGGGCCTATTGGAGGCAGCTACTTTATAAAGCAATGTCCGACCCTTTAACAGGTAACATGGCTAAGGATATTAGACATGCCAGAGTCTTCTCCGTATCAGGTAGCCCTCTCCACTAGGTGGTACTAAACAAAAAGCTTTCTTCCATATGGAGGAGAGCTAATCTGCCTTCTTTTTTACCCAGGAAACATTGTATGGCCTATAAGACTCCATACGCCTGAAGGGAAAATGAAACTCAAGATCAGTAAAGGATACAGCGGCTTAGTTCATACCTATTCACAGGATTCTCACTGACATGTTTGTCCATTATAGGACAATTGTATAGCAATACAAAACATTCCTGTACCTTAAAGAGGATCTGTCTCAAAATAAAAAACAGGGGTCACAGTGCAGAAGCTAGTGGGCTTGATAAAATTCAATACTAAGGACCTTGTGTTCTTTTTTGGAGATTTTGCTGTATTTCTTTTTTTTATTTGTCAATCCATTCAAAAGATACAGTCCCTGTAAGGTTATATGTAAACTAGCTCTTATTCTTCAAGTGGGTGCTATTTTGTCAGTTAGAGAAAATAAAAAGTTGCTGCCCACTTAGAACCAATTCACATATCCTCTTCCAGGGGCCACATATGTTGAATGGGTGGATGCCAAAATGCCAAATTGTTCAGGGCTAAAGAGAGAATCAAATGGGGTATAGCATAATAGGTCCTCTCTAATTACATTATAATCGTTACTTTGCATTCCCTTCCTTTAACTGCAGGTGGTGCTGTGCTCTATTAAGAGACATTAGACATAGATTTTCAAATACAGTGATAGTGACTACAGAGGCAATAGAGAAGACTTCCTCATTTTGGCACCTCAAACAATAAACCAAAGCAAGCATTTGGTAGAACAGGTTCAGAGATGTTTCTGACCCCAGCTGATGTGATTGGTACCAGCCGCGTCCTCATGGTTGCTCTGCCTCCTACCTTCTCACCAAATTTAAAGAGGACCTTTCAACCCCCCCACCAATTCTAGTTCTTAGCATCTGCCAATAGGCACTTTTCCACTGATTCCAGCACAGTTGGAATTTTTCCTCTAGTCCCCACACTTCCCGAGCAACAGGCACAGTTAATTTCAGTGCTATTTAAGCTCTGTAAAGTCAAAAAGGTGGAGTCAAGCAGGGGGTGTGAGTCAGAGCTCCAATCAGTGGCAGCCAGTGTCAGAGCTCAGAATCACACCCCTTGTCTGCTCCTGCCCGACACCGCCCTCCTGACAGTACAGAACTTAAACAGCTTATCAGGCTCCAAAAATAACAGCATTGATTGCTCAGGAACAGTGGGGACTAGAGAAAAAAAAAAATCAACTGTGCCAGAATTAGTTGAGCAGTACCTATTAATGGAAGTAAAGAGCTGGACTTGTTGGGGTGGTGAAAGGTCCTCTTTAACAGGTAATTACTTGTGCTATGGGGACTTGAAAACTATAATAAAGCCAGCCCTGCAACACTAGTAAGTAGCGGTGACATCAGTAGAGGAGGGAGGAGACTGGTTCCGATTCTGTGATATGGGGTCAGAACTAGCCTGGAAACTCCAGGTCTAGCATGAAGAATCCACCAGAGAAAGGAAAGGAAATTTAACTCCCCCAAAAAACTCCTTCAATTTCTCTTGTCTTTCTCTTGGCAGGGAAATTTACTACAGATAATTGCTGTAATCCAGCAGCAGAACTTTGTTTTGATCAACTTATTTTTGGGGGGCCTTCCTATCAAAAATAGATCATACAAGGCAGACAGACCTTTACATAGGCATCAATGAACAGTACAGGCAAATTGTAAGGTTTCTTATAATTATCGGACAGAAATGTCTCTTTCTGGTCTTATCCGGCTGTTTCCTATTCCTCCACCTTCTGCTAAAATGACTTTCACTTCAAAAACCCCTGCTAAATCTGCAGGTCACATGACTCACATTACACATATCTATAGAAGTCTATGAAGAGCAATGCTGGAAATATTTCAGCTCTTTTTAGTGAGCTGGGTCATTTGTTGGGTTATGTTCGGTAGACCATCAGTCCCTCCCCCCACCTTTTAACCAGATGGTATGACCCTTGGCTGCAAACATATCTGACTAGCAGCACAGGACACCCACTAATACAGCTATCTGTAACAAGCTGCAGATTGTGGATCCACTGTGCTACCAAGCCGGCTTGGCTTAGAGTCACCTCTAAGGGCTTTGTCTAAGCAGACCCCCTGATTTTTACCTTTTAACCCCCATACAGGGATCTGGACGACTTCTCTGCTGTGAGGAGTCTGCCAGGTCACGCTCTACTGAGGTGGTCTAGGTTTGGTAGCAGCTGACCAGGCAGGTCAGGGCTACGATGTGGCACACCAAGTAAAAATGCACAGAGTGATTACTATAGCTATTATAATCAGGGCAGATTAAAATCAGGACTAGTAACAGTGGTACTCAGCAGGAACAGACCCTGAACATAGAGATAACAGAGGCAAGGACAAAACCAGGAATCACTGCAGGATAAAAGGATAGGTAGCAGAGATAAAGACATAACGCAAGCCCAAAGGCCACAGGGAGCAGAGATATAACAGAAGCCTGAAGCCCACAAGTGGCAGAGGTATTGCAGAAGCCTGTATGCCACAGAAGTCCGGAGGTTACACGTAACATAGGTACAGACATAACAGGAGAACGTGCGTCCAAACAAGACAAGCACAGATTAGGTCATAGCTCAGACATGGCACACAGAAGGGCAGCAGAGATTGCATGAATGGTAGAAGGGCAATATGTCCAGAAAGGAATAGTTAACAGAAAGACAATGTGTCAACGTGGTAACATATGCAAACATGGCAAAATCCCACAGGCCAATAGCACAGAATGAAAGGTTGGATATCCAAACATGGCAGACAAAGACTACAACCATCAGACCAAGAACTGTATGCATGCATCCAAACAGATCAGATAACTGATCAGCCCAAGTATGGCAGACTTCCATAAATACAGGCAGATAGGGATTGATAACAAAGGCATTGGCAGAAGCTTAGCAGGTGAGAACAATAATCCTTAAAGAAACAGGAGCACGCACAGGGGTAGCTAATAGGCTAGGTCTGCTGGGAAAGGTAGTATGCCAGCAAGCACAAAGCCGTCAGATCACAAAATACCATCCAGTTAAAGGTGGGCATGCTTAACCATTTAGGGATGGGATTAATGCTGTTCGCAGACATAGGAGCTGCCACCCACCAGTCGTGTGAAAGTGCTGGCTCATTAGCTAATGACCCATTACTAACGGAGATAGGAAAGGGAGAATTAAACTGGAAGTGCAGGAGTTAAGAGAAGAAACACAGACTTCGGTCTCATGCACATGACTGTATGGATTGCCAGTGAGCTAGCCATGTTTTTCATGGCTGGCAAACTTAGCCATTTCTTCCTATGCCCCCCCCCCCCCGATACACATGACAATGTATTATCAAGAGCCCATGAATGAGGCAGTGAGCCTGGAGAAAAACTCAAAACATCCTGTCATGTCATTTAATAACATTGCAGCAACATTCATACAGTCATGTGCATGTAACCTTAGTCTAATGCTGGAGTGAAGTGGCATAACCAAAGTGGTTTAGTCAATCAGTACTTCTCTACATATGTCCTGCATGGTCCTGGGGCTGCTTTAGAAAAAGACCTTTACAGAGCAGATTCTCCTATACTCACTGTGAGCAGTGTATGGCAGCTAGTCTCCAACCAGCAGCTCATTGTTAACTACAAACCCCAGATAGAGTCTACAGAGAGGTAGATGAAAACATTTACCCTTCAAGCTTCTGATAAGATTCCATTATAAACAGATATACACTGTATCCTTTATCCTTGTGTAACATGGACCAGTTTTTTTCTTTTTTTTTTTTATATCAGGTTTCTAAAACTACTGCATTTTTCTCTGAAATCAGCCCAGTAATAGCTTCATTATAATATATTGGTTTTACTAAAACTATCTGTCCACGGAGAAAACTGCAGCATGGTTGGATATTGAGAATAATGAGTCATCGCTTAACCTTGAGTCGCACACAATACGATCCTGAAGTCTGAGGATCCATCTGTCGTCATTAGAAGCGCTGGCCCTGCAAGGACTCAAGAATAATGAACAAAGACCCTTTCTAAAACAAGTGAGAAAAATACTGATGTTTTTAAGATAGGAGGGATTATTAATAGAAAACATGTCTGCGTGTGTGGGGTCAAGGTCATGGATTCCTAACCGCACTATTGTCTGGAATTTTACTGAGGACCGAATGAGACTGTTGGCCCTCACTTCTAAACCCCATAAATTCATAGGTATATGCTGAATGGATTGACTTTACACAAGATTCATACAGACAGCAGTAATATAAGTAGCTTAGATTACTTCTAATACTTTCACTTTCAGATCTGTCAGAGATCTCAAAACCGAACAAAGCATTAGAAAGATGCAAACTGGCTAATGCTTGGGGAGAATTTGCTTCATAAATTTATAGATCTTCATGTTCTGCTGATTCATAGATTGGATAGGATTTTGCATTTTTTTGGACTATCTGACAGTCTACATATGTCGACGGAGGGTGCCACTAAAGCTGGCCCTACATATTATCACCACCTCAAGCTCTTTTCAACCTTTACTAGGCTCATCTCCACTGGAATTGTTTTTCTAGACCTCGCCATTCCCAAGCAATCATCTCAGCTACTTTTGGTGCCCGACATGCTAACTAAACTCTCTAATGCCAAGTGGGTGGGTGTTAGACAGGAGCAGGGGGGCATGACTCTTACACTGTCTACCTCTGACTGGAGGTCTGGGTCACACCCCTTGCCTACTCTTGCCCGACACCACCCACTTGACATTAGAGAGTCTAGTCATCATATCAGGCACAGAAACTAATTGCAATGATTGCTCAGGAATGGTGGGTGCTAAAGAAAAAATTCCAAATGGAGGAATGTCTATTAAAAGATGAGAAACACTGGAGTTTAGTGGTTCTGGCATTGATCAAAAATCAATGGGATAGGATATCAGACTTATCAAACAGCACCCCAAACGGTATGAAGAGGCCACAGCATTTGGAATATTGATGTGGCCTCGTCATTGCTTATCAAACACAGTGCCGTACTTTGTATATAGGCTGTTCTTGGTATTGCAGCTCAGCTCCACTCACTTGAATGGGACTGATCTGTAAACAGGCCATGTGACCCCACTGGCCTGTGAGTGGAAGTGACATGCAGCTGATCGGAGGGAGTACCGAGTATTGGACCCCCAATGATCAGATACTAATGTCCAATTGTGTGGATAGATCATCAATATTTACGTTCAGGAAATCCCCTTTATCATTGGGCAAACCCAAGTATGGCAAACTACCAACTCTACCCCAATGGCAATTGTCAAAAGAGAGAAGGGTCAGGCTGCGGGGCTTTAAAATATCCAATCATTGTTTCTCAGAGAAGATGATGTGTTCACTCCATCCCCTCTCCCTATTGAGACCATTCAATGATGAAGGCTTGCTCAGCCAAATGTGTATGGGCAGCCTCAGACTGCTTCCTTCTCCGGATTCCAATGCACTGCAGAACTATCTCAACAACCCACTATATTACCACGTATTTTCTTGGTTCGGATGTCAGGAACACGGTGACATTTATACAGGCAGAGTAGGAGGAGAGTGCGAGTATGGGGGTGGAGAGATGTTTAACTCTCCAAAAATATAGATTAATATGGCCATTAGAGACCTGTCGAAAGCCAATTGCTAACACTAAGGGCACGGTAATCGCTGCCATTAATGGTTGTCTGCTTTAGCAATTTATCAAAAGTTAGACAGAGAAAGAAAAAAAAAAAAGACTGAATAGAATATTAAAAGGCTTCCCACAAGTCAATGCACGGATCCCTCTAGTTTAGAGGGATCTGCTCCTTAAAGTGAATGGATATATTCAACTAAAGTCTAAGCCTTGTTTCTGCCACTTTGCAAATACCTCATGTAAAATGATAATTTTGCCTGTGGATTAAATATCCATTCATGAGATTCTCCTTTAGAGGAAATGTTTTAACATAAAGCACACACCAGGCATTCTGCGTCGCCTCCACTCCCAGGGAAAGCGATCCCCTCTGCCCCTTCACAACAATGAAAGGAGATAACGCAAACAATGACTAAACGCTGCATTATACCCAGCGGGAGCTGGCAAATGCAAAACCAGGAATCGCCATGTATACAGGGTATTTCATTGAAAAGAAGCAAAAGCAACACGTACACACGTAGCCTGGGAAAATCCCACCCCCTACAGCATGCCTGTCATTATGGAGATGTGCCAATGGATGGGATGGTCACCTTTGCCTTTCTGCAGCACAATGGTGGTAAGGGAATACTTCATAATGGGGCCAGGACTATGGGAATTTATGAACGTAACAAAGGGATTAGACAAGAAGCAGCACGTCAATGTATGCATGTTACCTTATGTATGTATGACATCAATAACATACAAATACCATTTTACGACCTGTGCTTAGTAAACACCCAAAAGTTTTAAGGAGAAGCAAATCTCGAGTGCAAAGCCTATAAAAGCACAGATTGTAAGAAGAGCAACTAATATCATTCCCACAGACATACGCAAATATGTTTCTGGATATAATAAATTAAGCAGGTTGTACCAAGATTTTGTCACCTATACACAGAACAGGCGATAAGTGTGTGATCACTGGGAGCCTCATCATCATGAAAAGAGAGAGTACTGCTTCCCCCGTAGTGAGCGCATTAATCTGGCATATACACTACCTTTCTATATATCCCTATGAAACTGATAAAAATAGCCCAGCTCTGCCCTCTGTCTCTCTTCAGCAGTCTGACAGAGATTAATAAATTGTCAGCATGGGGAGGGGGACACAAGACCCATCCAGCTGTCAGACTGTGGATAGGTGATAACCTAAAAGGGGTATTCCCATCAACATTACCATATTTTTACTCTGTAGACAAGTAAAAGATAAAAAACATTTTTGAAAATAAAATTTAAAAATTTGCAGAGTTTTAAAGATTTTCTTAAAGAAGTCTCAGTCTTGGATACAATGACCAGGCATGCTGGAACTTTCTATGGTCTGGCACTTGTCAGAAAGTGAAACCAGGCCATGATTTCCTTATTGTGGCCATGTTATCTTCTCATATATGTAGTGTTTCTGCCTGATAACCCGTCCACAACAAAAAATAATCATGGTCGGATTTCTGACAAGCCCCAGACCACAGAAAGTTCCTGCATTCATGGTCATGGTATCCATTGGCAACCGATCGAAACAACAGACCGTCATCCACAACATGGTTAAAGAAAATCTTTAAAATTCTGCAAAATTATTAACTACACTAGCAAAAAAGTTTTTACTAAAGAATTTAAAAAAGGATATGTTCATGAGAAAACCTCTTTAAATCTTGGTAAAGCCCCTTTAAGTAGTACTCATGGGGGGGGCAGACTCTTTCTGAACTTTTGGTAAGCGACATCACTGAACCTATAAGGGACAGTAACGGACAATGTCCATAAAGTGCTGCAGAATATGTTCACGCTATACAAATAAGAGAAATAAATAACCTGAACCTGGCATGGCTGATAACAGGGAACAACAGATTATATTCAGCACTGTGATCAATAAGCATAAACACAGGTGACATGCAGAAAAAATACAGCCGACACAATAACCATCAATATACAAGAAAGAATGGAAGTCACAAGGAAGTATGGGCCTCATGGGTCACCATTTCTGAGTCTCCAAGGCTGCGTTCACATCTACAGGCTGCCTTTTTGCGACAGTGTATCAGAACCACATGCAGTTTTATTTCCTATGTACTAAAACAAAGCAAAATAAAACTACAGAATAAACAAAGTTTTCCAGGAACTCAAGAAGCAAACCCTACTTCAAGATTCCCAGAACTTACTTCTAGCTAAATATTATAAAGTGCTATACAAAGCAAACAGTCCAACATGCATTTAACCCTTGCCCAACCAGAATGGCCTGCTCGAGTGCTTTAGCTGTTTAACGTGACAGCCCAATCTGGCAGTCCATGGATTCGTTATGGCACATCACTTTCCCATTTGTCAGTCCCCATTGAGCGCACTGCAGGGCTGTATACAGACACAATAGCTAAATGAATCCCACCCAAGAATCTCTCTGAAAACCCGAACACATGCTCCGAAGACGACGGTGTCTTGGGATCACTCAGAAATCCTTCCCCCTTCTTGTTCCTTTGTGTTGCACATTAGCTAACACAAGCGATCAGCCTCGTAGTCTGGCGATAGGCACCATCTGACAAAAGCATCTGAAAAAAGGGGGAAATAATAGTAAAAAGGAAAAACCCTTAACACTTCCACTTACTGTTGCTCGCATCCTTTGATGTTGCTCATTCAAGAGAGGCGTTAGCACGCTGACAAAGGCTGCAGGGAGGCTCGAGAGTCCAATCTGTTTCATTCACTATAGAGTGAGATAAGCAGCACTGACGTCTAGGTCATCGGGCCCTTTTCTGCTGAACAGAGCGACCTAACCTACCTCCTGATTTCAGATAGCATCAGATTTTTGTGGCCCCTTATCTCGCGGTCCATGGATAAATGCATGAAGAAGCTGAATGTTAAAAGGTATGACCAATTATCAGTGCAGTCATCAATACCTACCTCAAGACTCGCTTCCTATCAAATCAGCCAATGTGCAGGGAGCTTCCTACTGTAGACGAATGTATCAGGTTTCCATGGAAACTAAATCAACAAATAGCTGCCGCAGCATCTGTTTCTGGATTAGCCAACGTCAGCCGGCAGAAGGTTAGGATTTAAGAGAACTCAAGCATCCAAATGCCCCCTTGTAATGCCACATTTTATATTTAGTACCGATTCCAAGGTAAAAGTCACAGCTTATCCCGTCTTTCTGCATCTAAACTCCTACAAGACATAGGAACGACACCATGGCAACAGGAACTCTGAGCTTCCTCACCATCATCCTCATCAGCAGCAGCAATAACGGTCAGGGTGGACAAAACAGGCATGCTGTGCTTAGTGCCTGCCCTGTGTGTACACATACGCTCTGCTATGGTAATCCCTGGACCATCTAAATTTATGGGCAACTTGTAAGACCAGCACACTATAAGGGAAGGATTTTACATATCTGGAAAGAATTGTAACACTTGTTGCTTTCATCTTCCAGCATGTAAACATTTCTAGAAATGTTGCAGAATGGGTTAAAAAAATAAATTAAAAGCAAACATTGCATCACTAACCTCACTGATCCCATGCTGCCATCCTGATGCTTTCCAGGTGCCCCACTGCTCTCTACTTCCCAGAACCTCTGGATAAGCAGTATTGACCGCTCAGCCAATCACTGACCACAGCGGTTACCAATGATTGGATGAATGGTATTTCTGGTGTGTCGAAAGGGACCATGTAGTAGAGAGAAGCAGGGCACCCCTGAAGTGTAGGCTGGGGAGTCAGGGAGTGATGCATGCTGTAGGGTCCATTCACATTATGTTATTGCTGCACATTTTTAATAAAAACACTGATACAAATGTGCATCCATTTTTACATTTGAAAAAAAAAATTTTTTTATGTACAATAGTGACAAGTAAAGGAAGAGGGGGGAAGATTTTGAGTTTCTGGTTAGTGGACACGCACCTGCTGTAGCTGCAACTCTCATCTGCCTGCATGTTAAACTGCTTGACCAAGGGATGCAGTACTGGAAGGCGAAGCAGTGAGTGATGCAATGAGTAAGGGGGAAACCTGGTGCGAAATACAGTACCGGAAAGAGAAGCCAGGAAGGGAATACAGCACCAGAGAGAGAAGCCGGGAAGGGAATACAGCACCAGAGAGAGAAGCCGAGCAGGGAATACAGCGCCAGAGAGAGAAGCCGAGCAGGGAATACAGCACCAGAGAGAGAAGCCGAGCAGGGAATACAGCGCCAGAGAGAGAAGCCGAGCAGGGAATACAGCGCCAGAGAGAGAAGCCGAGCAGGGAATACAGCGCCAGAGAGAGAAGCTAGGAAGGGAATACAGCGCCAGAGAGAGAAGCTAGGAAGGGAATACAGCGCCAGAGAGAGAAGCTAGGAAGGGAATACAGCACCAGAGAGAGAAGCCAGGCAGGGAATACAGCGCCAGAGAGAGAAGCTGGGCAGGGAATACAGCGCCAGAGAGAGAAGCTGGGAAGGGAATACAGCACCAGAGAGAAGCCAGGCAGGGAATACAGCGCCAGAGAGAGAAGCCAGGAAGGGAATACAGCGCCAGAGAGAGAAGCTAGGAAGGGAATACAGCACCAGAGAGAGAAGCCAGGCAGGGAATACAGCGCCAGAGAGAGAAGCTGGGCAGGGAATACAGCGCCAGAGAGAGAAGCTGGGAAGGGAATACAGAGCCAGAAAGAGAAGCCAGGAAGGGGATACAGTGCCAGAGAGAGAAGCCGGGCGGGGAATACAGCTCTAGAGAAAGAAGTTGGGCAGGGAATACAGCTCCAGAGAGAGAAGCCAGGTAGGGAATACAGTGCCAGAGAGAGAAGCCGGGCAGGGAATACAGCACCAGAGAGAGAAGCTGTGCAATGGGTTAGTTAAATCCCACATTAATGTTCAAAAAATGGATCCGCCACAGAATATATATTTTTTTTTTTTGGAGGACAGAAAAGCGTAGTAGGATATGGTTTTCTGTCCATCATTTTTTTTTAACATAGTCTGACAACTGAATGTAACCTATTCTAAAATAAGTTATTCCACCGGATGTGCTGGCCATGTAATATATGAATGAGACGGTCTTGGTTAGTGTCTCCTTATTTTGGCTAATGGAGGGGAAAAAAAAAACACTTGCTACACTATGAGACACATGATCATGGCAGCCCCAGATTGCACACCATTCTTTACTAACCATGTATTATTCTCCACAAGGCATGAAAAGATGTTCCTAACATCTTCCATCTGCTACTTGCTGAAAACCTTATTAGAGAAGAACATTAAGACAATCACAGAAATATGTGTAGAGCACTCTTGAGATCACTGCTGCTAACCTAGAGGTGTCAATGCAATTAGCCTGCTGGATACTCCCAATTTATATATATGTTATTAGTGAAGAAGGATCACCCCAGGTTATTCCTCACTCTGCACCCGCCACCATAAATCTCAATCATTAGAAGAAATTATATAAACACCACCATCCTTAAGAATAAGAAAAAATATGAAACATCTGCTAAACCTGGTAAAAGAAACCAAAAAAAGAAAAAAAAACAAGCATAACTTTTTTGCAATGTTTACTACTCAATTTGAAATGTTGATCCAGGTTTGCAGTTTATATAAAGACATATAACAATATACTCAACATTTTATTACTCTGCAGTGGTAGAGTTACAGCACAGGCGGACATACCATGTGCTCTACCTGTACAGGGTTCCACTGCCCACCAAATAACAGGCGATGAAATAGACAATAGGAAGGACTGATAGTTTCTTAAAGAGACACAAAAGGAATGCTCTATAACAAGCTATGAGAGACCAAGGGGCCCTAATATTTGCAATGGGCCCATAGGTATTCTTGTAGTCTTGCACAGGGGCTCTTTACTGTATGTGTCTGTCTTTAAAGGGGTTGTCCAGTTTCAACATATAAGTGTTATTGTTTGTATAATGAAAGGTTATACAATTTTCCAATATACTAATTTGCAGTTGGTGGACTGTGTTAGCAGTTGGGGGGGGGTCCCAGCACAGTCTGTCACTGTCCTGATTGACACCCCCAATTGAGGAATGTTACAACAGAGTTAGAGGAAAAATGCTCTAGATTTATCATTTTACAGACATATCAGGAAAGGTGACAGGTTCTCTTTATTTTTATCATGCTTGCCGCTCTACATTTCAGCAGCCATACCTTTTTTTATGCAGTAAAAATTTAATTATTTTTCAGCGTTTGGTGAACATATAAAATTACTGAGTAATTTATATAACTGTATGATTATCATTTAATTACACTATAATTGCATAATTATACTGTGTCATTTATAGATAATTTTTTGCTGTATGACTATATAAAAAACTATGTTTCCATGTTTAACATAAGTAGCACGTTAAATTAAAGAGTTTTTTTCATACTGATGACCTATCCACAGATTAGGAGGCTGCTGCAACAGCTGATCTGCGCAGTGCCCAGGTGTCAGACCCCCATAGATCACATACTGCTGACCTATCCTGTTGATAGTTCATAAGTATAAACAATTGATTTGGGGCCAAAAAAGCCCTTTCACCACCTCCAACTCTCTACATCCTTCAACAGGTGCTACTCCTCCAATTCCAGCACAGCTGGACTCTTTACTCTAGCCCCCACCATTCCTGAGCAATCGATGCGGTTCGTTTCAGCACCCAATATGTCAGTTTGGTGGTGCTGCTATTAACCCTCTCCTATACACTACATCATACAAAAAAAAAGTATCTCAAATATGCTCAGACATTGTGCTCCAAGTAAAATTACATCTTTCCTCCTCCTATGGGTTAAAGAAGTATTAACCGTTCAATATGGGTTTACAGTGGTTTCTTATTCAGAGTTTTTTAACCCAAAACCATACCTACCTGAAATCTAGTTTTTATATGACACAAAAATGTAGAGAAATTGTGTCATCTCCTGTGTGACTGGTCGGGGACAAATCGGATGAGGAATGGAACAGAGCATTAGCATTACTAATTCAGTATGATCACAAAGCTCGCTTTACTCAGCTCAGCGTGCATTCTACCCAGAGTACCCTGATAAGTGGCCAAAGTGTCATGAAACTTCAGGTACCTTTCTTCACATTATCTGAAAATGCTCCAAAAGTCTTGATTTCTAGGAACAGACGATTTGGTGGTGACAGACCTTCATCAGACTCTGATGATAAGACAAGCTGGAATGGATGGATAGTGGTTAGCTGTGTTAGCATAGGAGAAAGCGGATCCCCGCTGTATAAAGTAATGCAGCCTGATGAAGGTCTGTCAGGACCAAAACATTACTACAGAGTCCATTAACTTATACGTACTAAGGGTTGGGACCATACTCTGTAAGGTACTAAGCGGAGATCATTACACACAGAGAACTGAAATATCTCTCTGCCTGTTATATCCCCCCCCCCCTCTGCTACGTCCTATCTGTCTGTCTGCTATTAATGTAATGCCTCTCACCTTGGAACATTCCTGTACATGTTGTATTTGTATTTGTATCTGCTTATCTTATCTTATCTTTGCTGCTGTAACACACTGAATTTCCCCATTGTGGGACTATTAAAGGATTATTATTATTATTATTATTATTATTGTGCTATCCACATCCACACTCAAGTGATTTGGTTGGTTACTGATGAAATGGGCATTTCAATCCCACTCTGCTCAAAAAAGCATTGTTCTTTTTGACCCCAAAGATTCTGAATACAGATTTTTTTTTTTTTTTACTATGCAAAAAAAAAAAAGATAAATTGCTAAACAATGGCACACCTTTGCTAGCAGAATGGTCAGCCCTGGTAAATTCCATGCTGCTATACAAAAAATGGATATACCAAGGGTAGGTTCACACTACCGTTTAATGTCTGTTAATGTCTGTTGCTCTCATCCATCACAAGATGTAAGCAACGGACATTAAATTACAGATGCAGACAGAGCCACTCTGTCTGGTGTTTGTCTGCATTCACCGCAAAGTAAAAAACACTACAGAAGCTTTCTTCCATGATATTTTTTACTTTTGTGATGGAAGAAAAAGTTGTGCATGCAGGACTTTTTCTTCTATTACAAAAGTAAACAAACATGACAGAAGATAGCTTCCCTCATGTTATTTACATTAGAGTCATTGAGAACGAGCACTGATGGAGGGGAGGACTCCATCTGTGTCCGTTCTCTGCTACAGTTAATGTCCCATGCTGTTATCCTGTGATGGATGACAACAACAAACCTTAACAACAGAAGTGTGAACATAGCCTAACACAGGAATCATCCGAAGAATTTTTTGAAAATTAAAGGATAGTATAGCATGCAATAGTTTATGGGTAAGTAAGTGTGTGTGTGTGTGTATGTATATATATATATATATATATATATATATATATATATATTATATTTTATACTAAGGCACATATGTCAGTTTCGTGATCACACAATGATAAATGATCACTCCACCACCACCTATACGTTGCAGTACTGACAATATTCACATTTTCCCTACACAAGCTAATGATTTAGTCATTTCATCTAAAATAACGTACCTGAACAAGGCTGAAAGTTATATGGCTACAATGCTGGAGAGACATTATATTTGCCATGGTTTGTGTGCTGTCCAAGGTGCTGGAATGAGGGGTGCACAGACTTCGCCACTCACCGAGAAGCTGTGCAGTTCACAGGCAAAAATGTTCTCATGTATGTAAAGTATTACAAATGGTTAATAACTACAGATATAACATCTATACCCACTCTAGTAAAAAAGATGATATTGAGTTTGGCAACTACTGTACATTGATAAAAGCTGAAATGTCTCAATGATAAGTAAGAAGATACATAAATGACCTGTTCGACTTTGATCCATAAGCTGCATCACTTAAAGTTTCTAAAAGAAGATAGTCAACGTAATGTGATATCACCCAAGATCTGAGAGCTGCCATACTTGGGTATTACAGAAAGTACAAAAAAAAAAAAAAAAAAAATCAGCTTGATGGCACTGTAAAGTGTAAGCGGGTTTTCTGGGATTTTAAGAAACTTCCCTATTAGTATGAAATAGTATAAAAGAAATAACCTATACTCGCCTATAAAATAGTTCACTGGCTCCACCGTCTCCGGTCTAGTGTTACTAAATGCTCCACCAGCAACACTATAATGTGACCACTGAGTATAATGATCAAAGGCCCAGGGGAGGTGATTAAACATAATAAACAGTGTTACTTAACTCTCCTGGCCTCCAGCGCCATTCTTCGGGCCACTTCAAATTGTATAGACGCCATGGACGACGTCAGACAGCTGAGGCTTGTAATTGGGCCTCAACGGTCATGTTGGCATCATGACACAAAATGAAGCTGGTGTAACCCATTTCATTTTGCATCATGACGTTGAATTGTCCGCTAAGGCCTGTGTGAGGCCTCTGACGTCATTCGTGACCAAAAGAGGCCGGAACATCAGTGCCGGAGACCAGGAAAGGTGAGTAACACTATTTATTTTGTTTAATCATCTACCCTGAGCCTCCGCTCATTACAGTCTGGGATCTGAAGAGACCCCGCAGTATAAAAATGAATTGTAGGTGGTGAACCCCAAAAATTTCCAGTTCTTCTGAACCCGAAACTTTTGGAAAATCCCTAAAGAAAACTATATGGGTCATTGTAGGACATTATACTGTATGAAGGGGCTACTACAGGTCAATAAAGTGTGTGGAGGGGCCACTGTGGGACATTATACTGTGTGGAGGAGCCTCTGTGGGACATTAGACTGTGTGCACTATGGGACATTATTCTTAAAGAGGTTGTCCAGGAAATGGACAAACTATGGAGGAGCCTTGTCAGGTGTAACATTAAGAAAAAAAAAACCCACAATGGCTGACTCTGCCGCCTGTTCGGTTGCACACCGTGCTTCATTCCCTCCTGCACCTCGCGTGACCTCTGGGACCAATTAGTGGCCTAAATGGTCACTTAAGAGGGACCGGTGATGTCACCAGCTCCTCTTCAGCGATTGCTGAGGCTGCTGATTGGGCTCAGCGGTCACGTGAGGTACATAGGTTCCGAAGTACGGTGTGGGACCAAACAGGCTGCAGCAGCGGACACCAGAGTACCAGGGAGTATGTTTTTCTTTTTTATATGCTGCTGCAAATACAGCTTAATTGCCACCCTAAACCCACTGAGTATAACTTTACTTACATAGGACTACTGCCTTTACATACATAGCAGGCAGCCCTGTGTAACAGAAATGTTTGCTTTTCATGGAGTGAGAGGCAGCAGTCCTGTGTTAGTTGCAGTTTCAGTCTGATAAGGTAACTTACATAACACTGCTGCCTCTCCCTCCATGTTAAGCAGTTCCGTGCAAAATTACTTTACACATTACATGGAGGAGTTACTTGTGCTAGGCCTGACTACTTGTATTGACTCCGCCTTGTTGCACTGAGCCTGCCTATAAAATGGGGCCACTTTTAAATTTTTTTCCAGGGCCACTTTCAGGTCCCAATCTGCCCCTGCATGCAAGCGTCACCGCTGAGGTATTTAAACAATTGTAGTGTGAATGATGGTCATGTCGTCATTGCTCCAAGACTGGTGGGGACCAAGGATGCAGTTGTGCTGGAGTCAACAGGGGACTTAAGCTCCATGCATGTGCTTGACTAATGTGCTAGCCGCGTTTTTCACAACTAAAACATTGACCCATTGTTTTCTACAGCTCCATACACACGTCTGTGTATTATGACAGGTCCATGTATGAGGCCGTGAGCCCAGGGGGAAATTCAGGACATATCCTATACTTAATGGTTATGCTCACCAAAGTAAGTGAATGGGGCTGTGGAGGCACATGGATGTCATACATGTGCCATCTGTGCAGTTTACCACAGACTTGTGTGCATGTAGCCCTCAAGTGACACTCCAGCATTTTTTTTTTTTTTTTTTTTTAAGGTATGCAAGTCATCAAAGTTGACAAAGTACAGTATGCTATTGCAGATACAGTCACCAATGTTCAGAACCTATACTCAAGTCTACTGCCACAGGGTGTTGTGATGGTGGATTCATTGTGCAAGTTCAATAAGGGCCTGGACGCCTTTCCTGAACAGAAAAATATTCAAGGTTACAGGGTTTAAATTTTTGGTAAAGACAAGTTGATCCAGGGTTTTATACTGATTCATGGAGTTGGAGTCAGGAAGGAGTTTTTTCCCTGACATTGGGCAATTGGTATAAGCCTCGTGGCGATTTTTGCCTTCCTCTGGATAAACACTGTAGGGTTACAGGATAGACTCGATGGACCTATGACTTAATCCAACGTCATCAACTATGTTACTTAGACTGTGAGGGTGAGGTCAACAAAAGGCCTTGTGTGGCACTGTGGCAGCTAATAGGGGCACGGTTACCTGACCGTGAGGAAGGGGCGGGGAGGGGTACTATGGGCAGTATGTGAGAGAGGGGGGCTATAAGGAGCAGATTATGTGAGAGGTACAGGAGGTGCAGGAAGACTTTTGACGAACATGTCGCATGCTAGTTCTCAACAGTATCTGGAGTCAGCGAAGAGAGAAGTAGTGCTTCTAGTCCTAGAAGGTTATATGTAAACTAGCTCTCATTCTCCATGGGAGTGGAACCTTTTATTTTCTCAGAGAAAAACAAAAAGTTACCACCCACTTGGAGAATCAGAGCTATAAGTTTCCAGGGGCCATCTCTTTTTAATGGGTGGATGGATTTTAAAAATAAAAACACTAATTTTTTCAGCGGCAAAGCAGCTATCAAATGATGTATGTCATTTAGCATGTTATACTTGGTGAAATGTCCTCTTTAAAGAAGACCTTTCATTTCCTCTTATATACCGCTAGAAAGCCTTGTACTGTCAAAGGGGCGCGTTCCTTACTGCCCAGCGATGCCGCTAGGCTGTGAGGAACGCACTTCTAACAGTGGGGAGATATCAGTGCCAAAATTAACGCACCGATATCTCCTCCAACGGGGCACGTACTGAGAAAGCCAACAGTGTGCAGAATTTAGCGCATTGTCGGCTTTCTAGCGGTATATAAATCTGCACATTCATGAGGACATGAATGGTCCTCTTTAAAGGGCGTGTGTCAATAGAAGCCAATATACCAACCCAGTCCCGTAGATAGATTGATTTAGATGACCTTAACCTAACAGTGTTTTCCCCTTGTGAATCTCTGCCTCTTTTGTGGAGATATCCCAAAATGCAAATAAGCTTTTTGGAGCAATCAGGGTGTTGCTACTTACCACTTTGGAGGAATGACAATATCCTTGTTGCTCCAAAGCGTGCATTTGCATATTGACAAAAATGACGATATTCAGTCAACGGAGGCAGTGATTCACCAGGGGAAAATACAGTTTAATTCAGGTGACGCTAACCTATCTATCTATAGTGTTGGGTTGATCTGCTGGGATAAAGGTGAATCTTTAAAACTGCATCAGAAAAAAAATGTGGTCTACCGAACTATTTCATACTGTAGAAAGGTAGACCATACACCTAAGAGAGCTGTTGACTGAGGACTCTTTGCTGACTGCTATTTCTTTCTTCAAACCATATGTATGCATTTCTTCTTAGAAGGTAGAGGGGAATGTGACAAGTCACCTCCGGTGGTTGCATCTCCCTATAGTACAAAAGGACATCCCCAAACCCTTCTTTCTCCTGTCACCTACTATCGAGACAGCCCCATATATATTAGATGGACGCTGGATCCGGATTAAATTCATCTATTGTGCATAGTCACCTATCATTTGTAGACGCCTCTTTGTGTTTACTTGGTACTACTTTTTCTAAAGACATACATGCATCCCCTTTAGCTAGAGAAAGGGTTTACTGTATTCACTAAATATAATTCACACTGACATGCCCACAATACAAGGATAATCTGTCCAAACAAATATGCAGCACGGCACTTCATATAGTGTATTTTGACAAGGCTGAAAAAGAAGGTCAAAAAAAGCAATCTAAACATCAGCATCCCTCACATTTGCGCATGTTGCCAGTCGTAGTAAATAACACTGCAGCAGAATAGAAGCCATTGTCCTCACTTAGCTCTCACCCCGGGCACAGTTACTGCTTACCAGTCAGAAGGCTTTGGCACTTTATAGAGAATGAATGACAGTTCTAGGTAAGTGCTTATATATCAACCCAGCAAAGTTCCTAGACTGGCCTGTGGCATGTGACTTATAACAATATTAGTCTATCAGCCGTTCAAAGGCCAATCCATCCCGACAGAGGAAAACTTGTTCAGTGTTTCTGAAGACCATTTCTGGTGGATATTAAAATAGATATGAATGTACCAAAGAGCTGAATCGCTGTGCCGAGACTTGTCAGACACTGTCTGCCACTGCTGCTTTTTCATTTCTTTTCTTACAATGATTTAAAATTCACACGAGACATGGCTTGACAAATCGCCCACTCCAGCAATATGACAGCTGGCATGCACATAGGAGATGTGCCAGTCTCCAGTTTTCTGGAGATACTCCATAAAGACAAAATATTCCAAATATTACAAAAGAGAAACTTTAGAAATTGCAAAACAGAAGTCTAAGAAGTTTTCACTCTCCTCACACATCATGTAAAAATATTTGAAGTGTGTACAGCTGATATGCCGGAAGTACTTCACAATGTATGGGTCAAAATACAAAAATTAAGATCTGGAATTTTTTTTTTGTAAGTTTATGGGCAATTTCCGACTTTAATCTTGATTTTATTGTGAGCTGGCAACAGGAGGAGCCAGATCGATTTGATGTACCTTTCTTGTCCTATCACTGAGCTATTGACCACTGTGAAGAAATGGTCAATAATAGCTGGTGGCGGAAGGACAAATGGGAGAGATCACCACTGGCTAAATGGGCAGTAGGTTACCACACTGAAGGAGGGTGGGTGGAACTTAAATGGTGCCATGTGGTAATGCTGCATCTTGTAGTTCGCCATTTTAACCCCTTACAGCCACAGCCATTTTTTTTTATGAAATGGCAAAAAACTGTTATTCAGGACACCTAGTGTATTTATTATAATATATATATATATATATATATATATATATATATATATATATATATAGATAGATATATATATATAATTTATTTATTTTTATTTTTTTTAAGCCCGACTTAGGGACTTGAACTTGTATTACTTCTACAGGTGAGCCACTATAGTTACATTACTATGGCAGACTTCAGAGCTTTCAGAAGGTTCCTGGCTGCCATAAGCAATCAAACGGGTCCCACCATCTTGAGGCGCGGGAACCTTCAGAGGGGTGGGTGAGTGAAGCAACACATCTGACCACAGCACCTGAGGGGTTAATTGCCTGTGATCAAAGATACAGGCACTTCTTGGGATTCCAGTCCAAGAATCTTCAATTGATGACCTATTCATTTAAAAGTCCTGGAAAATCCTCTTAAAAAGTCAAATACAAGGCAAAGGCATTTCATTCAATTATATATTTTTTTAGTTAATTTTTTATATTTTCTTTAGTCAAATACACTTCTCAATATAGCAGGAATTGTATCTAGACAAAAAAAAAAATTCTTAAAAATAGGATTGAATGCAAAGGTATGCAGCTGTATAGGAAAGCATTTACATGTGCCTACATGTACCAACATGCAACCTGTGCTTATAACCTGAACGTGATGTGAATTTTTTTTTTTTTTTTTCAGGAAATTATAGTTCTATAAAGTCTTACAGGTATGTCAACAGGGGATATAAACTGAATAAAACAAATCTGGACAGAATTCTGATGATGTGGACAGCCAGGAAGTACAAACTAATACAAAGCCAAAACCAACCAATTACGTTTTATTTGTAATATGGCATCTGGGGATTAGAAACCAAAAAACAGTGGGGTGCTTGCTGGCAAAAAAAGAAAACACTTGCTAATTCTGTAGGAGTTTTCTTTGCAGCAGTCACTTCATTTACATCACAAACAAGACAGGATCACAATGGAACTTCATACCTATACAGATAACTCCCATTGTAACCCATGATTACATCCACTACTGACAATAGCTGATGTCACAGCTTATCTACTCCCACTGCCTGCACAGAGCACGTCTAGAAAACTCTCCCATAGAACTCTATGAGTAAGCTGCAGACTATTTCTGCCTATGGCCAGGACTATGCTGTAAAGCATATCACTAAAATTCTGTTAACAAATCAAAGGAGAAGGTCAAAAAAGTTGGTGCTTCCATAAATGCTTGAGATAAATTTGGTAATAGGGCAGGCCAAGGAAGTTTTAGGAAACATTTCAGGGAAACCACTACTGTGTGTGGGCGAGCATTATCCTGCTGAAAAATGTCAGTTGGAAGCCCAGCCATGACAGTCAACACATGTGGCTGAGAGCCTTTTTATAGGGCAGCATGAAAAACACTTTTAGGTCCGCTCATGGAAGACACAGTGAATAATCGGACCACATCTGTAATCATATACATGCTACATTTAGCAACAATCTGACATTTCTATCTGGGTGTGCAATTTTTGCCAATGAGAGTAAATTCTTACCACAAATTCAAGCAAAACACAAATAAATAAACACCCCTGGTAAAATAAAGATAAGTGGCAGCAGATATACCATAGAGAGTGAAAAACAATTTACGCCAAGGACCTCAGGAGACATCAAAGCAATGTGGACTGTATTTGTTTCAATACAAGGTCTAGGAACGTCTTATATCTCTTCCTTCAATCAACCTCTAAACGAGACAGATGCTTAAGAAGATCCCAGTAAAACCGTTACCTGGGGGATAGATAGGAAGAAATGGAGAGATACTATTGAAGACAACAGTCATCACTAAACCAGGCATCATTGCAGGGCATACATTTAGGTTCAAACACCCTTATAAATACTCCACCATATACATCTAAGGGTACATTCACACTGTGTTTGCAGGAAAGCCCCCAGCATATACATCAGACATAATTTAGTAAAGCTGCAGTAGCCAATAAACTCCACCCAGCATACTGTAATGTGCTCCATGCACATGACCATGTTGGAAATCTTGATGAAAGTTCTATCTCCAATGTCACTTTAGTATAATGGTGTTGTATTATATTATGCATCTGCTTACTTATGTAATAGTACATACTAAGTTATGGCACTTTTTCTGGATGTGTATTACTTTCCACCAATATCTATGTAAAAAGGTTAATGCTATACCGTCTTCATACATAGGTGACCAGAAAGTATAGTCTATACAGAAGGAAAGACTAACTTGAAGCTCCTGGGCCCCAGGGCCAAATCTCTGATGAAGCCCGCACCTATTTTGTGTCATTTAGAATAGTGGTATAATTTATGTGTTGTAGGGACACCTGGGTCTCGATTCTACTGGGCCCCCAGAGGTAGCAACTATTACCGGGCCTCCAAAAGTAGCGACTGCTACCTCTGTGCCCCTTACAGCCATGGGTCTGGGAAATACATTTTTTTATTTTACAGAGTCAATGGCTGACCTAGCCAACTGAATGACTATAGAAACGCAATGCTGTGCGATTATGACCTAACTAAAAATCACCTTACCTCAATTACAATTAATGAATGATTGTTTAGGCCACATCCATTATTAAACACCATGTCCCCAGCGCAAATAATAATAGATGTGAAATGGGTTGTAGATCAGGGCCCCCATTATAATCCAACCTCGTAATCTACTGTATCACCATCCACCGATACAGTCGATTACGGTTGTGAGGCACAGGGGTCTACAGGAGTTGAGTATGTGTCTGGTGAACCTCCTGAGATTCATCTTATGTGGTTTACCTAAAGTGTCCCCAGAGTAAAATAAACAGATTCCCATGGGAGGTGAGCAAACATAACAAATAGTGTTACTCACCTCTTCTGAGCTCCAACTCCCTGTTCTCTTTGGACCTTTCTGACTGACGTCAGGGACTGTGGATCACTAAGCGTTCACAACGCCACGTGACCACTGAGACCCAGTCACAGGCTGCAGCACTTCCCAACATCAGTTAGAAGCCTGGTAAAGGTCCAAAAATAACAGGGAGTCTCGCTGAAACACAGGAGAGTTTTTTACTTTTTTTTATTTTTTGTTATGTTTGATCACCTTCCCTGCACCTCAACTTCTGATAGTCTGGGGGTACCCCAGACCCCAAAGTAAAATAATAGCAGTTCTGGTTTGGACATGTTCAGTCCAAATGAAACTGCATGTAGAACCTCGCAAATACTGTAATAACGGTTATCCAGGTTTTTTCCATTAATTTCCAAACCGTATGTTGGAAGCTGAAGGTACACGTAAAGTAATACCTCCAACAGAGCGAGAAAAAAATCAAGCCGTGAACACAGTCTTATAGTACAGGGGTGTCACAATTTCTGAGCTTTAATTTAACATCTTTTTTGCTTACAGATTCGGTGCATTCTCCTGTGGCATTTTCATTCTCCGTGAAACAGCTTTGTAAATATATCTAACCTGAGGACTTGAATTGAAATATAAAGAAAGCTTTGAGAAAAATGTGCACAAAGATGATAAGATAGCGACGGTTAGATTGCAATGTGTGTGAACAACTGCTTGAAAGTAAAGGCCTTTAATGTCTTTGGAAGGAGTAGCTCAAAAGATTGGAATCGCAGTCTGTCAACATATCACTCACAGCAGGAGAGAGCGCCAGACTGGGTCTCTTATGTTCCCACACTCAAGTTTACAAAAGAAAAACCTGAAATTCTGATCATCTGAAAGTAATGGAATTATTGAATTGCTAATACATTACATGGTCAATAGTGTGAGGTCTCCGCACAGCCATGTGCTAGCTGGAAGTCTGAATTATCAATTTGTGGCAAGAAAAATTCGGCAAACCGGAAAAGCCCTGCTACACACTGACCGACCATAGAATATGTATGGGCAGGGCTGTGGAGTGGATAGGCCAAACCAACAAATCCAACTGTTCAATTTTCCTGACTCAGACTCCTTCATAAATCACAGACAGCCATGGCCAGACAGAGGCAGTGAAGATCCTCTAATTCACAAAAAAAGACAGTGATTTAATTCCTAAGAAAGCAAATATGTAAGAAACTAAAAACATTTAATTATTATACTATATCCATAATTGTAAAATATAATGTAAAATAATCATCAGATTTTGAAGCTGGGGTAAGAGTCTGTAACTTTTTTCTGACTCCACCAAAAAGTGGCTCCAACTCCGAAGTATTGGGCTTGTTGAATTTCAACTCTCAATCCTTTGGTTCTTAAGAAAGTAAAGGCTTTCAATTTTTTATTAAATACGTTTTGTTTTGTTTTTTGGGAGAGGGGGGTTGGGTTGCATTTGCTCATGGAAACTAATGCCAAAGACCATTATCAGTCATTCATAAAATTAAGAGATTTAAAAAAAAAAAAAAAAAAAATGTTTCTCGATAGAACTTGTTACTGTTCATATTATTTAGGCTACATGCACACGACCGTCTGCATGTGCTGGGTCCGTGGGAGAACACCACATGGATGATATGCGTATGCTGCCTGTGCCTCCATGCACCTATTAAAATCCTTCACTAATCCTGGGCCTCAAAACAAACAGGAATAGGACCTATCCTGAGTTCTGCTCCCATGATAATTCAAGGGCATGTGTATGGCTCCATTACAAAATTAAGGGGCAGTGTGCTAGCCATGAAAAGCGACTGCGTGCATGGAGCCCAAGTCCATACCTTTGTCAACCTACAGCTTGGCACACATGAATAAGATTATGGACACAGAAACTTTACCCTTGCTGAATCCAACAAGGTGTAGAAGCAGAAAAAGAGAATGAAGCAAACACTCTGGCGCCAACATTTACGCTAAATGGATTTTGTGACACAAACCCACATTGCAAGTAAACCAATTGTGTATTATAAATAGGCTGAGTCATGGACATGTTATTGAGATGAAGAACATATGTGGGTGGGCATCTTGTTAGCCTGTTGGCAAGGGCAATCTTCTAGGCACTGAAACTAGCTCACCATTTCCACAGCCATGACTCCATGAACAGAAGATTAACTTATTTATTTATTATGCTTACTTATTATGCTTACTTATATAGCGCCATCATATTCCACAGCGCTTTACAGACAGTGTCAGTCACTGTCCCATATAGGGCTCACAATCTATATTCCCTATCAGTATGTCTTTGGAGTGTGAGAGGAAACCGGAGTACCCGGAGGAAACCCACGCAAACACGGGGAGAACATACAAACTTCTTGCAGATGTTGTCCTTGGCAGGATTCGAACCCAGGACTCCAGCGCTGCAAGGCTGCAGTGCTAACCACTGAGCCACCGTGAACGATAACATACAGTAAGTGGCATATCCTTTAGCCAATCGCAGCATCAGATAGTATGGCATGGATGGAAAATAATTGAAATATTTGACTGTGCTGACTTTCAATTTGGGTTATTTTGCAATGAATTGCCCAGTCTTATTCAGTTCCTTCTACTCTAACTTTCTGCCATGTAGGTCAGACTGCATTTTGCAAGTATGACAAGTTCACATTAAAATATACTGGTGAACTGGATTATACATGCTGAGTTTTTTTTGTTTTTTTTTTAAAGAGTAACTTTCATCACCTCCAGTTCTTTTGTATTCTCTTTAATAGGCACCGCTCCACTAATTCCAGCACAACTGGAATTACCCTATTCCACATCATTTTTGAGCAACTGGTGCAGTTGGTTTCTGTGCCTGCTCTGATTTTTAGGCTGTGCATCCTTCTAACACCTCCAATCAGAGATAGACCATGTCACAGTTCAGAATCACGCCCCTTTGTCTGTTCTAGCCCAAAACCACCCAATAGACAGTAAATACCACAATCACCATATCAGGCACCAAAACTGACAGCAATGACTGCCCAGGAACAGTGAGAACTAGAGGAAAAACTGTTTCAGAATTATTAGAATGACAACTGTTAAAGGATGACAAGAACTGGACCTGGTGAAAGGTCCTCTTTAACCTCATTTTTTTTTTTTAACTTTATACCCGTTTATTTATTCCAGGCAATTAAAATCCGTTTCATTTTTTTTATAGACAGGAGAGTACATAGAATTTTATAAAGGTGGTTAGCGATCATATAGTATTTATAAAGTAAAAGGTGACTCCCATGTAATGGACAGCAGATTGCAGCATTATATGGAGCCTAAGGCCATGGATGTCAAATCAGCCAAATGCTGACCACCCCCCCCCCCACCACCATACAGACCACATCCCTCACAGCGGCTCATCTCCCAGAGAACAGGATCAATCAATTGACAGTTCAACTGTTTATACTTTAAAACGCCAGCCAAAAACAACCCAACTTCCAATTGTCTACAATTTTGACCATGGGTGTGGTTGCCTAGGGTGCCTCAACTCCGCTATTTAAAGAGAGTCTGTCACCAGGGTGAAGCATATTAAGCCAGCAAAACAGATAGGTCAGGCTCACCTAAATGTGACACCTTTAGCCACATGACATTGAGTGCCTCCAATGTAGATATATTCATTTATTTGACATATGTAAATGTGCAATCTGGAGGACGGCTCCATTGCTCCAAACTGCTATGCCCCACAATGCTTTAATACACTAGCACAAGTGCAAGAATACAGGGTCAGGAGAGATTTTAGCATAGCTCCTGTCACTCACAGAAGGGTGAAGGAAGGGTATATTACAGCAGTGTAGGACATTGCAGTTTCGGAGTAAGAGAACCTCCTTTGGTGCTCCAGATTGCTCATTTCCATATCGTGCAATAAATGAATATCTCGGCAATAAAGGAATGGATTTTCAGGAGGAAAAAAGTGCTACATTGAGGTGAGCCTGACCTATCTGTGTCGCTGATATAATATGCTTCACCCTAGTGAGAGACTCCCTTTAAGTGGGCCCTGGTGCATTACATCACTGAACAGGCCTGGACACTTTGGGCTTGCCCGGCATCTAATAAATAATACTAATAACTTTATTTATATAGTGCCAACATATACTGCTGTATACTGTACAGTTACCACCCCATGGTACAGTGGAACACACAAAGGCACAGAACAATGACTGAAATGAAAAATAACGGAAAGGTTTCATAAAATTCAAATAAATGGCATAAAATCCTATAACAAACACGAGAAAGATACAAAAGTGTTGTCTTAAGACTCTCTAATATCACAAGTAGCAAGACATTACTATAAAATGCGATTTGCCAAACCCGACTATTATCTGGCACTGACAGAGCTTATCATTCATACAGAAAACCATTGTACAAAACACATCTAAAGCCCAGTGCAGCGAGAACCGGAAAAGACAACGTACACCTAAGTAGAACTACTGGGTGGTTACACTGATAACTTTTGTTGCTATGGTGACAGAGCTAAGAAATAATATTTGTACTGCACGGTATAACACAAATACCTCTGTACAATAGAAAAGGCAGAAAACAAAATAGTAAAGATAAAAATAGGCAAAGACTGATTCCACATATACATATGTATTTACACACACGCACACCTGATTCATTGTTCACACTGAAGAGACACTAGTGATCTTTCTAACTCCTTATATTGTCCAATAGACCCATCCTCCTCAGTAGCAATAGTTTTCACCTTTTGTAGTGACATGTTACATGATCACAGTGTGAACCGTTTTTTCTAGCAAGGGTTATCATGCAAGCAGGAAGTCTGTCTCTGCTGCCTGTAGATGGTATTGAAAATGATCAATAGTAAGTGACCTCAGATTCATTCAAGTCCTGCCCCCTGTTCTTCTGCCCTAAATGCCGCCCTGTCCCTCCTCTGCCTCTCACATAATCTACTCCCTATAGCCCCCCTTCCTGTCTCTGATCCTCCCTGGTGTATTATACGTCATTAATGCAGCGTATTATGCCTGTCAGTGTAACAGCAACAAGTATCCTATTGGGCCCTGCCTCTGGCAGACACGGAGGACATTGTTAGGCCACCCCGATTACTATGACATCCCATTGGCTCCTGATGATTGTGCCGCTGGACGTGGATGGGGTTGAGGGATCCCCCTCTCCCTCTGTCTAAACACATCGATGAAAGCATTAATTGTGGAATTTAAGGGGAAAACACAATTCTGCCCATTGCAACAGAAAGCTGGCAGTATATCATGTCTATCTGCTGAAAAAATACAGTTCATATAACGTAATAGTATGTATGTAGTACCAAATAGTACAGGCATGGGGTTAAAGAGGTTGCACAAGACATTATTTTAGTGTCAATATGTCCTGCAAATGGAGCCAAATAAAATGAGAACGTATACACCTCTCCCCGATTCTACATTTCCAACAGCAACTGTTGTGTACAGGTCCAATGGCTGATGCAGCAGTGTTATCACAGTTGTGTGAGGTGACCGCAGCCAATCATAGACCTCAGTGGTGACCTCTTTACAAATGGCATGTGACTGCAGTGACAGAGGTCACCAGTGAGGCCTATGATTGGGTGCAGTGGTCACCACACACATATAGGACCTCACTGCAGATGTTAAATCGGGAAACTGTACAGAGCAGCACCAATGAAGAATTGGTGGGAGAGGGAAGTACACTATTATTATTTATTTGTTCCATTTGCAGGAACTATGGACTGTAAAAAAAAAAAAAAAAAAATTCTCGGAAAACCCCTTTAAAAATAAGAGTCTGTTTAGCCACTAGTGTATGTACGGTAAAATCATGATATTGCCAAATTTACTTCTACATGATTATACTTGTCAAAATAATAGACTAAACACAGTCTGGGATTAATATAAAAATGTAAAAGATCCTGATACCAGTGCCCCTTCAAACAAGAACAACAAAGGGTGTTTACTGGAAACTTCATATCACCAGTTTTAATGCACACCCTTGGACAAGCACACTGGGCAGCTTATGAACAGATCTCTGGAAATATACTGGGAAAAATGTGCAAGAGAATAGACTATTAGATATTAACATGATGCTAAACCCCATACAAAAAAACAGGAGCAGGCAAGCTGAGAAGTAATTAATAAGCGTTTAGCTGCGTCTGTGTCACAGGAAATTCAGCATCATGTTGACAGCAATGCCAGAATAGGAAGACGTCTCAATATCAGAGAGTGACGCATAGACAGAAATGTATGGGTCATGTAATTAAAGCTGGACACATACAGGGCCTGGTGACTGCACATGGGTCCAGTCTGCTCATTGTCAAACTATCTTTTAATAGAAAATATAACATTAACATTATATAAGGCAGATACCAATACTGTTACCAAACATGGCAATGGGGCAAAATATTTTGTAAAAAAAAAAAAAAACACGCACCAAAATGTTGTTGGAATGGAATGTTCTATGTGGGAAAGTAATGATGATATATGTGATTACAATATTAGAACATAAACAGAAGTTTACTGGGGATAATGTTACAATTGAAAGAAGGCTCTAGTAATTTGTTGGGCCGACTCTAGCTTGGATACAAGATAAGATACAGTTGGACCTGGAGGTATATTTGTCGACAGATGTTGCAGTTGGGCATGTAGATTCTGTATATTTGTAAGGTGCTGGTCCCATAAATGTTCGACTGGGCAAGCCGAGGAAGTGTTGCAATCTGTGGGAGACGCTCCTTGGAGACCCTTGCTGTTTGCGGGCGAGCATTATGCTGCTGAAAAATGCCAGTTGTAAGCCCTGCCATGAGAAGCCACATATGTGCATGCTGGATGTCCTGCACATATCGCTGAGCTGTTTGTGTTCCTTGTATCACAACTAGGGGTGACGCCTATCCAATTAGATGGCTCCCCATATTATCACACCAGCAATTAGGGCAGTGTGTTGCTCCATAGCAAAAGCAGGAATGAAGCGCTCACCACAATGCCTCCAAAACTGAACTCAAACCTTGCTGGTTCTTTAACAAAAACTGGTTTTCTCGCAGAAGATGAAGCGGTGGTTCCAGTCAGTAGCAATCCAGGTTTCATGTTTATGACACCACTGGAAACAGTGGCTAGCTATCATTAGCAAAACATGCAATGGGTGCTGTGACACCAACTTTCCTTCTGCTAAGCAATTGGAAATGGTCCAAGTAGAGACAGGGGTGTGTAATGAAGGTGCCACCTGCATCTGGATGGTGCCACCTGCATCTGGATGGTGGCCCCAAGGAAACTGTGGAAGCTTCTTGTGCTTGTCAGTAGATCAAACTCTTCACTGGTGGTCTGTCTGGACCATCCAGAGCCTGTTCACCATTTGTGCTTGCCATCAAGTAACCACTGCTCTCAATACCTCTGAACAGCTACGTCAAAACAGTCTAGATGGTAGACAATTCTTCAGAATTATCATCCTGCTTTTCTCAGTCCAATGATGTGCCCCCTCTCAAAGCCTGTCAACTGGACAAAATGTCTGTAAGTTATAGACGTATGTCTTGCAGTCAGCAATCACTCACCAAGAGGCACACTACCCAAAAGTAGTTCTGAGAACACTTTTTAGGAAAGCAGGAGGAAGCACTAGACCCAGCGTCTAACCAGACCACACATGTAATCAACTACAAGCTGAGTACTACGACAATCTGACATTTCTATTTCAGAGTGTTATTTTTGCCATGACCTTCCTCCTCCTCACTATCCTGTGCCTGGCGGTACGACAACTGGCTGGAGTAGGAGCCTAGTCTTCCCTCGGCCCTGAATACAGTAGGACAAAATCTGTTAAACTCCGCCACCTAAACTGAGCTCAATGCCCTCTCGCCATCCATCAGCTGAACGTGTAACTAATAGGCAGGAGATTAACCAGTTTCTAGAAGGCTACTTGTGTCTGGATCATGCAGGGAATCCTGTCAAAAGTAAAAGCAACTATATTTCTGGTTTATGTTTATCATATGTTTCTAGATTTAATGCTGTTGTATATGGACACTCAAGATAAGTCTATTTATCAAATGTTTATATTCCACATGAAAAAAAAACACACGATCACATCTGGTTGTTATTAGTACGACTAATATACCAGTGATAGCATATTCATAATGAAGGAGACACAATAGCCTTGGCAAATGCTGGGATTTAGTATTAGAGTGGGCAGCGCTACTAAGGCAACCTTACAACACCCAAAGTTATTGTTGCAAAAAACAGTAATGGCGTATTCCAGCCAAAAGCATTTATCCCTTACCCACAGTCAGCCGCCATATTGGGAGTACAAAGTCACACAGCACAACCAGAATATAGTGGAGAAAAAAAGCTTGCAGCTAAGTGATGAATCCAAGCTATTGTCCCAGATTATGACATAATTAGTACAGTCATGGCCAAAAGTTTTGAGAATGATACAAATATTAATTTTTACAAAGTCTACTGCTTCAGTTTTTCTAATGGCAATTTGCATATACTCCAGAATGTTATAAAGAGTGATCAGCTTAACAGCAATTACTTGCAAAGTCAATATTTGCCTAGAAAATGAACTTTATCCCCCAAAACACATTTCAACATCATTGCAGCCCTGCCTTAAAAGGACCACCTAACATCGTTTCAGTGATTGCTCCATTAACACAGGTGTGGGTGTTGATGAGGACAGGGCTGGAGATCAATCTGTCATGATTAAGTAAGAATGACACCACTGGACACTTTAAAAGGAGGCTGGTGCTTGCCATCATTGTTTCTCTTCTGTTAACCATGGTTATCTCTAAAGAAACACGTGCAGTCATCATTGCACCGCACAAAAATGGCCTAACTGGGAAGAGTATTGCAGCTAGAAAGATTGCACCTCAGTCAACAATCTATCGCATCATCAAGAACTTCAAGGAGAGAGGTTCCATTGGTGCCAAAAAGGCTCCAGGGCGCCCAAGAAAGACCAGCAAGCGGCAGGACCGTCTCTTAAAAGTGTTTCAGCTGCGGGATCGGGCTACCAGCAGTGCAGAGCTTGATGAGGAATGGCAGCAGGCAGGTGTGAGTGCATCTGCACGCACTGTGAGGCGGAGACTCTTGGAGCAAGGCCTGGTCTCAAGGAGGGCAGCAAAGAAGCCACTTCTCTCCAGAAAAAACATCAGGGACAGACTGATATTCTGCAAAAGGTACAGGGAGTGGACTGCTGAGGACTGGGGTAAAGTCATTTTCTCTGATGAATCCCCTTTTCGATTGTTTGGAACATCTGGAAAACAGCTTATTCGGAGAAGAAGAGGTGAGCGCTGCCACCAGTCTTGTCTCATGCCAACTGTAAAGCATCCTGAAACCATTCATGTGTGGGGTTGCTTCTCAGCCAAGGGAATCGGCTCTCTCACAGTCTTGCCTAAAAACACAGCCATGAATAAAGAATGGTATCAGAATGTCCTCCAAGAGCAACTTCTCCCAACTGTCCAAGAGCAGTTTGGCGCTCAACAATGCCTTTTCCAGCATGATGGAGCACCTTGCCATAAAGCAAAGGTGATAACTAAATGGCTCAGGGAACAAAACATAGAGATTTTGGGTCCATGGCCTGGAAACTCCCCAGATCTTAATCCCATTGAGAACTTGTGGTCAATCATCAAGAGACGGGTGGACAAAAAAAACCAACAAATTCAGACAAAATTAAAGCATTGATTCTGCAAGAATGGACTGCTATCAGTCAGGATTTGGTCCAGAAGTTGATTGAGAGCATGCCAGGGAGAATTGCAGAGGTCCTGAAGAAGAAGGGTCAACACTGCAAATATTGACTTGCTGCATTAACTCATTCTAACTGTCAATATAAGCTTCTGTTACTCATAATATGAATGCAATTCTATTTCTGTATGTGATAAAAACATCTGACAAACACACATAAAAACCAGAGGGCAGCAGATCATGTGAAAGTATAATATTTGTGTCATTCTCAAAACTTTTGGCCATCACTGTACATTTCTGTGATAATTCCATAAAGAGACTTACTTTCCAGAAAGAGATTAAAGCGGCACACCAACTTTTTTTTTTTTTTTTTTTAAACTATGCAAGGTAGTCATACAAATAGATTAAAAACATGTCATTGCTAATGCTGCCACACATGTCTAGTACCTGTTCCCATGTCTAGTATCAGTTTCTGTTCACTGCAAAGTTCATGCTAAAATAGGCCTTCCAGCACCTTAAAGGGAGTCTATCATTCGCAAAAACACTTTAAGCTAATGGCACATTGGAATGGCCTTTAAAAAGGCCATTCTTCTCCTCCTAAATAAGCACCACAGGGCACCCGGGGCGTGCCTTGTGACAGACCACCGGAAAATGGCAGCCCGATTGCGCATGCGCAGTCGCGATAATTCACTGCCAGCGAGAACTGAGAAGAAAGAAGACCATGAGGGGAGTCACCGCAACGGCCAAAGGGGTGGTGAGAAGCGATGACGCGATGAGTGCTCGCAGAAGAGAAGGTATGCCCCGGGTGCTCCGAAGTGCTCATTTACATACATGAAGAAATGAATTATCTTGGAATCAGCTGGGAGAAGAAAACAAGGAAAGGTAGGAGAACAGCCTTCAGCCATTAGCTTAAAAGTGTTTTTGCAAATGATAGACTCCCTTTAAGCTATGAGGACAATGCCAACAAATGCCTTTGATGGGCCTTGTAAAGCTGCACCAACTGCTGCAGGTAACACTGGGAAAGGCAACGGGGGTATGGTGAGCTGACATTGAGAAGGGGGGGGACTATGGGCAGCATGTGAGAGAAGGGTTATAAAGAGCAGATTATGTGAGGCAGGGGAGGAGCAGGAAGGCATTTTGACAGAAGAGTTAGGGAAGAAAGATATGACTCTGATGAATATGTGGTCAGATGGAAATTCTCAACAATATCTGCAGGCAGCAGAGAGGAACCTCCTGTTTGCACAGCAACCTATGCTAGAAAACAACAGGTCACACTGTAATCATGTGATTGATTGAAGAAGGTGAAAAGCACTATGGATTGTTGCACCATATACTTTTATTTTGGTTATTATTACAATGGTATCCACAGGTTTTAAGTGAAATTATCATTCCTTTGGAATTTACAGGGAATTTTACTTTTCCCTACATTAGTATGGAATCATAACAAAAGTCTTGCCCACAATTCTGTTGTGCCTTCAGCAAGTTTGGGAACTACGGGTACATAGGTTAACATTCCCTTATAACCAATAAAAAGAACATCACAAGTGTGTAGTAAGATAAGAGAAAACAAAATGCATATATTATTGTCATTACTAAACGTTTCAGCAGGTATACACGAATCTCACTAGAATATGTATGTAGTGGAACCACAAAAGGCATGAAACAAAATAAAAGTAAAGCAATTACAGTCTTACATCTAAAAGATCTCACCACATGAAAACATATCCATTGTTATTGGTCTTGAGCGCATGCATTATTTATTAGAATGCTATCTCAGAAGGTCTGGAAGTCTCTGAAGATTACAGAAATGCTGGCACGTTCTCAATGATTTTAGCTATTTTTTTTCCAAGGAAATGTATTTTATAATACAGCTGTTATAACTGATATAAGTTGGAGGTAAATACTACATAGAATGTTCTGTCAGGGAATGCACGGGCACAACGTCACAATGTATCTGTCCCACCAGCCTCAGAATGACCAGCTACAGAGCGCAACAAACGTGCCACAACCTCCTCAGACCAAAATCCACTCACTGAAAAAAACCCAACGTCAGCTACAGGTAAGGAGGGGTGTGTGATACAGTCGCTTCAGCCCTTATTAAGGGGGTATTACAGACTTTTATACAGACAGCCTATTCTTAGAATAGGTCATCAATATTAGATTGGTGGTGGCCTGATATCTGACAACCCCACCAAACAACTGACTGAAGGGGATAAGTATCTGGGTGAGCACTGCATACCAGACGCAGCACTATACATAGTGTAGTGGATATGCCTGGCACAGCCGCTCTACCCCATTCACTTAAATGGGACCAAGCTGGAAAAGGATCATTTGACTGACAGATATTGGTTTCTAAGAAGAGATGGCAAAGCTCACCCAAGCTGATCAGTGGGCGTGTTGGATGTCAGACTCCTACCCATCTGACCTATCCTAAGGATATACCATCAATATAAAAGCCATAGAATATCCCTCTTCTTAGTAACTAACGTCATGTCAATCAGTTCTGTGGCCTTTCAGCTTCTCAATAAATGGGACAAAGCTAAAAAACCCCACACAGCTGTTCTGCCATGTACAGCGCTGTGCCCCCTATCTGATAGTGATGACCTATACTAAGGATACCCCATCAGTATAAAACTACTGGAATACCCTTTTAAACCTGATCTATGATCATTTTTTTCCTATTTTTCTAGTCCTACTGGGAAATTTCTCCTTTTAAAATGCACAGGGTTTAGATCTAAGACATGCTCTAACAGGGGTTATATTAGAAAGCTTTGCGAACCTCTTTTAGACCCACACTGACAATAGAAAGGAGTCAGTCCCACCAATCACAATGCTGCAGCTGGCAATGGCATGGCAGAGCGGTCCCTTTGTTTGCATTGAGCTTGGCGTAGATGGGTGGAAGAGTTCCTTCAATTCCAGATGTTCTTGCTGGATAATGGCTGTCAATCACAGGTCTCCTCCAGTAGGTGACTGCACACACCCTGCTCTTAGGCCATCACCATCACGTACATTGGAATGTGAGAAGTGGACCCTTCCTGTAGTGTACATGTATGTGATAGGGCTCAGCTTTGTTAAACCCTTCCCGTCCTGACTCACTGTTTTGGGCAGCTAGGCTTTTTTTTTTTTCAATATAAGACACTAAACAGAGACAACAAAAGAAAGCTCATAAAAGGAAAAGGTTTCACATCAATGGCAGAGTGAGCAGGTCTTCTGTGTGAAGTGTTGGACCTGTGTACTAAGGGTCTACGTATAACATATGGGAAATGCCAACCTTAACTTATCCTACTTAATATTACATATAGAAAAAAAAACCTGGCACTAAGGATAATAACTGATCAGTCAGATCCTGAAAAAAGTAAAGCCATTAAACCAATGTGAAAGAGAGTACAGATAATGTGCAACTATTCACACTAATAGTCTGTGCAGATTTGATAAATCTTATGCTATCACATAAGAGAACAAAATGTTCTGTTCGTGCTGGATTACAATCGCCTTCTTCTAAGAAAAGTTGGAGGCATTGACTGCTGCGCCCTGCTACAAGGTGGATGGAGCTGCTTTGGCTGGCTCTGCTTGTTAAATCTCAGAGATAGAAATTGGAAATAGCAGGCATACACCGCCAGATCTATTTATCTTTTAATATACCATAAGGCCCCAATCTGAATTGAGAAAACCGAATTGCATTCCCTTGTGCGCAGTTTGTGACCCTCTGCACGTCACTCGTCTTAGTCAACAAATTAGATTGTGGACTCGGTGGAACAT
The DNA here is from genome assembly GCA_947044405.1 of Leptodactylus fallax. NCBI lineage: Eukaryota > Metazoa > Chordata > Amphibia > Anura > Leptodactylidae > Leptodactylus > Leptodactylus fallax. Next base: position 297,924 of record CAMRHE010000843.1, read on the forward strand.
GAAGCAGAGTACTCTATCAGCACAATCGCGTGAGTGAAGAAATGCTTCCTCTCCATTACAAGGACAGAACCTTGCTGTCTTCTGGCAGTCTGCCACCAAGTCATCCTTCATAAAAACACTGACAGGGTGGACAGGAAAATGTTTGCAATTTTAGTAATGAAGAAACTGTAAACAAGTAGCCAATGAACACTTAAAGGGTTTGTCCGACGCGACTAAAAATGGCAGAAATTGTGATTAAATAACAAAAACAGTTATACTAGCCTATTTTATCTCCCACTAATCCTCCTCTGCCTGCTGAGCTTTGTTTACTTGCCTGCAGTAATGACATATCATATACCCCACAAGACTATTGTGACCAATCCAGACTGTCCTCACCAGTCTTGTGCTTTATACTGCTGAGGCCGGCGATTGGTTGTAGCAGTGGTGTGGGTATAATGGCACATCCTCGCTCCAGTCAAGTATAAAAAGTCTTATGGGAAGGACTGGAATGGTGGGGAATTAAAGGGGTTCTTCAAACTGCACTATTTATGGGCTATCCTTAGGATAGGCCTTCAATATCATATTGGTGGGGCCGACACTAATCATGCCCACAATGACCTGTTTTCAGCAAGTGTACAGAGCCTGGAAGTAGATGACCACATATACTGTGTACTGGCTATACCACACTATTGTAACTCAATAGTGTATGGAGCTATCTGCTTCTTGAAATGTGCATTGTGCGGAAAATAGCTGATCGGTGGGAGCCCGACACCCAGTAACTAAGACATGCCATCAATACTGAGTCATGGGGAATCTTTATAAAAATAGTTAAATATAGCTTCTTACATATTTATTTAAAGAGTACATTTCACCAAGTCTGAAAAGCCCAATGACATTTGTCACCCAATGGTGCTGTCACCCAGAGTATTTTGTTGTGTTAAATATCCAAATACAAGCCCTCTTATTGCTGATGCAAATGAGGGTATAGTAGCCAAGAGGGCAGTAACACTGTGGCTTCTCTAGGGGCGGGTTTGTGTGCTGTATTTCAGGTAGTGTTACCGCCCACTTGGCTAGTAGACTCTAATCTGCATCAACATTAAAAAGGCTTATATCTTTGGAATGGCCAAGCAGACCTAGAACAAAACACCAAAATGCCCAGGGGGTGACAGATCAGATGATGCACGTCATTGGCTTTTTAATCACAAATCCTGGCTTTGTGTACGATGGTCAACAATTTCATGAGCGCCTGTCACCTGGTTATAAGCACATATTGTCGAAATTGTTTTTTTTTAAAGCCTTGTCTAAAAAAAAAAAAGGTCAGATGAGGTAAACCATTTCCCCCTATATAAACCAGTATCTTCCAGTGGTTGTGTGAGCCCTGATCTGGGAGTCCCAAGAACAAAACAAACAGCAAGACCTGTCATTTTTATAATAGAGAAGGCAACCATTATCTGAGCCAAAATACAGTCCCGGGCAGGAATTATAAAACCTCTACCTGGTGCTACACCCAGCTACTTTGAGACAGGAATTAAGGGATTCTCTGAGGTAATAACGTACAAGAATCACTGCTCTAAATTTTTTCCAAAAGACATTCACATAATCTTGCGTGATTTTAATTCTATGTACTAACACAGAGAGTGCACTAGAGAAGAAGCTGAGGAACACAGAAGACTAGCCAGCGTTCATATATTCGAAATGGCAGCACGCGCATCATATATGCACATGACTATTGGGCTACTGTAAGTAACAGATTAAACATAAAAATAAAAGAGTATTAGAATAGTATCTAACCTGTTGGCTGCCTTCTCCATTAACAATAGGTGCGGGTAGAAGTGGAATATCAGTTGTAAGTAGTGGTGTGGTGTCCAGTGGTGGAGGATGATGATCAGCCATCGTGGATATAACATACATTTACAATGGCTTCAATCCCTGCACATAGAAAGAGAAAAAAAAAAATCAGAACACTCAGTCAATGTAAATACATACACAAATAATAAAGTTTTCACAGAATAAACCTCATGAATCGCCATGAAATGGTTAGGGCCGGTTCACATCTGTGTTCGGGTTTCCGTTCAGGGGAGTCCGCTTGGGGACCCCCTGAACGGAAACCTATACACATAAAAAGCGGTTTACCTGGGAAACCACAAGGACCCCATAGACTATAATGGGGTCTGTGTGGTTTCCGCTCGGTTTCCTCACGAAGCAAGCAGCATTTTCTCTCCGCATGTTTCGCGCGGAAATTGAAGCAGAAACCACATGGATCCCATTATAGTATATGGGGTCCGTGTGGTTTCCCAGGTAAACCGCTTTTTTATGCATACAGGTTTCCATTCAGAGGCGTTCCCAAGCGGACTCCCCGAACGGAAACCAAACACAGATGTGAACCGGGCCTTATATGCACAATCTTCAGGTTTAGCCTAAAAACTTCGAACCTGTATCCAACCATCTCATTGGTCCACACAATGCAGCCCCTCTGTGTACATGAACGAGCATAGTCTGAGAGAGTATTTGTACGATAGGCTGATACAAATTGTAAGGGGGTTTCTATCCTGGGTGTTCTACCTGCTGGGTATATGTGCCAGGAAAGTTCCTGAAAGTTCAAACCTATCCAACAAGATCTCATCTATCCAACAGATGCTAAGAATGTTCTTTTGATAACCGTTGATATAACTTTCTACAACTGTATGGAATAGTGGTAGATCACGTGCATTTTTTTTCCCTGATGCAGTTTTAAAGGGAGTCTGTCACCAGAACCCATCCCCACAGACAGACTGATTCAGGTGCCCAGTTGCCGACATATTGCAGTTTTTGTTGCCCTGTTTGCTCATTTGCATATTGACAAAAACAGCGATCTCAGCAGCAGAGGGACAAACCCACAAGAAGAAAAGACTGTTTGATTCAGGTCACCCTATGCTATTATCAGCGTAGCTGGATTTCTTTGTCACAGACTCTGTGTAATTGTACCCAACTTCCCCGTGTGAATGTAGCTGGCTTGGTAGTACTCCTGGTGGTGGCAGCCTGAGAGGAAACCAAGTAAGATCTGACCCTCCTGTCTTGGCAGTTGGGTAGGTTCAGCTCCCTTACTCTTGTGCCTTTTGGCTATGAGTTTGGGGACAGTTTCGGAGGACCCATTCTCTTTTGAGATGGGTTTTGCGATAAACCGCATCCTTTGCACGTTTTTTCAGTGGCACCCGTCACTTTTTTCCGTGCACTGGTGTTTCGTTGGCACAGCTTTGAGACCTTCGATAAAATTTAAAAAAAAAAAAAAAATGTGAATGTGCGCACTCACTTACACTGAATAACCACCGTATTAGAGACACATGTCCTTTTTGTGGATCAGTTTTCATGTGAATCCACATTAGGCAGGTTTTACATTGCTGAATCTGCCCTGAGGAACTTGGTCTGTGTATCGGCCAGATTAAAGCAGCCTGAACCCAGCTCAGCTGAACTGAACGGTCAAGGCAAGTTCAGTTCAGCGGAGCTGGTAAATGTGGCCAATACATGAACTGAGCTTCCTGGCGAGAACACAGCCATGTGAAACCAGCCTTAGAATGAAAAAAAAGTGATATGAGCAGCGTTAAACAAGGCATGGTCTTTGGTGCTAGACCTGCTGTACCAAAACCTGCAAAACCTGCCAAACTAGTGAAGTCTTCTCCTTGTGAAGTCTTCTTGTCTGTGTCCATAGTAAATTTATTATTTATTATGCTTACTTATATAGCGCCATCATATTCCGCAGCGCTTTACAGAGATTGACAGTCACTGTCCCATATAGGGCTCACAATCTACATTTCCTATCAGTATGTCTTTGGATAAGATAGTCAATGGTAACAGGCAAAATGATTTCCACCTAGTGCCATGACAAATTGATGCAGCTCTGAAGGCAAAGAGGTCCAATACAGAACTAGATAGGTGTCTCTAATAAAGTGGCCATTTAGGGTCGGGTTTAATTACTACTTTTTTTTGTTTAGCTATTTAGACAGTCACATTTTTAACATAATGTTAGTTTTTACCATAAACAAGCCCCAAATTGGACAATATAGAAACATTTTTATGACTATAAATCACAATGCCAGGGTGGTGCAAAAGATCACACTAATGGGCACCACACACATCCTTTGAAAAGAATTGGGTTAAGGCCCTATGCCCCTGGTCTGGACACCACTCGCCTATAAGCCACCGGCACAAAGTTGAGAAATGTTATTAATAATAATATTATTATTCCTATCTTCAGCAGGGCTGGTCCTGTCTAGTTTAGGGCTGGTCTACTAGAATAGGTTTCACTCTATTAAGGTTATTTGAGAACTACATAAGGTTCTACATAAGGTTATTTGAGAAAAGACAAAATTTAACTTCACCTTTAGGCTAGACGCACATGACTATGTGTATGTAGCCGGGCTGTGATTGAATGGCACGGACGACACATGGGTGACATCCATGTGCTACCCATTCCTTCACGGGCTCAATCATAGCTCTCAGTGAGACCAGGATACAAACTGGACAGTAACAGGACCTGTCCTGAGTTTTGCCCTAGGCTCACAGGCACATGATCATACACAGTCGTGTGTATGGGAACATAGAAATGAATGGGTCAGAATGCTAGCCATGAAAAACATGGCTAGCACACTGACAATATACACGGTTCTGTGCATGAGGCCATAAACAAATAAAAGTTGCAGTGCAACCTTTCAATTTTGTACAAAAACCTGGATTAGTAATTAGAATAACAGAACACTATTCCTTTAAAAAAAATAAAAAAAACTACTAGATCTGAAAGGTTTCCAACCAAAGCTATCTATCCACGTAGGAAAATAAAATAATTGCAAACGCTTCAGAAGTGGCCGCCAAGTCAAGTGGTTATCACCTTCCGAGAGTGCACATATTTAATAATAAGGTAAGTATATTTGAGCACCTCATTAATCTGCGCGTATGGAAAGTTTCTGAACAGCAAAATCAATGAAGCGTCTGATAACAATGTTGGCATTTTTTTTTGTTTGTAAACCCACAAATGTGATATCGCAAAAACTATTCATAGAAAAAGTAAACTGTAGATAATGAAATTTTCCATTATTTGCAGATAAACACAGTTCATTACAGTGGTACATGGCACAGGGAATCTGATTTCAGGGAGATTAGGGGCATTTGTGCTTTATTTGTAGAATTTTGCTGTAATTTGAGGCATGGCAATAAGCTTGTGTCGGCTGCGGCATAATCACAGAAATCTTCTGTACAAATATTAAGTATTGATTTCACACTTAACGCTCGCAGAAAACTATTTCTAATCCTTCCTTGCCTTTAATAGCTGTATTTGGTCTTCCCGAGCAAGAAAATGCTTATTAACCAATTTGCTGCAGACGCTAAACAGACAAGATAGACAGAATTATTGACCAAGAAAACATGTAGACAGGCAAGGAATAACCTGTACATTAGAAGATATAAACGTATCCCCTCTACATTCCTTCATGGGAGTCTGTCAGCAGGAAAATCAGTAAGAAGCTAACTACAGTACCTTGTATGGTGTCTTCTATACTTTCCAATGATGCCTTTCTTATTCTGTATTGCAGCTCCATTTTCATGCAAATCAGTGTTTTATTCTTATTCAGATTAGCTGAAAAGGGCTTTAGGGACATGTCTTCCCATCGGGGCTTCACTTTCCACTCTAGATAACGGACCATAATTGCCGCACAGAAATGTCTCCCATTGCTTGGTGCAATCATCTCCCCCCACACCACCACCACCCCCTTCCCAGGGTCTCATTGTCTGGATCGGCCATGACTGTACTGCACATGGCTGATGATGTCAGGCCGCACTCAGAACACTAGGAGGGCAGCTTCGGAAGGTGAAACCTGCAGACTGAGTAACATATCTTAGTAAGCACTGGTGGTAGAGTTGGGTGGTATTTAGAGGTGATTATCAAGAGCGAAGGCCCGACAGGAAAAGAAATGCCCCTAAAGCACTTTTCAGCTAATTTACATAAAAACACTAAATAAATCACAGATTTTCATGAAAATGGAGATATTTCTGCTGACAGACTCCCTTTAAGATAACCTGTGGCCAAGTTAAAGATGCGCTGTGAGGCAGGAATCAGACCTTTCACACGATCCGGGTTATTCAGACAGACGTTTTTCAAGTCTGTGTGCACCCTACATATCCAACGGATTGCACATGGACCGTGGGCTATTCACATAACCATTCTTTTTGCACTGCCCGTCGAATGGGGAAAAACATAAATGAATCACAGAATGCATCCAAGCCAATTCAAGTCTATGGGGATGCAGAGAATTCAGGCTGCATAGGGACACCAGAAATAATCCATTTTTCACAGATCCACTGCTGTTAGATGCTAAAAAAACCCAAAGTGAATCCAGTAAGTACTGCCAAATGAGAGACACAGATGGTATATGGAAGTTAAAAAAACTAATATAGGTAACAGACCTTAAACAAAGAAGAAAAATGGTCTATAGACAAAAAAGTCATAACGCCTTATCTACATGAATGCGTCCAATTCTGTGTACACAAAACCGGACGTTATAGGCCATTTTTCATCTCCAAGTTGCGTGTCTACTGCTAATACCCGTATGTCATCTGCCATTTCATGTGTCCGTAGACTTGTATGGATGTGTTTGGTTCATAAAAACAGACTAGAAGAACATTCAGTGAGTTTAATACATGTCCAAATAACCGAATAAACTTGAATGGGTCATTGAATAATGTTAATAAGGCCCAATTCTGGTGCTTAAATTTTTAGATAGATAGATAGATAGATAGATAGATAGATAGATAGATAGAGAGGCCACACCTAGACCTCCCCAAAGTCCATTGGATAGAAGTCTAAAAACCAACGTTTATTATAGTGCAATTATGACTGGTAATCCTATGACACCAGTAAGAAACCACTGGGCACTGCATAGTAGTAATTCAGGCTATTACTACGACATCTAGGAGGCAAATGAGGTTTGTAGATTAATTCCACAAGACATGATATAGCCCATCAGGATAAGACATCAAAGAAAACAAGAAATCAGTCAATAGGGAAGAACACGATAAAGGGTTCCCTCTGCTGTTAGTATCACCAGCCTTCTATCTTGTCGGTTTTACAAATTGATAAACTACACATAAAAATCCATTTTACCACAAAGTAAACTAAACAGAATATTGACCTTATCTCTGTATGCACCTACTGTATATAGGAAAAAAAATCCCTCTTTCATCCTGTGTTGGCACAGCAGGTGGGGGCGACATTAGTGCTGCTCTGAATGATCTTTATTTACAAATGACTGGGCCTCCGACCCAGCCACCGGGATCAAAGCATATGACATTGATACTCTTACTTGCTATGGTTGTCACCTAGAGAATATATTTTTCTTTCCAGGCTTCCGCAGTTTGGCATAATGGCGCTCTTTAAATATTTACTCTCCTCCTATGTGATGTAAGTGTTGGATGACCAACATAAATCATCCGCAGAGAAGGTGGGATATAATAGCTTCATGTGTACATCAGGAGGGATGATCCCCGGGTCATTTATCATAGTCAGTATTTAAAGCCACACACTCCATCAACCATTTCCACACATCCAAATAAGCATAGGCTTCACTGTCACAAGCTCCAGACAATAAGTGAATGCTCTAGAAGCAGAAGTATCAAATATAGTAATGCTAAGGTGAGACCTACATGAGATCAGAAGAGCAATATCGTGCACTACATCAAAAAAATTCATGATAGTGAATGTGGTTGTTTTGTGACCCACAATTTGGCAGAAATCCAAACTGCTGAACAAGAATCACTAATATTACTTATGGCTGGCAGTGCAGGTCCGAGGAGTAATAGCACAGGGGGATGAACCTCACAAATATTTGCTGAGGTTCACCTATATAGTCATGGCCCCGATCAACCAAATGGATCAATTTTTTATGTAAAAACAGATTCATATTTGTATCCATTTTAACTAACGTTATAAAAAAAAAACGGTGAGCAATAACGTGATGTGAACGGCTCCTTATTCTAGTTTGGCTTTATTCTCAAATTATGCTAGTAGCTTTCAGGAAACCAGGCACTGATCTATAGGGAGCTACCTTCCAAAAGATGGTGCTAGGTCAAGTTTCCCTTCTCCACCAAGGAGGACTTATTTGTATATTCTGTTACCAGACGATGAACCACCAAATTCTATTATTGAGTGAAAGCAGGTACACAAATATCTCCATCATAGAAGCGGCAAAGAATACCCTAGAGCTGTATTTAGGACTGGACTGAAGAATATGCAAATGATCTTTTTCTGGTTAATTTAGGATATTAGTGCGCAGCCAAAGTGATCCATTGAACACTACAGCTGGTAAATACAATATAGGTTTTTTTTTTCCATTGCTGTGCATATTTCATGTCTGTATGTAGTCTTTCAAGCTTCGAGGCTGGCATGTGATTTTAGCCCATCTTTGCTATAGACAGAGCACATGCCAAATGTCAACTACTTCAAAATAAGCCTCAGTAACAAACAGAATGGCATATCCACCAATTTCTTTAAATAACAGGTCTCTGTCAAAAATAAAACAAATATTCTTTCACCCTTAGTGGAAAACCCCATTAAACGGCCAACCTTTTGCTGCCTCCTAACTACTGGGTATGTAACGGAATCTACAAAGAACCACCGCCTCTGTAAGTAGTGGTGACATTTGTGTGTCAGCTTATATTAAGTCAGAAACCAATATCTGGCTCTGCCGCAGGGCTAGAGGAAATAAAAGCGCAAGAGAATTTACTTGTAATTTATCTCCCTAGGTTAGGCATAGAGAACCTCAGGTACTAAAACTGCATGAGAGGGAGAAAAAAAAAAATCTCCATCTTTTCCACTATTTTTGATGGCAAGAGTGGCGCAGTCTGCAGCACCAATGTTGTTAATAACATCGAGAGACCCCCCCCCCCCCCCAAAAAATAAAAAATTAGAGTTAGAGGTGTTGCCGATATCTAAAAAAAGGATAGAGCATAGCTGTCATGTCTCTATGAGGGCATAGCTCTCATGGCTCCATGATGCCGCTGTGAACACAGCTTTAGTAATTGCTATATTCCAATTAAGAATACATTATTAAGTGTGAGAGCGAAAATTACCCATCAGCTAACCTCAATTATGTCTTCCACATGTACTTAAACAGGAGACGCTCTGCTTCATGAATGAAAAGCTTGAGTTCGGGTTGAGCCGATTTTTCCTCCTTCATAAAAGAGTATTTAAAGGGCCTTACCATGCCTGACATTTATGGCCTATTCACATGAAGCAAGCCATACTCATCTGTGAATGGAGAACGTAACGTGACCATCTTAGTTTCAATCTCTGCAGCTACTTCATCAGACAGGACTGAGGATATCGGGCGCCCTTTCTTGATATATTGTAGATGGTAATACCCCTTTAAATGTCCCCTATAGCTTGTATTACTAATACATTCCCAAACCTCCAAACATATGAAGAAAAATCTAAGGCAATAAGAAACCCGGATTATATACAGTAACCGAACCAGCTACCTCTATAGAGACCAGATTGTTATGAGGAGGTTCATTACCTGCTCCTTTCTGCCTTCCAGACTGTAGTGTAGTTAATATATCCAACAGTCTGCAAATTGAAGACTGACATGAGGAAGTGGTCTACGTTCAGTTAGAACCCCTCAGATAAGGCTTACCGTTAGATAATAATCAGTCTAGATCTTAAAAATAAATTAAAAAAAAAAAAAAAAAGATCTGCTTCAGTAAAAGCATCGACAACCGCTTAAACAGTCCCTGGAGAGCAGGCGGTACACTATGTTATATGCTGGTAACCTCCTAGATAACAGATAAGAAAGTCACTTTCCTTAAAGGGTACCGGAGGTTTCATAAAAAGTTGAAATATGTGTAGGGTCTTGCTGGGCAGTCTGTTCTATGACTGTATAAGCTTTCATATGCGCTATCCTATCAGTTTTTCTGCTGCTGCAAATCATTATGGCAGTAACACATTTTACATATGTCTCGGAGGCTGTGGGCGTGTACAATAAGGAGCAGTCTGAACTCCTCCCCAATCCATTAGAACAGGGGTCAGCAACCTTCAGCACTCCAGTTGCTGTGAAACTACAACTCCCAACGTGCTCCATTCACTTCCATGGGAGTTCCAAGAACAGCAGAGCAAGTATGCATGCTGGGAGTTGTAGTTTTACGACAGCTGGAGTGCCAAAGGTTGCCTACGGCTGCATTATAACTTCTACTGGTTTGTTTACTTGTAAGGCTCTATTCAGATCACATTTTTAAATCCGTTTAGCACATCTGTCTAACGGATACATAAAACTGACACTGAACACTAGGAGGTGCTGTTACAAGTAGATACTTGTGATATTTCTGCAAGAAAACTTTTTTTTTTTTTTTTTTTTTTTTACAACAAATACTTTACAAGGTTACTCTAGGGCTAAGGCCCCATGTAGCGGGCCGCAGTAAAAATGCGCTGCGGGAAAAATAATGCAACAGTTTTTGTAATACATGTCCACTGCGGATATTTTTCTGCAATGTGTAGATGGGATGAACCAAAATCCCATCCACTTTGCAGGTACTGTAAAATGCAGCGTTTTTTGCAGCGCCGTTTATGCTACATGGGGCCCCGGCCTAAAATGCATATTCCGTTAACTTACTGCCATTGCATTGATCGTATAACCCCTTTAATGTAAAAAAAAATTAATATGCAATGTGACCTATGAGAAATATTTAAATAGATGAATTTGGAAAGACAAGTAACAGTGGGCGACTACACAAGCAGCCTTTTTAAGGGTATTCCATCAGATCGAATATGGCAACTAAAGCATTAACAGCACTGGGTAGGGGAATTAAATCTATGTTCCAACATATATTTATGGCTGCAGATTACAGGGAAAAAAAAAAAAAAAAAAAGAGATTATGCAAATGGAGTTGCAAGTGCCCCAAGGGTGTGTCAAGCCAGGTAAGTGCTCGGGCTCTCCTCAGTAAAACCTGCCCAATGCTGCCTACTTGGTTCTGATTGACTCCTCTGTTCGCTATCACTGCTATGGGCCTCACTGATGTTTTACACAGCGGGGTAGATACCCCGCAAGAGCCCGGACAGCAAGGTGCGTCCACAAGATTCCACTGTGGATAACAATCTAGTAGCCTGTGATGGCAGAGATGACATCTAGGCACAAATGAGACTGTCCAGTATCCTTACTCTCTGGGCCCCAAACTCTAAAGATTACTGCTGGGGCCCTAATCCCAGCCATTTTGCAGCATATGGCTACTGCCCGAGGTCTGCTACTGTGTGAGAATGTATTCCTGGCTCACAGAGCTAAGCCGACAGCAACAAGGACTATACACTACTGAAATCAGCACAGTTTTAGGTGTCAGGTAATATTTGCAAGGAGCTGTATAGCGGGCCAGAGAGTTAATTTTACTGGCGTGCCCTAGGCACCTTAGTCCAACACGGATTGTACTGTATGTATTTAGTATTACTGAGAGCGAGGTGCACCGCTGTGGGTAAAGGTTGTCACTGCAGTCACACACGAGACTTCTCTAGCTTCAGGCCAGGAACAAGCATCATATTGTAATGCAGAAACACTTTCCATACTTCACTCCCTAAACTTATTTCCAAGGCAACGGTAACGTCATTAGCTGACATTCTCATTACCGGGCAGAAAAGTATGGTTAATAGGCAGAGAGGCGAACATGTTACTTTATGCTATAAAGCTGACCAATTTAGTGGATGAAGATAAGGTGGCCATTGAGATCTGAGAAACCCACCCATGCTACAAAAGAGGGGCAAGTTTGAGGACTTAAGAGAACAAGGTGAAGGCAAAGTCCCTCTCTTAGATGAGAATGTTGGAACAGCCCCCTTAAAAGGGACCCTATCACCAGAACCCACCCCTACAGATTGATTCAGGTGACCCTAACCTACCTAACAGTGTTTTCCCCCTATAAATCGATGACTTCGTTGTCATGATATTGCATTGCCTTTACCCCAAAGAGGTAACCCTCCCACTGCTCTGTGCTGCTTATATTGTTACCACACACGGTACATGGGTGTCACACAATATAAATCACTAAAAAAGGGGTTCACCTCATCTGACTAAATGTAAATATTTCCCACCCAAGTGTAACCATATAAGAAATCTATATAAGAAAGTTATATGTATGTAACATGGTAAAACCTAAACTCTAATCTACAGCAATGGGTTAATAAACCCCTGGAACAAATATCAGTACCATGGACAGGCACCAATTGTACTTCCTATTCCCATCACTTACCCACTGAGTCAGCAGTTCTTGTGACATGACTTCTGCCCTGTAAAGGAAGTCACAACGTACCATGGAAAAAATAGCCACAAACTTGAATAACTTTAGTTTGTCCTGGGGTTACACCATGGCATTGACTGCAGCATGCACAAAAACTATTCCATAATATTACACTATAACTATTCTGCCACCCATCCTTCAGGTACTACAAAACAAGACTTCCAGCAAGTAGTCCCAAAACTAAGGCTATACAGTGACTTTGGTTATGAAACATGAAGATCGTAAAGTTGTATTTGATCATTAGATCTAATGATTGTCAAAGTGGTTGCTATGAGACACGCAACAGACGCAAAAAATACAAGCTTGCTTGTTGGCACACACAACATGTAAGCATGCAACTGCAACTTGCAAGTAACAAGTCTCCGATTTTGCCTTTAACAGCAAGATCATGTCTCTAGTTGAGTGACAGATCACGCTATTTGTGTGTGACACTAAATAAATTAACAATGGGAGGTGCCCAAACTACTTCCAAAATGTCACTTTTAAGATCTTACATGATCAGGATAGCCAAAGGTATTTTGCAAGTTACACCTGAAGCCTGGGCATTAAATCAGATGAAACAGATGACAAAGTTATGAGCTTACCCAAAAAAGTATTTTGTAGAGGGAGACTACTGAACTGTTCTAAGTTAAAGGGGCATTCACATCATCCATAAGATAGGAGATAACTGGGGTGGGGATCAAAAAAACTTTATTATAAACATCATATTAAAATCCGTTCACAAAGTGGCAGATATGTCGATTAATAAATGGTAGTAGACTATAACAGAGGCCGAACATTTTGCTCCCACCATGTACATTTGTCTGCGGGAGGTCTGTAAACACAGTGGTTTGCACATGCTATCCTATGACTACAAACATCCTGCAGACGAAGGTCCATGGTGGGACCGAAACGTTTGGGATCTGTTATAATCTACCACCATTTATTAATTGACATATCTGCCACTGTGTGAACGGATTTTAATATGATGTTTATAGTAAAGTTTTTTTGATACGTTTTTGTCCAATATGGAGTGCTTAAGTAATATTTTTTCAATTTGATGGTGGTTTACCAAGTACCTTCTAGCACCAGTCCCCCACGTTTGGCCATTGCATTAAGAGGAAGAATGCGTATCTTGGATATTTAATTTCAAATATAGGTGAGGATCTGACCGCAGGGATCTCAACTGATCAGGAGAATGCAGGAGTTTTGTCCCTCATGTGAATGGAGCCGCGGTCAGGTCGGACGTTTACCGAATCATTCATGGGAATGATGATGGGAGTATATCTATTCATATGGATTACCAAACTCTTTCCAGTGTATCGATAAAAGCAATCTTCACAAAACTAAACAGGTCAGATACACAAATCTACCTGGCCTTATTCACACATCAGTGTATTGCATCAGTATTTATAAGCCATGACTAGGAGAAAGTCTTCCCACTACACCTGATCTCTATGTAGTCTACACTCCTGGTTTTGGCTTACAAACACTGTTGCAAAACACTGATGTGTGAATAAGGTCTTAGGCCCCATGTACACGACCGTATATATTGTCCGTGTTCAGATTTGTAATAACAGATAGCATATGGACCCATTGATTACTATGGCCCCACAAGCGCAATTTTTTTTTTTTCCGTTTGTTTGATAGATATAGATCCAGACTCGGTCTTGTCTGTTCAAATAATAGGGTCCGTGGAAAACACAGACTTCACAAGAAAGCCATCAGTGTGCCCTACGTTCAGTTTTCCAACTACAGTTGTCTGCATGAAGTTGTTGGTGCTTTTAACACCTTTTTTTGAGTCAAGTATGCTGTGGACAGACGCTACTTCCCATCAGTAGCAAGTAACTGAAGGTCTACAGACACAGGTTTTTTGTTTTTTTTTGCTTTTGGCATTTATAAAGTAAGAAGGTTTCTATACAATGGAAACAAGGAGAAGAACTGAACAAAAGTATGTTACAAAAGGTACATAATGCTTCATTGTTCAGTGAGCACTTTATTTCCATAACCCTAGAAATCCCCTTTAAGTATCAGAGCACTGAATGTATTTCCAGCAAGTCACAGACTGCTCAGTATTGCTCCTGAACAGATCTTGACCACATATGCATGCAGGAGGACGGTAATGGTAAAGTCTACACGTTGCATAACATACGATATCCAAAGTTTTTTTGCAGCATTTTTTTTTTTTTCAGTGACTTAAATCGTCAAAACAAGCTTAATAGGGTGTTTAAGAGTTATTACTGATGGTCTATTTTTAGCATACACCACCAATATGAAATTGGCTGGGGCCTAACACTGATCACCTGCTGCAGCCGCCAGATCTGCACAATGTAGACAGTCAGTAGTGACAGATCAGTACACGGTGTAGTAGCAGCGCCGCTATAACGCAGGTCAGCTAGAATTTACTTAAAGAGGACCTTCCATATCTTCTGACATCAACAGTATTATATATCTCTAGAAAGTCGACAGTGTGCAGAATTCAGCGCACTGTCAGGTTTTGCCAGTATCCGCCCCGACGCTGGAGATATCGGTGCTGTTAATTTAGCTGTGAGGAACGCTGCAGCCTGACAGTACAAGTCTATGGAAGAGTACTGTCAGGAGGTGCGTTCCTCATGGCCCAGCAAAGACGTTAGGCTGTAAGGCCTGCTTTTCTGACAGTGGAGGGATATCTGTGCCAAAACTAACGGCACCGATATCTTCAGCAACAGGGCGCATACTGGCAAAGCTGACTGAATTCAGCAAACTGTTAGCTTTCTAGCAGTATAGAATACCGCCAAAGTCATTGGATATGAAAGGTCCTCTTTAAATGGGAGGTATGCAGCAGCACCCCGGCACAGACCCTACACAGGGTACAGAGCTATCTGCTTCCATCCTAGCACAGAGTACAGATATGGCAGCCACAACAGCTTACTGGTAGGGATACCAGGCGTCAGAACATCGCCATTCTGATATAGCTGGCCTATGCTAAAGAAAGATCATCAATATCAACTCTTGTGCAAAGTCTTTAAGGACAGCACCCATATCATTTCATCACGAAATAGCAGTTCTGGAAACAAAAAATTGTGAAGATGTTTTTGAATGCGATACCAGCAGCGCACGCTACTGTACTACCACAAGCAATGATGCCTTGCTCTCCGGGAAGAGTTTTCAAACTTACTTTCCCTGGGTTTCATGGGTTTCCGGGCTAGTTCTGAGCCTAGGTGACACGATCGGAACCAGCCATAGAGGCACCCCACCTCCAACCTTCCCACCAGGGTTTAGTGCTAGTTACCTTTTCTAAGGGGGCTGGTTGAGGGGGGGGGGGGGAGAAAGAGGCAGTGTACTGGCTCTGATCACGCGACCCAGGGTCAGAACCAGCCTGGAAATTTGATGTTAATCTGCAATAGAACCCGGGTCAAGCAAGTATGGAAACACTCCCTGGAGAACCCCTTTAAGATCAAAATATCAGAAAAAGCAGTATAGTGAACTTTGTTCCATATGTCATCATGACATCACATATGTATTAACTATATACAAGCTGAGAGATGCAGTGTAAAAGGAAAAGTATTAAGTTAGCCAATACTAACTACTCAGATACCAGCTCTTCAGTCCCCTTGAAAAAAATTAAGCCCCCGATGGATGACAGTTCTTCCGTCCCAATTACAGTAATCTTTATAATCTCCCCCCAAACTTCATACTGAGGACCACCTGAACATACAGAAGTTTAGGAAACCTTAATATTTTACACACCTGTGAAGTGATCCCGCCATGTACTCCAGCTATAAAAAGAGATCCATATGGTAGAGGTAAGACCAGAGCTGTGCAGTACTTCTCTCTTTGCTCAGTACAAAGCTCTCAGCTGGTGTTTGTCTAGTGGACACGCTGCCAGGCAGGAAGAGAAAGGGAAATGGAGATCAGTACAGCTCCACATTTCATAACACCCATTCTATGGATCACTGCGTGTGCTCTTCCGAAAATTAAAAGAACAACACTGATAAAACAGCGGAGCATAAAGCGGCAGGATTTCTATGGGATATTTTTATTAAAGATGATCTGTTACCCCTCCTGACATGTCTGTTTTAGTAAATACTGGTAATCCCCATAAAAGAACAATTCTGCAGCATCTTTTGTTAGAACTCTGCATTATGCCGTTCCTCTATTATTCCTATGAGTAATTTATACATACAAATATAGCAAAGTTTAACTTGACACTTAGAGTGATAAAAGGAGTTTTCCGGGCTAAAATTATTGGTGACCTATTCTAAGGATAGATCATCAATGTCAGGTCACGGCTGTTCTCAGCAACTGCTATACAGAGAGTTGAGCTAGAAGCAGACAGCTCTGTTCTTTGTAGTGGTGAAACCAGGTTTCTGCCACTTAAGTGCTATTCAAGTGAATGGCAGCTGATCTGCAGTACCATGCCTGGCCACTACACACAGAACAGAGCTGTCTACTTCCTGCTCCATTCTTTGTGGATCAACTGCTGAGAACATCTGATTGGTGGGGGTCCCGGGTGTTGGACCCCCAATCTGATATGGATGACCGATCCTTAGTGTTTAACAACACTGTGGAAGGTCCTGACACTAAGCAGCATCAGGACCTTTGTACTGCATCACATCTAGCTACCTGACACTCGCTGGCATCAAGAACCGTATGCAAGTCCATGATGACAAGTTAATATAGAGGTGAAGAGAGGTAAATAAATAGCAGATTAGTTTTTTTTTTTTTCTTTTCTGTGATCTAGGGTCTGATGTGGGGGCTGTCCAAGCAGTTTGCCTCATTTAGAGTTCTGAGGTCTGCATCTGTTAATAGGCACTACTCCACTGATTTCAGCGCAGTTGTAAATTTCTCTCTAATCCCCACCATTCCCAAGCAATCAGTGCTGTTAGTTTTGGGGTCTGATGTGCTATTTAAAAGAGGACCTTTCATGTCCTCATGAATGAGCACTTTGATATACCACTAGAAAGACAACAGTGCACTGAATTCAGCACACTGTCAGCTTTCCCGGTACGTGCCCTGGTGGTGGAGATATCGATGCCATTAATTTCGGCACCGATGTCTCCCCACCGTCAGAAGGACATTCCTCATGCCTCAGTGTCATCGCTGGGCTGTGAGGAATGCCCCCCGACTGTACTCTAACATAGACTTGTACTGTCAGAGGTGGCGTTCCGATGATGCTGAGCTATGAGGAACACCCTTCTGACAGTGGGGAGATAGCGGTGCCGAAATTTACGGCACCGATATCTCCACCACTGGGGCACCTACCGGGAAAGCTTACAGTGCGCTGAATTCACCACCCTCCTGACAGTACAGAGTCCACACAGCATATCAGACACCAAAACTAACAGCATTGATTGTTTGGGAACAGTGGGGGCTAGAGAAAAAATTCCAACTGTGCTGGAATCAATGGAGCAACACCTATTTAATGGCGCTAAAAGCTGCATTTTTTTGGGGTTGTTGAAATGTCCCCTTTAATTTAGGGGATTCATTTTCAGTCTGAAGTTAAAGGGGTTATCCAGTTGTTTTTTTTTGTTTTTTTTTATTTCATGACCACTACTCAGCATAGGTCACCAAAAAAAGATCAGTTAGGGTCCCACACCCGCTGATCAGCTGTTTGAAAGGGCTGCGGTGCTTATGCAAGCTACATGTCCCCATCACTGTTTACATCGCAAGCCTTATCCCATTCATTTCTAAAGGATGAAGATATAATTAAATTGCAAGCCTACTATGAAACAAACTATGTGTGAAGGCATTGCTTGCAGAAACACCACGGCCCCTTCACAGGGGCTTCCTGGGTGTCGGAACCCCACTAATCTTTTATTGATGACCTATCCTGAGGAACTGACAGGTCTGAATTTAGGAATAATTGTGTGTTCTGAATTAATTCTGTGGTATGAGGTCCGAATTCATTTTTAGGTCTGACATCTGGTTGAGAATTAATTGTAGGGTTTAACACATGAGGTGTTAAACCCTACAAAACTAAAACTAGAAACTAACATCTGGATTCATTTATAGGAATTTTTTTCCAGGGGATGCCAAATGCAAAGAGATTGGTCACCCCTGGTCGACTCTAAAGAAGTCATGAGCACAGCTCGGCGTCCAAGCTCTAAACAGAACAGCTCCCTTCTGCTGAACCAACAGAACTTCCAAAAACAGTCTCAAAAACCAATAAGCCTCCAAATCGTATCCAGCCAACCTATTACATGTCCTTGCATCTGTGAAGCTGACAAAATAATTTCTGCGACTCGAAAACGACAGAAGATGCCACCAGTCACCAATATCCAAACACTTGCTAAAATATTCATGTGCTTAGTGTCTGAAATGACATTTTTTGCTATGGTGCATATGTACTACACACATGAAGTCAATATTGGCCCGTCCCTACAACCTCCATCATATCATGTCATGTCATGTAATGGACACAGTCTAAACTCACTGCAAGAAGAAGAAGAAGAAAAATAATAGTTAGCAGCTCATTACACAGTTGTGAAGTTGTGATCATGACAAGGATGTGGATGGTATTTCACACTTCCTGATAGAACAGCAGGACTTTTATTGCTGGTCAATGGAATAGGCAGAAGAGAAGACAAATAAGAGAGGGAGAGAATCTGACATTTAAAGATTAAAGTTCAATGACTGAATCCCATAGAAACAGGATGTAAGATGTTTGTTTTGGCTGGAGCGACTACACAGGTAGAACATGAAGCTCCACCGTTTCCGCAATTATTCACCTAGGTCAGAGTGGTTTATTACTTCTCTTTATTTAATGGACAGAGAACATATATCCTGAAATGGGTTCTCTAAGTTAACATCTTGTCTCATCCATAGGTTTCCATAACTATGGAAGCATGTTTCTTCTAGTGCAAGTTCCAATTTTAGGACCACCACCAGTGATGTGACTACGGACATACCTGAATGTAAGAATATCTAAAGTTTCAATTTAAGTTTTTTAATGTTTCATATACAAATTATTAATAAATCCAAGCTTATAAATATTAGATACCAAGTCAATCTTAAGAATCTTATAAATTTTGGTTCCCTTGATGATTTGTACATCGCATTCAGAAGATCTGCATTCCTGTACACCTTCTTCTCTTATTGAAAGGGAGGTTGGATTTTGAGACAAAGGAGCAGTAAGCCATTGCCAAACTCTATAGACAATGGTTCAGGATTTTTCCTACTTCATGTCTTTATCCGATCCTTCTTTGGATCAAAATAAAATGTAGGGAAGAGCAGATCTCCTGAAGATGATGTGAAAGGGGCCTTAGGCTGACTGTACACATTACCAAGATTTTGGCAGAACATTCGGCTGAAAGCTTAGGGTATGTTCCCATGGAGGAATTTGGAACTGATTTTGAGATAGATTCCACCTCAATTAGCACCACAGTCCATCCTCCCCCATACCCCCTTAGCCAAGAGTCCTACCAGACACCCCTGGCAGTAGCTTACCTCTCTGAGAACAAAAAGGCTGGCATGTCAAAATCCAACAGCCTAATTCTTATCCCTTCTCCAGCATCTTCCATTAGGGGAGAGTCAAGCTGGGCCCACACATTAGATAGTTTGCTAGCCACACTGATATTAATGTCAAGTGCTTGGCCAGTTTTAGAGTGGCAATCCACTGACAGCCCCGTGTTGCTTGCTAACAGGAACCTGGACATAACTGCAGGACAATGTGTAAAAGGACAAAACACACTGGGCCACATATTTACAGCACAGATATAAAGCAGAGGCATTTCATATATGTAAAGCATATGGCCACCTCTCTCTACATATATTACTCATGTACGGCACTCCGGCACTACAGTTAAGGGTTGATACAGTCTTTTGCAAACCTGCAGGTATAACAAATTCCCAAACGTGTTGATACTTTAAGAAACCTGTCCTACGTCACAAGGAAATTATGCTATTTTTGTCAGCAAAATTACACTTTTATTTTTAACAAATATTCCCCATTAAGATCTGAGGTGTTAAAGGATTTTGTGCAGGTTTTATCTGAATGATCTGATTCATGCAGGTGAATCATTTACATCCACGCTATCTGCGCTAAGCAGTAAGCCAAGAGACACTTCACTGTTACATAATGTATCTGACACACCTGTCACATACGAAGAATGGATTCTCCCAAAATGTTTTCATAGAAGAACATACAATGGCAAAACTTTAGAGTTACTGAAAAGAAATGCTTTGCCACTTAAGAATCTTGTCATATTTCAGTTTGATTTAATATATAATCCAATTTGTTAATGCCGCCTTTCATATAAAATACTAAATTAATAATACTGTACTGTCTACAGTACCTAAGCATATTGATGTGTTGCTATGGTTACACACTACCCACAAACTTCTACAATTCTGTCCCTATTCTTGACAGATGTTTTCGGCAGCAAGTGTTTGGTACCAAGAGAAAACTTCAAGAACTGGTTTCTAGAAATTGAGTATTCTTACCTTAAAATACAAACCACAGCCGCTGCTAAACTTCTTTGAAAATAATACTAGAAGGAGGAACTTTGTGACAGTAATTGAAAACATTAAGTTCCCTCAACCTGTTCTAACTCCATTTCAGCAGCACAAGGAGTGTGTGTTAGGATGAGGCCACATGTTGCAGAAAAGCTTTGTTTTTAGTCCCAGATTTTGCTACTTTTTTTAAGCCAAAACCAAGAGTGGCTTCAAAAGTAACGAGAACTATAAAGGAAGCTCAGATACCTCTTCCCTTCTGCAAAATCCAATCCCGACTTTCCCATGATTGACATTTATCACATATTCACAGAACAGTAGATAACTTTAAGATTACTGGGGGTCCTACCAGCTGACGTCCAAAGCACCACATTCCTCCTCAATGCTCAACCACTTTTCTTATGTTTAAGGGATTTTGATTTTGTACACATTTTTTCAGGCTAGAACTTTGCTTAATTTCAAATTTACTTTTTTTAAACTGCAGTTTAATAATAAAAAAAAAAAAAAAAAAAAAAAAAAATTTCTCATACAGTAGGTTTTTTTTAATATTTATGGCTTATTTAATAAAAACAAACGTTTTAGCGAAAATGATGGTGTATTCTCAACTTTTCATGCTTGCATGTCATTTTCACTTTACAATTTTAATTTATATCTTAATGTTTAGAACAATTTTATCACTTTCTGTGGATTTTTCTTCACGCATGTCCTTGATCCCAGGATCACATAAGCCCTTAAAACCTTCAGCCCTGGTAATCATCACATTTGAGCCTTTGTACCACATACCTTGTGATGCCATGAATGCTACAGACCACGGAATCATGCAGTGCAATTAGAAAATACTGTGCTTCTGCAGTTACAGCACTGTAAATGTAAGGTACTGGGCACTGTCTACAAGCTTCCGGCACAGACTAAACAGGGGCGTAAAAAGTCACCATGAGGCCCCACTCTACCATGACCACCTTAAAGAGAACCTTCATGTCCTCTAAGATGTGCCTTGTTACATACCACTGCAAAGCTGACAGTGCACTGAATTCCAGAGATATCAGTGTCGTACATGTCTACAGAAGTGTACCATCTTGGGAGTGTTCCTCACCCCCAGTGATGACGCTAAACTGTGAGGCTGCCCCCTCTGACAGTGCAGTGATATTGGTATTGAAACTAACAGCACCGATATCTCTGACAAAGGGGGACATACCAGCAAAGCCAACAGTTTGCTGAATTCAGAGCACTGTCAGCTTTGCAGAAGTATGTAGCATGAAAGATGTTAGAGGACATGAACGGTCCCCTTTAAGCGGCAAGTTCAGAACTTGAAAAGTGTATGATTATTTTAGTCTCCTTTAACACAGGGAAAACACACAAAGTGATGTCACAGTACAGAGAAAATGCACAAAGTGAGGTCACGGTATCAGGATAATATACACAGTGATGTCACCTTACAGCGATAATGCCCCCTGTGACATCATAACATATGGATAATGCACACACAAAAAGATCACTGTGTACACTGTGACATCACAGCATATGAAGTGAATAAGAATAATGATGTCACGTACAGGTATTATGAAAGCTCAGTAAAGTAATGGAGGCACATTCAGTTTTCCACATCCCCTTTCATCATCCATAGCTATCACTAAGTGCACCCAAGGTCTCGGTGGAGATGGGCCCTCTTAGAAGCTGCTATGTCTGCTAGCCTGGTAGTTATGCCTATGTAGGTTAGTTTGCACCAGAGGGGTTAATGATCAAAAGCTCAAAAAGGGTTATAAATACCATAAATGAGAAACAAATTACTTCCCTTTTCTTATTTCATGTGTATAAATAGTTAAAATAAAGCTGCTTCTACTATCTCATTATTCACAACCATATTTGTTTCTTATGAAAAATGCAGGTCAGCAATGAGGCTGTAAACAACATGTGCGCCAAGTCTCTCCACGGGCAAATACAGTCCTGGTAGTAAGAGCATAAACAGAAAGAAGACATTCCTGCAACACCCAAAAGACGTCAGGGAAGCTGGAACATGATGCTGAGCCTCCCTCAGGACACAGGGTGCACAGTTACCTTACTGTATGTGTGTGGCACTGTATGGGGAAGGGGGTCATTTACACTACGGAGACCAAACTCTATGCAAAGGCTGGGCTGTAAGATATAACTGGTGTCAGTGTGCCAGATTTCTTCAAATAAATTGGCCATAGTCGAGATGTTTTTCCATGGGTTACACTGTCATTGGACTGTCTGAGCCTTTGTGTCCCCTAAGATAAGCAGCGACAGAGGGGTCTCCCTCCCACTATAGAAATAACAGGCCTCTTAGCCAAGCCAAACATGCATTTTAATGCTGGAGCAGAAAAAACAGTGGTCTGTTCAGCCAAGACCAATCTTATGTCTATAGTATTCTATACATGCAAAGTGTGGAGAGGATACAATATATGGAAAACAGAGAGATTAGAGCATGTGACAAGTGAATGTATATTCTCAATATCCTTATTGTTTTCAATATCTTGGATTGTGGCCTGTGAAAGAAAAAAAAAAATGAGAGACTGAGAATGAAGGCCCCACATTGCGGAAACTCAGCTTTTTTTTTGTTGTAGATTTTGCTGCATTTTTTTTGAGCCACAGCCAAAAATGGCTACAATAAGAAATGGGAAATATATAGGAAGCTCTTATACTTCTACCTTCCGCTCAATCCACTCCACACCTGCAGCAAAAAAAGGTTGCGTTTACACAACGTGGGGCCTTAGCCTTAAAGAGAGTCTGTCAGCACCACAAACGTTATTAAATCATCCTAGTAACTTGCAGTGCTCAGAGTTGTGTGCACAGCTTACACTAGGTTGACACTAGCATCGATTAACCATTGTTCTAGTCCATCAGAGGACCAGAACACTGGATAGAAGAACCACAAAAAAAGCAGCTACACTGGTTTAAAACTGAAACTGGCGGAGGCAAAAGTCTTCTGTGCAGGACTTTTTCCTCAGACAGACACTGTCATATGAACATAGCCTAAAAGTGCATCGGGGGAGTGTTCTGGGGTGGCTGAACATCACAGAAAGATCATCCTCTTGATCAATATCATCCCCAGGAACACTGACTTAATCGGAGCTCTCCCCGCCTCCTCCTGAGCATGAGTAAGATCTTGCTGCGATGTTAAGCCTCCCTAGAACATTCCCCGATGCACTATTAGCTCATTGCATAGGAATAAAAAGAAGCTTTTTGTCAAAATTAAGCAGCCATTCTACAAACAAACGATAGCCCTGTGTTCTTGATCTGAGCACTAGAAGTCAAGGGGCTACATTAATAACGTTTTGGGTGCCGACAGATTCCCTTTAAACTGGCCATACAAAATAAATGTCTGCTTACCCTCATGAACCTTTAAAATCCATCCAATCTCAGGTAGATATCCTGCTGCCTGACTCTTACACCTTATTCACATAATGGAAAAACTGCCACATGACAAGAGCTGTCACAAATCGGTTTTTAGAAGACAATGGGACAGATTTATTAAGACTGACGTTTCGAACACCAGTGGAAGAGTGAAGAAATCAGGCGATACCTTTTAGAGGCTAACTGAGTATATTTATAAGTAAGCTTTCAGGAGTGCTCGCTCCCTTCATCAGACATGGTGTGATACAAGAACTGAAAATTAACAGATTTTTATACACATGGTTTTCAAAGCATTTTAGAGTCCTTAAAAAAAATTGCAATCTAAGTAGAGAAGTTATTTACAACAGGTCAAAAAAACAGTCTGGAAACTTGTGGTGCGTGACGGAGGGATCAGTAATTCTTGCTGTTATCTGTTTGCTATCAGGAGGTGATTTGTGACCCTCACAGGTCACACATAGTGTGATTTGAAGCCGGCATGAATATTGAGTTCAGTTCATGGTTCAAACATAGTGTGACATGAAGCTGGCATGAATATTAAGTCCAAATTGCAGAGTTTGAAATTTTTGCATAAATTTGTACTCCATTTCTTTCCTTTTCTCCTGTGTCTTAAAATGTCCCATTAAAACCACAACCCGCAAATCTTCAATAGAGTGGTTTTCTCCGGAGAAATGTGCGGCCACTGGGAGATCGGTTCTGCTGTTATTAATGGTGGATCTGTGTGAGTTCATTCGTTGACTAAGTCTCTGCCCTGTTTCCCCCACATAGAGGCCTGTGGTGGGACATTGCACACACATTATGAGGTACACCACATTGGAAGACCTGCAGGAAAATGTCCCCCTAATTCTGTGCACCTGTTGTGACTGTGGGATAGGTACACTGTCAGCGGTGTGGATGTGCTTGCAGGTCATGCACCTTTTATGTAGGCAAGGTGAGGTGCCATTTTCAGTTGGGGCCTTCAGGGCACTCCGGACGATAATACGCCTCAGGTTTGGTGGTTGTCGAAAGGAGAGGAGAGGGGGGACTGGAAATATGTCCTTGAGTCTGTTGTCCCTATGTAGCACAGGTTGGAGCTCCTTGGCAATCCTTCGTAGGATCTCCAGCTGTGGGTTGTAGGTGACAACTAGGGGCACTCGGGCATCTTTCTGGGTCTCTCTATATGTGAGCAGACTGTCTCTGTTAATGGCTGCTGCTTTGTTTAATTGGTTGTCTGTCACTTTTGGTTTGTATCCCAATCTGAGAAATTTCATCCTCAGATCCAGGAGGTGCTTGTCCAGGTCTGTTTTGTCGGAGCAAATACGATTGTATCGTATAGCCTGGCTGTAGATGATAGATTGTCTTGTGTGCTTGGGGTGGAAGCTGTCGTTTCTCAGGTAGGCCGTTCTGTCTGTGGGTTTGTGGTATATTGATGTGAGTAGCCGGTGGTCTTTAATGTATATTGTGGTATCCAGAAAGTGAATTTCACTCCCTGAATAGCTAAGTTTAAGGTTGATGGTCGGGTGAAAGTCATTGAAGTCATTATGGAATTGAAGTAGGGCCTCCTCACCTGCAGTCCAGATGACAAGGATATCATCGATATAACGAAGGTAAATCATAGGTTTGGTGGCGCATGTTGATAAATATGTTCCTTCCATTTCTGCCATAAAGAGATTTGCATATTGGGGTGCACATCTGGTCCCCATTGAAGTTCCCATTCGCTGTAGATATAAATCCTCTCCAAAGGTAAAATGGTTGTGGCTAAGGATGAATTGTATGATCTATGTTACTGGTTCTGTTGGGAGGTTTTGTTTTGCCAGGTGTACCCGACATGCTGCAACTCCATCCTTGTGGGGAATGTTAGTATACAGGGATTCCACATCCATGGTGGCCAAAATGGTACCCTCAGGTAGAGGGCCCAGGGCATTCAGTTTGTTAAGAAGGTCAGTGGTGTCCTGGATATAGCTTGGAGTATCCCTGACAAGGGGTTTTAGGAGATTTTCCACCCAACCTGAGATGTTTTCTGTCAGTGTCCCAACGCCAGAAATGATAGGCCTCCCAGGGTTGCCATCTTTGTGTATCTTTGGGAGCATATAGAAGCAGCCCGGCCTGGGATCTTGTGGGATAAGTCCTTTTACCTGATTCTGGATCTGGACTGGAAACTCCTTGATCATACTCTTTAGTTCTTTCATATAGGCCTCTGTGGGATCACTTCCAAGTTTGGAGTAATGGATGGGATTTGACAGTTGCCTGTTTGCTTCCTGGATATAGTCTGAGGTGTTCATTATGACTATTGCGCCCCCTTTGTCAGCTGGTTTTATTATTATATCCTGATTTTCTTTCAGTGATGTAATAGCCTTCTGTTCTTGCAGGGTTAGGTTATGCGCCTGTTTCTTTTGTTTCTCCAGGATTTCTGATTTTACTTTGCTTCTGAAACAGTCAATATATTTATTCAGTGCTGCATTAGCTCCAGGGCGTGGGGTCCAGGTAGATTTTTTGGTAGGATTCCTTATGGGCTGTTCCATCTCAGAGTCGCTGCTGTATGGAAGGTCTTTGTCATAAAAATATTCCCTTAATCTCATTTTTCTGAAAAACTCCTCCATATCATTGCAGAGTTGGATATGGTCAGTGTGTGCCGAGGGGCAGAAGGACAGACCTTTGGAGAGAACTGACATTTCGTGTTTGTTTGGCTCATAAGAGGAAAGATTCACAACACAGCTTTGCTGAGCTGGGCTAGTACTTGCGGTTGTAGTAATGAGGCCTTTTTGTCTCAGTCTGTGGAGCTTTTTCTTTTTGTTGTTAATAAGCATATCCTGAAGTTTCCAGTAGTATGTGTGGAGTTTGGCCTTCATTTCCTCTGTGTCATTAGCCAATGATGATTTCAGGGCCTGTATCTCCTCCTGTGTTCTTTTTTTGTTGTTATAGGAAATTTTTATCATATTGTTCCGCAGCCTTTCAGATGTTCGAATATATAGTTGTTCTGCATATCGGCTGTTGTAGGTGTTCCGGGTTGGGTTACGTAAATTGAAGCCTTTTGGGATGAGTCTCTCCTTTTTGCATTTTGTTAAGAAGAAGATGTCGCTGTTGAGTTGTGCAAGTTTCTTAAGCCGGTTTTTCAGTTCCATTCTTTTGCGGTACATTGTGGTATCTTTCAAGTTGATAGTAGTATAATGTTGTACCGTGTTAGCCATTGAAAGTAGTGGAAGAGTGAAGAAATCAGGCGATACCTTTTAGAGGCTGAGTATATTTATAAGTAAGCTTTCAGGAGTGCTCGCTCCCTTCATCAGACATGGTGTGATACAAGAACTGAAAATTAACACCAGTCTTAAAGAGCCCAACAGGCGCAAGGCATGCCTGATTTATAAAGAGGTGTGAATTATATGTTGAGCCAAGGCATCTCCACGACACCTACATTTGCAAAAAGTGGCGAGTGAGGCCCAGAACGAGATGCCCTCTCTTGTGCCAAAGATGTGACACATTGGCGTAGATGAGTTGATAAATTTCCCCCATTAATTTCAATGGGGGTATTCACATGTTTGCTTGATGGTCTATATTAACAGACAGTCAAAAAATATAGGACATGTCCTCTTTTTGTCCATTTTCACAGATCCATCAACAGACATAAGTCTATGTGAAACCCATCAAAACATCCAAAAAAAAACCCAAAACAAAAAAAACACAACGTTGCATCTGTTTTTCATAGCCTTTTTTCTCAGTGTTCAAGAGGCCTTGACTTGGCTGAGCTGAGTGTGCATGTGTATGGTGTACCTGGAGAGATAGCTGTCCGACATGTATGCTCAGCCTAAAGCCCTGTCATGATTTCCTTCTTTTGTTGTCTTTAACAGCTACATTTTTTGGTTGTGGTCCTGTTGCAGATTTGGCACATTTTTCAGTGCTGAACTCACGCAGCACTGAGGACACCATGTAAAGAACATTATTTTAAAAAAAAAGCTGCATATATAATGTCTGTATAAAGTCTGCCATCATACAGCGTCTGCACTACCATGCTGAAAACAAGAAGAGAAATCTAAGTAATCCAGCACCAGGGGCTTTTAGTTGATAAACACTGGTTTTGGAAAAAAATCACTTAAAAATTCAGCAGCAGCAGAATGACCTGGTGGAAAACTCAGTAACTGGGAACAGAGGCTGCAAAACCTAGCAGCATTGAAAGTAACCTAGCAACCACGACTCACTTTACTGTAAATAACAGATACAGCAAACAAACTCTTTAATGGAGATGACATTTTGCCTTGATTGTGTCTGAGTCACAGTGATCAGTCCTTACTATCGGAGTTTCCTTAGATGGTGCCCTTCTGGATTTATTCTACCTATACTACACACAGCTACATACAAAGACAACTAATAAAAAGGGGGGCCATGAATGTGTGACTGTACAGTCCATGTATATAACATACAGAAACAGGCCAATGAACATGCTCACGATTATGATTTGCATGTTTATTCTATCACAAGCCAAAATTAAAGCATAACTAAACTTTTTTTTTTTTTTTAGAAATCCATAGTTCAAGTCAAGATAAACTTTGCAATATACTTTATATAATAGAAGTTCCTGTTTTGCCAGTGAGCAAATCTATACAATAGAACTCTATGGAGAGGGGAGGGAAGGAAAAGAAGAGCTCCGTAAACACAGAGACATTGTCAATATAGAGAGACCGTTCTTTTACACAACACAGCTGGGTTGTCAGGAATTACTATTCAGAATTTCCTGACAGAAATGACTAATTTAATGCTGAAGACAGCCTCCTATCTCTGTCTCTCTCCTTCTCCTCTTCCCCACTCCTCCCTCCATAATAATAATAATACTATATTTAATTTATATAGCGCCAACATATTCCTCAGCAGGGTTCAAGTACAGACAAAAAAGATACATTACAAATACACAGTCAATTCACACAATGGGACTGAGGGCCCTGCTCGCAAGAGCTTACAATCTATGAGGTAGAGGGGGTTACACAAGAGACAGCAGGGGCGGCATCGGAGGTAGCATTGCTTATACAATTGTCAGGCAATTTTGTAATAGAGGTTACTGTCATTACACATACATAAAGCTGTAGGAGCCATCACGAGTCGCATCCTTTAACGTACAGATGGTGCCTGGACATATAAAGTTAGTCTGAAACGGCATCATATCATATGGGGTAATGTGGGAGCGTGAACAGAGGAGGGTACCATAGAGTCAATTGTTATCTGAGACCGATTGTGTAACGAGTATGGACAGAATGAATCAGATAAGTAAAGAGGCAGTAATAATTCTTAAAGACACAGGCATTTTTCTTTAATGAAGTATATTGCAAAGTTTGTTCCCTTCATCTGCACTATTGATTAATGAAAAAATAAAAGTTTACTTGTGCTTCAATGACATGATAAGGCATGTCAAGATAAAATAGATACCTGCCAGCTGCTCTTTCCCTCTCCCAATTAAGAATACATATACCTTCAGACGAGCTGAGCGTGCATGTGTATTTGGGTAGGGGTATGAGCATGGGCAAGATAGCTGTTTGGCCAAAATCTGTCTAATGTGTATGGTAAGATTCAGTGTAAAGCTGCACAAAAACTTAGTAGAAATCATGTGAACAGGGCTTAAGCAGTTTAGATTTTGCAACTGGTGCAGAGTGGAACTATTTGACTCATGTAACATCTTCCTTTTTTTTTTTTCTATATATAAAGTGATACTTTCAGCACATACACCTCCCAACTACAAACTACAACTATACCTAAACTACAGGAATATAGCACATTGGGCCCCGAGGTCCACTCAATTATTTTTAGATACAAAGGCTGCAGTGGACTCCATATAATGGCAGATCATTATATTACTATTTTTATGCTCATCCGGCACAAGACTAATTTTTGTTGTTTGTCACATTTGGATTTACAGGCCATAAAATGGCAAATTTATGGAATTTTACTTACATTTCTCTTGCAGTTCCAAGGAGATAAAACAGTCAAGCTCAAGTTCATGATGGATATGACTACAATTTCCTGTAGCTCTTTAGCTCCAGACAGGGAGGAAAACACTTTTCTTTACTCTATGTAATCTTACATAAATGTGCCAACTGTGTTTTATTATGCCGGATTGCTATAACCACCTAGGTAGGTCCGGCCTGTCACCGGGCCATGTTTACAGCACACTTCTGTTGATGTGGGCACTATGATCCCTGACATGTCATTTTCTTTGGCAGGATAATAAAACAGTCCAAGCGGCCTCTGAACTCTTAAATGAAAGGCACTGAATAAAAGAAAATGGAGAGGGGGAAAACCAATATGGAAATTATAGCAGGACAGGACACAACGTCTTACCCTCCTGTACCTCTCAGCCTAAATATTAACCTTCTATGAAAAAAAGTCATCCAAGGCTAAATAGAAAAAGAGGGTAAATTAAATATGCAAACATATACAAAAACTGAAAAAAATCAGGAGAGAAGAGTTTTTTTCCTTTCCATTTGACCTATGGTGCTAGCAAGGAGCTCCTCTGAGTCAATAAAAAAAAAAAATCCCAATTATAAAAACTTAATTAAAAGGACCTAATTAAAGGGGTTGTTCAGGAATTAGGCAAATCAAAGAGGAGGCAAGGGAATGTGTATCATAAAAATAAAATTTCATACTCGCCTGTCCTCAGCAATACGGTGTCCGTCAGCACACTGTGCCTCTGCTGTACCACATGTCACCACTGAGACCAATCAGTGTCCTCAGCGGTAGCTGGAAAGGACCTGGTGATGTCATTCACATATGTCACTGGGTCCTTTCCTGCTGCCACACAGGACTTCCATCAACCAAGGCACAGGGCACAGCTGAAAAGAGTGGCGTCGGACGCTCATTTAGGGTACAGCCTCCACATTGCGGAAACGCAGCTTTTTTTGTTTCAGATTTTGTTGCGTTTTTTTGAGCCAAAGCCAGGAATGGATTGAGCAGAAGGTAGAAGTATAAGAACTTCCTATATATTTTCCATTCCTTTTGTAGCCATTGTTGGCTTTGGCCCAAAAAAATGCAACAAAATCTGCAACAAAAAAAGCTGCGTTTCCGCAACATGGATCCATAGCCTTAAGCATTTTCAAGAGGAATAACGGACAAATGTCACAAGGCAGAAAGTTTATAAAAGGAGTTACTAACACAGACAGGAGAGCTGGTAGGTTCTCTTTAACCCATTTCATTAGTTTATACTTTACTGACTTCAAAGCACTGACTCCACCTATATCACCAGATAATGCTTTTCCTACATATCAAACTGCAGCACAGCTTTGGCATCCATATCCGGGGTTGCTGCCAAAGTGTACAGGTGCATAGGTGAGATCTTGTGTGACAAGTACAAGGTTACATCTCCGCTGACCACTTGTGAAGGCATGAGTGGGCGAATGGGGAACGGAAAAGTAAACTCCAAATGTTCTAAGCTGAACAAACATGGAGCAGTTTGTTTGGCTGCACATGGAGCACTGTGCAGCCAGCTAGTAAGTAGCTGACTACCAAGGTCAAACCAAAAATAATCTTTCCATTTATGAATTTAATACTCAGTGACAAGATATACAATAAAAGTAATGAATATGAGACTTAAAGCCCTACCGTCCTCGACTGATGTTCTACTTGAGGCCATGTACACACCTAGCATTGTAGAGATGATCAGATGTCAGATACCAGATCCATGTACGTACAGCAGCTGTTCTTTCATATGGAGTTCCAATGCAACAGTTTTCCATATTGTAGCTCGAGGAGCAAATATACCACTAAAATGTGTGCCATAACCCTACAGAGGCTGATCTTGCTCCTCGCATAATGAGACTGCCCCTGTAGGTCGTCTGCTCAGCCAGGGCAGCAGAGTCGGAAAAACGTTACTGACTCTGACCCCAGCTCCAAAACAAAATGATGAATTACATTACAGAATTATTAATATTGTATAACAATTAGATGAATAGTTTGTTACATATTTAATTTAATAGGAATTCAGTCACTAGCTGTAATGAATTAGAGAAGCTTCGCTGTTTCTGACTGACCAAGGCTGTCAGCCATTTATGAAGTCAGGCAGTGGAAAGATACAAGAGTCGGAGTCAGTGGTTTGGTTGACCATCTCCATAGCCCTGCGCTCAAGTTGCTTACACTCCACATGAGACACTGAAAGTCATCATTATGACTGGAAGAGACTGGACTGCTGGGAGTGCTAAAATTTGTGCAATTATCTGCCAAGAAGTGGCTAAAACCACCCTCTGTGCTGGTTAAAGGGAGTCTGTCACTAGTTCTCAGCACCCCACAGATAGACAGGTAGGGGTAACCTGAATCAAACAGTGTTTTGCCTCTGTAGATCAGTGTTTGCGTTGCTGAGGTATCACCAATTTTGCCAATATGCAAATAAGCTCTTTGGAGCAATGAGGCTTACACTTTGGAACAATGACAACACCCTCACTGCTCCAAATGTCTCATTTACATATATTGATACATATCTTGGCAACAAAGACACCAATTCACCTATCTATGGGCGAGACTGGGTTGACATGCTGGGTTCTGATGATTAAAAGGAGTCTGTCAGCAGGAAAATCATTATGATACTAATCACAGTGCCTTGTAGAACTGCTTCCATACTTTCCATAGATGCCTGTCTCATTCTGAATTGCAACTTAGTTTGCAAGAAAATCTGGAGAGGAAACACCGCTGAAGTCCTTTTCAGCTAATTTGCAGAAAAAACAAAATGTTTCATGAGGATAGAACTGCAATACAGAATAAGACAGACATCTTTGGAAAGTGTAGAAGCCACCCTACAAGGTACTGTTGCTAGTTTAATGCAGAATTTCCTGCTGACAGACTCCCTTTAAAGAGGACCTTTCACCACCTCTAACAAGTCCAGCTCTTTACATCATTTAATAGCTGTTGCTCCGATTCCAGCGCAGTTGGAACTTTTTCTCTATCTCTTCCCCCCCCCAACTATACCTGAGCAATCAGTGCTGTTAGTTTTGGTGCCTGATATGCTATTTATGCTGTGTACTGTCAGGTGGGCGGTATCAGGCAGGAGCAGACAAGGGATGTGATTCTGAGCTCTGACACTGGCTGCCTCTCATTGGAGCTCTGAATCACGCCCCAGCCTGACACTGCCCTTCTGACATTACAGAGCTTAAATAACACATCAGGCATCAAAACTAACTGTGCTTGTGGCTCAGGAACGGTGGGGGCTAGAGGAAAATTTCCAACTGTGCTAGAATCAGTGCAGCAGTGACTATTAACCGATACTAAGAACTAGAACTGGAGGAGGCGGTGAAAGGTCCTCTTTAACTCTTGCCAGCTGCTTGCACCACTTTTAAAAAGTGGAGTCAAAAATTTACAAAATTCAGCACAAATATGGCCTGCACCAAAATTTTTAGGTTTTTGTAACCAAAATTCGTCTGCAAATCTATTCATAAGTCTTTGCTATGTATATCGAGGGAGGAGCAGAACTTTTGACTTTTCTCCTTTAAATATAAAAGGTCAGCATCAGAATGATAAAGACCAACTGTGCTGCTTTATCTCTACAGACAGTTAAGTGATAATCTGCAGGAAGTGGAACATTGCAGACTGCCGCTCCTTTCACATAAAAGAAATATGTAAACTGTAGTAACAGTCACCTACAATCCTATCTATGACAACTATTCTTTGTCATTGGGGTATTAAGAAGCTGCAGCAACAGCGCCTCCTACAGGAAGAGATTCTTCTGTGTATTGCAAGTACGTATTGATGCATGTGGTCCACTAGATATTTTGACAACTCCACTAAAAGAACATTTTTGACATCCTTTTTTTCGTGTGCACTTAAATGTCTTGGTGTTTTACAAAATCAAATTTTTTTTCTTTGCTAAGGAAATGTGGAAACTAAGTTACCACATGAAAAGGTTTACATTCGGTTTTGAAAGGACCTCGTGAGTATGAGTTACCATAAAAGCCAAGACTTATTCTGTAACACTCCTAGATTTTAGTAGTATTGGACTAGGTTCACATCCGCGCCAGGTGTCTGTCTGGCACAGACCCAATATAAATCCCCGCACAAAAAAGTTCTCTAAGCCTGACTTTTTATTCTGGCAAATTCAGTGAAAAAGAATTGGACATACGACAGACACCTGGCGGACCCCATTATTGTATTATTATTTATCTGCTATTTTTGCAATTCCTGGGATGGGATTTTTCGATGCGGCCCGCTACATAGGGCCTTAGCCTCAAGGCGTTTTCTGGGACTTTTTAATTGAGGACCTATCCAGCAGGGGTCAAACACTCAAGATCCTGCAGATCAGCTGCTTAAAATGGCAGAGGAGCTCCCTGAGCACCATGTGATGTCACATTCATTGGTCACAAGGCCTGATCATAGCTCAGTTCCATTGAAGTAAATGGTCTGATCTGCGATACCAAGCATAGCTGCTATACAAATATACAGAGTGCTTGGCAAATTCTGAAGAGTCTGCAGTGCTTGCTCGAATGCTGATCGGCCAGGGGCCTGGGTGTCGGAATCCGCCAATCTTTAATTGACAATCCTTTCCTAAGAATACAAAGTCTGGTAAGCCCCTTTAACTAATTCTCCCCTATGTGTGCCTCTGCAGGGTGACTTTATAAGGTGTGAAATTTTCCTCTAGCATTGCTCCTAAAGGATAACAGCTCTGCTATACAGCATGACATATTTCATTTTAGGGCACGCTGAGAAAACTGATTTTTATGGCTGAAAAAAAATCTAACACTGTCTTGAAAGAAAACCTGAGGCAGAAATCCAAGGAAAACCTTGCATGAGCTCAAAGCCTGACATCATTTCAAATCCATGCCTTATAAACTACAGTGTGAACACTCACTGAAAACTATGGGAACCAACATCCATATAAGAAGTCTTCTATGTGAACAAGCCTTAACATAGATTCCTACAGAATTCATGTAACCTCTGTATAGTATGGGCCCATAACAGTCAATAGAAAGCCTCCAGCCTTTGTTTATTTCCCTCAGAGATGACAGCCCAAACCTCGCATAGAGAGGAATCTGTCAATCAAAGGCTGATGGGCGGGGAAACTTGCATTCCATGAATACTGCAGACTGGTGCTCTCCTCAAGGAGAGATGTCCCTGTCCATAACCCACTCATTGCCTCCCACAAAGCCAGCCAGTACACTTTGCTCTGCACTGATGAGGGACAAAAATCCCGAAACAGCGCTGTATGCAGATAAGTGAAACTGTCTTGGCTAAAATCCCTTTTGCTGTCTCAAGACTCGGTGAGTCAAAAGCAAACTGAGGATCTGTTACATCCAACAGAGGGCGCATGAGCTCCCAGCTCCTTTCCCATAATGCCTTGTGATACTGCAGACTCTTCACTGGCAGCATGGTGCAAGGGTTAATATACAAAATCTCTAAAGCTACTGCACTATTCAGTGTGCCATTACTTTAGACTGTCCTCAGAGAGGCTACCTTCACACTGGGCTACTTCAGTCCATTGTTCTGTTCACTCACAGGATTAGAACACTGGACTGAAAATCTAATAGAATGATGGAGGCAGACAGAGCACCCATTCATTTGCATCCTTCACCATTCAAACAAGAAAAGGGCCCATATTTTTGCATCTGCTTGACAGATTTTTTTTTTTTTTTTTAAAGATATATATATATATATATATATATATAGACATACACACATACATACATACACACACATATAGGTATATTATATCTATCTATTTTTCTGTGTGTGTGTATATTTTTTGCAGGACAAAAGTGGCAGAGAATGCTTTTTTGTATCGTAAAAAATCAGACACAGATTACTGTATTTTTATTTTTTTTTTTACATTGAAGTCTATATAAAATTGACTGAAATGTATGTCCTTTCCTTGCCATTATTTGAATATGGTTTTTTTCTTCACATGAACCTAGTTTTTAAAGGGGTTGTCCAAGACCTAATGTGTATTTGATTCTGATGACAGGTCATCAGTATCTGATCAGCGGGGGTCTGACACCTGACCTGGACCCTGCACTTATCGGACGATCCAGCTGCCAGAAGCTGTAAGCACGGTATATGGATGCCAGAGGCAACTCCTCCTATTCAAGAAAATGGAAGCAGAGATGGAGATCACTGGCACCACCTCTACAGCGATAGGGCGTGGTGTGGGGAGTGGGGCCTGCCCCATACACAATTAGATGATCAGTTTGTCATGCTAAAAATGGTGGTTTGGCTAGTGTTAATGTAATATGCTCCGCCATCTTCACACACACACTGTAAATCTCTTCCTGTAAGAAGTTCCTCCTCCTGTTCTGAACTTTGGCACAGAAAAAAAAAAAAAGTTACTTGCGAGTTGCTACTGACCAGCTACCCACATGTAACTAATATTGGGATGCAAAAGTAGTGAAGTTATTTTCATTACTAGGGGGCACTGTGAAAGCTATAGTACTGCTATGTGGTGCACTGTGGCTGTTTGCAGGAAAAAATCCCAGCTGCTGCAGAATCTCTTTTTCAAAGAGGCAAACTCAACTTCAGACTGACTGACATGAAACTATTACTATTACTAAATTTGCAGGAAGCTC
The DNA here is from genome assembly GCA_947044405.1 of Leptodactylus fallax. Lineage (NCBI taxonomy): Eukaryota > Metazoa > Chordata > Amphibia > Anura > Leptodactylidae > Leptodactylus > Leptodactylus fallax. Next base: position 334,469 of record CAMRHE010000843.1, read on the forward strand.
TTATACTGCTCCCTTCTGCTCAATCCACTCCTGACTTTGGCTAAAAAAAAAAAAGCAGCAATAAAAAACAGCTTTTTCACAAAGTGGGGCCTCAACCTAAGACTCCATACCCTACAGGGGTCTCTTCAATGAGAAAAGGTACACCCCAAATTTTTGAGACTAACTCTAGTTTCACACTTGCGCTCGGATTTCCGTTCTTCGGGTCCATTTCGGGCCCCGAAAAATGGAAACCCAATCCGCTTACAAAGCAGTTACCAGCGAAAACCCGCAGAGCCCATAGACTATAATGGAGTCCTCCAGGTTTCTGCCCTAGCCTAACACAAATTTACATTTTCGCAAAGTTTGTGGCTTTAGTGTTTTTAGATCTTTTAGTGCTTATTCACACAACAGGGTTTCTGGGCTGTGTGCTAGCAATTTTATTAACAGTCTGGAGACGGCCCCATAGACATTAATAGGTTGATTCGGTCGAACACTTCTTAACATTCTGTGTGACCGATACATTAAATAACAGAACATACCGCTTCCTGGGCAGTTTTCACAGATCCTTGTATAGACTCAAGGCTAGGAGGCAAGCGTGAAAACAGGTAACAATTGGGTGTACACCTGGCCGAGAAAAAAAAAGCACTTAGTCAGATGTATCTATGGCAGGGGTCGGCAACCTATGGCACGCGTGCCAAGAGTGGCACGCGAGGCTTATTTCCCTGGCATGGCAGCGGACTCCTCACCCAGCAGTTTCGATCGGACCAAACACGTCCAAAACGAAACTGCTATTATTATACTGTGGGGTCTCTTCAGACCCCCGAGTATAATAAGCGGAGCCCCCGGGGAGATGATCGAACATAAAAAACAATGTTACTCACCATTCCACGCTCTGCAGCCGCTCTGTACTCTTCAGGCGCTTCTGCTTGAAGTCAGCTGACAGGGCCTCAGGGGTCACGTCTGCGTCTGACGTCATTACGCATAATGACGCGACGTGACCCCTGAGACTCAATGAGCGGTCGCTGACTACAGGCAGAAGCGCCCGAAGATACAGAGCGGCTGCGGAGCGTGGAATGGTGAGTTAACATTGTTTTTTATGTTTCATCACCTCTCTTTGCCCTCCACTTATTATACTCTGTGGTCTGAAGAGACCCCACAGTATAATAATAGCTAGTGAGTGTGCAGGGGCCACTATAGAGCATAATACCGTGTGCAGGGGCCACTATAGAGCATAATACCGTGTGCAGGGGCCACTATAGAGCATAATACCGTGTGCAGGGGCCACTATAGAGCATAATACCGTGTGCAGGGGCCACTATGGGACATATACCGTGTGCAGGGGCCACTATGGGACATATACCGTGTGCAGGGGCCACTATGGGACATATACCGTGTGCAGGGGCCACTATGGGACATATACCGTGTGCAGGGGCCATTATGGAGCATAATACCATGTGCAGGGGCCGCTATGGGACATATTGCTGTGTGCAGGGGCCGCTATGGGACAAATACTGTGTGCAGGGGCCACTATGGAGCATAATACCATGTGCACGGGCCACTATGGGACATATACCGTGTGCAGGGGCCGCTATGGGACAAATACTGTGTGCAGGGACCGCTATGGGACAAATACCATGTGCAGAGGCCGCTATGGGACAAATACTGTGTGCAGGGACCGCTATGGGACAAATACTGTGTGCAGGGACCGCTATGGGACAAATACTGTGTGCAGGGACCGCTATGGGACATATACCGTGTGCAGGCGCTGCTATGGGACATAATACCGTGTGCAGAGGCAGCTATGGGACAAATACTGTGTGCAGAGGCCGCTATGGGACATAATACCGTGTGCAGGGACCGCTATGGGACAAATACTGTGTGCAGAGGCCGCTATGGGACATAATACCGTGTGCAGGGACCGCTATGGGACATATACCGTGTGCAGAGGCCGCTATGGGACAAATACTGTGTGCAGAAGCCACTATGGGACATAATACCGCGTGCAGGGACCGCTATGGGACATAATACCATGTGCAGGGACCGCTATGGGACAAATACTGTGTGCAGAGGCCGCTATGGGACAAATACTGTGTGCAGAGGCAGCTATGGGACAAATACTGTGTGCAGAGGCAGCTATGGGACATAATACCGTGTGCAGGGACCGCTATGGGACATATACCATGTTGCAGGGGCCGCTATGGGACATAATACCGTGTGCAGGGACCACTATGGGACATTATTCTGAATAACAGTGTGTTTTCTATATTAAGGATGTGTTTTTGCACAGAAACTCAGGCTTTGTTTTTTTTTTTGTGCAAAAATGCACCAGTTTTACATCGAATGAAAAAGTTCCAAATATAGCTGCATCCAGATACATAGTGTGTATTCACCATAAGGATGCCGCCATACGGTGCTCCTGGACACTTACATTTACCACTAATTGGGGGCTGCACATGTACTTTCATTGCTTCTAATCAGAAAGTACAGGAGCGTCCCAGGAAATAGCAGTAAACGCATGTGTCCTAAAGCATCTGGTGGCAGCACTTCTGTGTTATGGTTTGTGGTATATGACTTTAGTTTAGGGGTCGTCAGACTTACAATTATTGACCGGCACTCCGAGTACCTCATCTTTGATTTTTTTATTAAAATCGGCACGGTGAACAAAAAAGGTTGCCTAGCCCTGCTCTATGGTATACTGAAGTACAATTCTAAGCGTCTCAAAAGTTTTTACTCTTTTATTGACAAATACACAGAGCGGAATTTATCAAACCCTGCACTCCAGAAATCTGGTGTAGAAAATTCTTACACTGGGGATTTGTAAGTTTTTTGGCTCATTTGTGCAAAAACTTTGTGACTTTTTGATTTCTGCATCACTCCACTTTATAAAAGTTGGTGGATAAGTGGGCGTGGTTAGCCTGTCTAGTTGTCAGCGCTCCAGATTTATCAACTGCGACTTTTTAAAAAGTAGCAAAAATTGTCGCATTCTCATTCCAGCAACTGGGTGACATTAAAAGTGGAGTAACATTTCAGGACAGACTTGTCAGACTTACAGATGCAGACTAATTTATCAAACATTGTGCGACATTTGATAATGTTGTCACAGATTACGCCAACGCAGACTCCAGCACAACTGGCTTTAAGTCTAAGGCCCTACGTAGCGGGCCACAGCAAAAAAGCGCAGAGGATTCCTCTGCGGACTTTCTGCTCCCATTATACCTATAGGGAAACCGCCAGTGTTTCCGTAGGTTCATTTGACATTTTGCGATTTCCAAAACCGCAATGGTTTTGGAAATCGCAGCATTTCCATTGCACATATTTTTCTGCTATGTGTGGATGGGATTCACGTTTTACAGTCACTTTGCAGTGACTGTAAAACGCCACGGTTTTTGCCACGGCGTTTCCACCACAGCATTTTCGCCACGTGGGGCCCCAGCCTAGAAATTCCCCTAATGATAAATTTCCCCCCATCAAGTTTATGCAAAGACTCAACTGCCAAGATTTATTATGCCTTTTATAAAGTCACAATTTTTTGTGCAAAACGTGGTCTTGCGCAAAAAAATTAGCTGGCGTACCGTTCCCCTAGACACACAGCAAAGCGGAGGGTGTTCCTCTTTTATGAGGTGGTGTGCTCCTCGTAATATATGAGGTGCACCCTCCACCAATTTAGGGGCTATGAAGACTGGTGTTAGCCTTAATAAATCAGCCCCAGTATTTATAGTGGTGACTCCTATTTTTCCAAGACCAATTCTCCCCGGCTTTCTGGATGTCAGCTTCTGAGCCAAATCCTGACTGATAACAACCCATTCTTGTCTAATCAATGGTTGGAGTTTATCACAATTTCTGTGTTTTTCTTTGTCCACCCTATCTTAGAGGATTGACCACAGATTCTCCATGGGATTGAGATCTGGGGAGTATCAAGGATATGAACCCATAGAATCATCTAAACTAAAAGATACTGAGGCAGAAAAGTTTGCGAAAACAAAATTTGTGTCAGTCTCAAAACTTTTAGCCTCGACTGTACATGTAGAAAATGTTACATGTATATATACGGTATAGTAGTATAATGTTGTACCGTGTTAGCCATTGAAAGTAGTGGAAGAGTGAAGAAATCAGGCGATACCTTTTAGAAGCTAACTGAGTATATTTATAAGTAAGCTTTCAGGAGTACTAGCTCCCTTCATCAGACATGGTGTTATACAAGAACTGAAAATTCACAGATTTTTATACACATGGTTTTCAAAGCATTTTAGATTCTTTTAAAAAAATGCAATCTAAGTAGAGAAGTTATTTACAACAGGTCAAAAAAACAGTCTGGAAACTTGTGGTGCGTGACGGAGGGATCAGTAATTCTTGCTGTTATCTGTTTGCTATCAGGAGGTGATTTGTGTCCCTCACAGGTCATACATAGTGTGATTTGAAGCTAGCATGAATATTGAGTTCAGTTCATGGTTCATACATAGTGTGACATGAAGCTGGCATGAATTTGCGGGTTGTGGTTTTAATGGGACATTTTAAGACGCAGGAGAAAAGAAAAGAATGGGAGTATAAATTTATGCAAAAATTTCAAACTCTGCAATTTGGACGTTACACATAAACTTTAATGTTAAAAAATAACGGACACTTGACGTCCGTCATGGAATCGTTTATTTTAATGGACACAAGTCCTGCATGTAGGATTTTTTGTCCGTGAAAAAAAAAAAAAAAAAAAAACTGACGGAATGGGTGTAAACGGACACAAGATAAAATCTCATTGAAAGGAAAGGAAATTTTTACAAATTTTTGACAGTTCTGCTAGTGTCCGTTGCTAAAATCTTGTAACGGACAATAGCAACGGACACATCTGTGTTTGGGTTTCTGTTCGGGGGAGTCTGCTTGGGGACCTCCCAAACAGAAACCTATACGCATAAAAAGCGCTTTACCTGGGAAACCACACGGACCCCATTATAATCTATGATGTCTGTGTGGTTTCTGAGGTAAACCGCTTTTTATGCGTATAGGTTTCCGATCAGGGGGTCCCCAAGCGGATTCCCCGAACGGAAACCTGAACGCAGATGTAAACCATCCCTGAGACAGCACAAATTTACAGTAAAAAAAAAAAATAACACCCAAAAACTAAGTTCAATTTGCTGCTTTGAGATAATCTAGGCGACCATAATGCACGGCTCCAATATCGGCTGAACAGGTAGTTAATGTGGAAAACACACTACATTACATACATATATTATACACACAAAAAATACTATAAAAAATTACTTCTATGTCAGACAGAGACCCTATGTAAAGTGCTTTCTGGAAACTATGCGGAAGCATCCTTCCCTCCCAGCAGGAATAACAGGAGAGACAGACACAAAGAACATCACAAGAGTCCTCGCAAAGAAATCAATGCACGGTCTACAGAGAGAAGGAACAAGGCAAAATACAACACAGTGACTTGTACTATATATGAACAATATCCACACAAACATCTGTAATAAATTATACTCAGGAGCAGTCTCCTGGTGAATCCGCTGCTCCTCCCACCAAAAAAATATCTAGATCCCAAAAACTTTTTCATCCTGCATTATATTATAGTTAACCACAATGGGAAGATTCATTAAGACTGACATATTATATTGTTGTAATTTTCCTTACACCAGTTTCGGGGAATGCTTCATCAAATCCATGCCAGCCCATTGCTGGCGTAAATATTGCCATCATTTACTTTACTTTTGTAATTAATATGGCGCGGCTGGTGACCCCTCACACTTTTGGAAAAGTGGCAAGGCCAACGAAAAAACTCTGTTCGTGACAATTTTAATTGCAAGTGGCATTAAATAGACGCAAATTGTTTATAAAAGTGGCACAATATTAATGATGAATTCCCCACAAAAAGATTTGCACAGGGCCTAAGCGACAGAATATTGCTATACACACACTGGGATTACCCACCGCTCCCTCTCTCATACTGGTCTGCCTCTGTGTCAGTCTTCACTGCAGTCTGGTATTCTAATGCTTGTTACATTCACATTCCAATTTACTTATCTGACTTTACACACGTCATTTATGCATTATTTATTTGAACACATGTACAATATTGTTTAGGTTGATATTTTATGTCTCATCTTCTCAGCATGCACTGTTAAAACAAGAACACCAGTTTGGTATGTCTGATATTGCAGGGGATTGTGGTTGCAAAAAAGACAGTGGTAACGTGAATGACAGCAGCCAATACCACTGAACATTAAAAAAAAAAAAAAAAATAATGATTTCTAGCGCTCTAACTAGTGGTTCAGCACATGCTCTTTAGTTTTATAACCTGCTAGATAAAACCACTTTATATCTGTCCTGATGATTCCTCACTATATAGCTACAGGGACTATTATGTCCTGTTTTGTGGATGAAGACAACACCACAATTATCTGTGAACTTTACACCGTCCTGCTGACAGATCAAACAACAGAGAAGTCTCCACATCAGGTGTAAAAAAGGAACATAGTCCTGACTTCCCTGTACAGTCTAAGAATAGCCACAAGGGCAAGGCACCTGTCTGTATTATATATCAGTACGAGAACACACTGTACACTAGTACAACAATACAGCGTACGCCACTGCACCTGGATGACAACACAAGTCACACCAGTACAATAATACACCATATACCACTGCACCCGGATGACAACACAAATCACACCAGTACAATAATACACCATATATACCACTGCTCCTGGATGACAACACAAGTCACACCAGTACAATAATACACCATATACCACTGCTCCTATATGACAACACAAGTCACACCAGTACAATAATACACCATATACCACTGCTCCTATATGACAACACAAGTCACACCAGTACAATAATACACCATATACCACTGCACCTGGATGACAACACAAGTCACACCAGTACAATAATACACCATATACCACTGCACCCGGATGACAACACAAATCACACCAGTACAATAATACACCATATATACCACTGCTCCTGGATGACAACACAAGTCACACCAGTACAATAATACACCATATACCACTGCTCCTGGATGACAACACAAGTCACACCAGTACAATAATACACCATATATACCACTGCTCCTATATGACAACACAAGTCACACCAGTACAATAATACACCATATATACCACTGCTCCTGGATGACAACACAAGTCACACCAGTACAATAATACACCATATACCACTGCTCCTATATGACAACACAAGTCACACCAGTACAATAATACACCATATACCACTGCTCCTATATGACAACACAAGTCACACCAGTACAATAATACACCATATACCACTGCTCCTATATGACAACACAAGTCACACCAGTACAATAATACACCATATACACCACTGCTCCTATATGACAACACAAGTCACACCAGTACAATAATACACCATATATACCACTGCTCCTGGATGACAACACAAGTCACACCAGTACAATAATACACCATATACCACTGCACCCGGATGACAACACAAATCACACCAGTACAATAATACACCATATATACCACTGCTCCTGGATGACAACACAAGTCACACCAGTACAATAATACACCATATACCACTGCTCCTGGATGACAACACAAGTCACACCAGTACAATAATACACCATATACCACTGCTCCTATATGACAACACAAGTCACACCAGTACAATAATACACCATATACCACTGCTCCTATATGACAACACAAGTCACACCAGTACAATAATACACCATATACCACTGCACCTGGATGACAACACAAGTCACACCAGTACAATAATACACCATATACCACTGCACCCGGATGACAACACAAATCACACCAGTACAATAATACACCATATACCACTGCTCCTATATGACAACACAAGTCACACCAGTACAATAATACACCATATACCACTGCTCCTATATGACAACACAAGTCACACCAGTACAATAATACACCATATACCACTGCACCTGGATGACAACACAAGTCACACCAGTACAATAATACACCATATACCACTGCACCCGGATGACAACACAAATCACACCAGTACAATAATACACCATATATACCACTGCTCCTGGATGACAACACAAGTCACACCAGTACAATAATACACCATATACCACTGCTCCTATATGACAACACAAGTCACACCAGTACAATAATACACCATATACCACTGCTCCTATATGACAACACAAGTCACACCAGTACAATAATACACCATATACCACTGCACCTGGATGACAACACAAGTCACACCAGTACAATAATACACCATATACCACTGCACCCGGATGACAACACAAATCACACCAGTACAATAATACACCATATACCACTGCTCCTATATGACAACACAAGTCACACCAGTACAATAATACACCATATACCACTGCTCCTATATGACAACACAAGTCACACCAGTACAATAATACACCATATACCACTGCACCTGGATGACAACACAAGTCACACCAGTACAATAATACACCATATACCACTGCACCCGGATGACAACACAAATCACACCAGTACAATAATACACCATATATACCACTGCTCCTGGATGACAACACAAGTCACACCAGTACAATAATACACCATATACCACTGCTCCTATATGACAACACAAGTCACACCAGTACAATAATACACCATATACACCACTGCTCCTATATGACAACACAAGTCACACCAGTACAATAATACACCATATATACCACTGCTCCTGGATGACAACACAAGTCACACCAGTACAATAATACACCATATACCACTGCTCCTGGATGACAACACAAGTCACACCAGTACAATAATACACCATATACCACTGCTCCTATATGACAACACAAGTCACACCAGTACAATAATACACCATATACCACTGCTCCTATATGACAACACAAGTCACACCAGTACAATAATACACCATATACCACTGCTCCTATATGACAACACAAGTCACACCAGTACAATAATACACCATATACCACTGCTCCTATATGACAACACAAGTCACACCAGTACAATAATACACCATATATCACTGCTCCTATATGACAACACAAGTCACACCAGTGCAATAATACACCATATACCACTGCTCCTATATGACAACACAAGTCACACCAGTACAATAATACACCATATACCACTGCTCCTATATGATAACACAAGTCACACCAGTACAATAATACACCATATACCACTGCTCCTATATGACAACACAAGTCACACCAGTACAATAATACACCATATACCACTGCTCCTATATGACAACACAAGTCACACCAGTACAATAATACACCATATATACCACTGCTCCTATATGACAACACAAGTCACACCAGTACAATAATACACCATATACCACTGCTCCTATATGACAACACAAGTCACACCAGTACAATAATACACCATATATACCACTGCTCCTATATGACAACACAAGTCACACCAGTACAATAATACACCATATATACCACTGCTCCTGGATGACAACACAAGTCACACCAGTACAATAATACACCATATACCACTGCTCCTATATGACAACACAAGTCACACCAGTACAATAATACACCATATACCACTGCACCTGGATGACAACACAAGTCACACCAGTACAATAATACACCATATACCACTGCACCCGGATGACAACACAAGTCACACCAGTACAATAATACACCATATATACCACTGCTCCTGGATGACAACACAAGTCACACCAGTACAATAATACACCATATACCACTGCTCCTATATGACAACACAAGTCACACCAGTACAATAATACACCATATATACCACTGCTCCTATATGACAACACAAGTCACACCAGTACAATAATACACCATATACCACTGCTCCTATATGACAACACAAGTCACACCAGTACAATAATACACCATATATACCACTGCTCCTATATGACAACACAAGTCACACCAGTACAATAATACACCATATACCACTGCTCCTATATGACAACACAAGTCACACCAGTACAATAATACACCATATATACCACTGCTCCTATATGACAACACAAGTCACACCAGTACAATAATACACCATATACCACTGCTCCTATATGACAACACAAGTCACACCAGTACAATAATACACCATATATACCACTGCTCCTATATGACAACACAAGTCACTAAACAGTACAATACAATGTATGATACAGCACCAGTACAATAATACACTGAATGCTGCTGCACCTGCATGACAACACTCCGGGTGAGAATCACAAAGCTGTCTTTAAAAAAACAAGTGTCTTTGTTACTCTGCCAACCACAGAGGCGGCTTTCATTTGTTGTTGTACTCTAGGAAAGTGAAAGCTGTGCTGTGACTAGTTATTTTTACTTGTATAGTGCCATCATATTCCTTGCTATGGGTAACAAAGACTGTTTCTTTTAGACAGTTTTGTAAATCCGACCACCACTGGTACGTTAATACATTGTATGCAACTACAATAATACACTGTAGGCTGCTCCGCCGGCGCACTGCCGCACTGTAGGCTGCTCCGCCGGCGCACTGCCGCACTGTAGGCTGCTCCGCCGGCGCACTGCCGCACTGTAGGCTGCTCCGCCGGCGCACTGACGCACTGTAGGCTGCTCCGCCGGCGCACTGACGCACTGTACGCTGCTCCGCCGGCGCACTGACGCACTGTACGCTGCTCCGCCGGCGCACTGACGCACTGTACGCTGCTCCGCCGGCGCACTGACGCACTGTACGCTGCTCCGCCAGCGCACTGACGCACTGTACGCTGCTCCGCCAGCGCACTGACGCACTGTACGCTGCTCCGCCAGCGCACTGACGCACTGTACTGTGCTCCGCCAGCGCACTGACGCACTGTACTGTGCTCCACCAGCGCACTGACACACTGTACGCTGCTCCTCCAGCGCACTGACACACTGTACGCTGCTCCACCTGCGCACTGACACACTGTACGCTGCTCCACCTGCGCACTGACACACTGTACGCTGCTCCACCTGCGCACTGACACACTGTACGCTGCTCCACCTGCGCACTGACACACTGTACGCTGCTCCGCCAGCGCACTGACACACTATACTCTGCTCCACCTGCACAGTGACACACTGTACGCTGCTCCGCCAGCGCACTGACACACTGTACTCTGCTCCACCTGCACAGTGACACTGTACGCTGCTCCACCTGCGCACTGACACACTGTACGCTGCTCCACCTGCGCACTGACACACTGTACGCTGCTCCACCTGTGCACTGACACACTGTAGGCTGCTCCACCAGTGCACTGACACACTGTAGGCTGCTCCACCAGTGCACTGATACACTGAACTCTGCTGCACCAGTGCACTGATACATTGTATGCCACTTTGCATAGAAATGGTGACAAACCAGGAGGGTAATATATCAGTGTAGAGACAGAAGCCAGCAACAAGTGCAGATAGAAGTGTCACTCACCGTGCTGTAACCTGCGCACTGCTGTCAGCTCCTCTGCCTCCTGCCCCTACTCACAGCCCTTCCGCGGCTCCATCGCTATTTTCCCCTATGAGAGCTCCAGGTCAGGAGAGTCTAGGAGCAGCTGAACTCAGTCACCGAGGATTGTGTCGCACACATCCACTGCAGGTCATGAGGAGGCAGCGGGGAGGAGGGAGGAGGAGGAGACTGCTGCACCGGAGAGAAGAGGTGCACAGAGCCAGGCACAACACACAGGGCACTTCTCAGCTTCTAGGAGATCCCGTGACGTCACTGCGCAAGACGCAGAGGTTCCCCCTGACGCTACGCCCTGGCTCAGGCCCAGCGCAACATAGACTGGGTGTGGCTTAGCCTTTCCCCGCCTTTTTTTCAGCCTAGTGACCTCTTGACAGGAGTTTTGGTTGCTAGGCGACCAGAGAGCAGTGGTCCTGAGTGCGCTGGGTGTGCTGACTACTAGGAGTGGAGCAGCCTTGTCGCTTTACGTATTGCTGAGATGTGTATTACTTCATGTAGTACCAGCTATTGTTCTCAGCCCTGTCTGTACACTATGTATACACCTTCTTACCATAGAGCACCATAATAAATACATCAAACTGGTTATTGCACAAGTGTCTTGTATCAGTGAGCAGCTGGATCTCCTGCTCATGAGTCATTGAGCTGATGTCTGCAGCTACCTATCAGTCACCTCTCCTGACATCATGGTATTCTCACGAATTCCATCTAATAAATTCATGCTGATAAATTTTCAGCTGATTTGAGGCATATTTCATCCTAAAATCAGCTTAAATTAAGCCTGAAATCTGCCTCAAAATGTTTTCAATGGGAGGCATAATGGATTTGTCATTTTTCAGCGCACTGAACCCTTAGGTCCTGTTCAGATGGTGGAATTGGATTGTGAACCAAATTCAGTGATAAATTCTGCCTTGATTCTGCTTTGCAATGGGAGCCAGAGATCACAATAGGGTGATAAAAAATAAGTGTCCTGCTCGATCTTGCCGTGCATTCAACGGCTCGAGAATCGCTGCTGATGAGGTCCATTCATCTGGGTCTAATCAGGAGCAGAAAATCACAAAGGAATGCCAATACCCTGCACTGAAGGTGAAGAGGAATCCAGAGTGTATGTCCACCTTAAATTCCTCTTCATTTTACAATATCTGAATGGGCCATGACAGAGGATTTATCACCTCTTCTAACATCAGTGAATTCCCTATAATTCCTTGAATTATACTGTAACTCTGCATTGTGACCTTTCTCTGTAACTCCTGTTGTTCCCACTTAGGAATTTGGTGCTGATTTTGAGCCTGATTCCGCCTCAAAATCAGCTCTAAATTACACCTGAAATCTGCCTCCCATTGCTTTCAATGGTAGGCAGTAATGGATGGATCTTTTTCAGCGTGCTGAAAAAAAGAAGTGTTCTGCTATATCTTGCCACGTTTCCTATAGCTGAATCATCACAGAAACCTTAACACGAGGCTCACACTCACTTATCCCCATTGTATATGAGGCAAAATAGCGTGTAAATCAATGGCAGAAAGCTGAGATTCGGCTTCAACTTTCCACAGGAAGACCACCTCAAATTCCTCTCAAAATTCTGCCATGTATAGTTATCCTTACAGAGGATCTATCACCTCTTCTGACATCATTGTATTCCCTAGAATTCCTTGTCTGATACTGTAACTCTCCATTGTGCCCTTCCCGTTAATATAAAATGTGGATATCACAGCTAAATCATACACTCTGCTAGTTCTCTCTGGAGTTCCCAGATATAGGTTAGGTTGGGCAATGGAGACAGCAAAGACACATGCACACTGGGGGGGAATTTATTTATTAATATTAGTGTTTCCTATAAAAAAAATAAATAAATAACAGATGCTCAAAATATGCATGTATTAATGCAAAAGACTAAGGCTAAGTTCACATCAGTGTCATGAGACTCTGTTGCAGTGTCTGCCTGAAATCAGCAGGCTTAATAGTCCCGCACGCACAATTTTTTTGAAGCCCGATTTCAGTTTTAAAACAACTGACGCCATTATAGTCAACGGTGTCTGTTGAGCTCTGTATGCATCTGTTATTGTAGCGATCTGCCTGTCTGTTGTGCGGGTCCTCCGATGGACCAGAACAATGGACAGACCAGCACAGCTGTGAATGTAGCCTAAAATGTTATGTGGAACAAGGACAAGATGTACATATTTGGATACAAAGATTTATACAATTTTGCTGATGTTGCTCTGTACCTCTTGGCTGTTAACAAAACAAGCTCCTTTAAGGCTGCCATGTTTCTTTCTTTTCCCTACTATCATGAACAGGTCTCCTCCTGCTGTTCTACGCAAGGCTGTGGAATTAGTAGACCAAAGCTTACTCCATGGTCAGTCAGAAGCAGTAAAGCTCCTCTAAATCATGAAAAAAGCTAGTGATTGAATTCCTATGAAAGTAAATATGTAACAAACTATACATCTAATTATTATACTATATCGATAATATCATTTAAAATCATATTAGTTTGAAGTTGACTGCGACTCCACCCAAAACTGGTCTCAACTCCAACTCTATACCCTTGGATCTAAGTGGTCCATGACCAGCTCGTGATCCCGATTATACTGCATTGTACTATCAGCTTTTACAATTATTTTCATTATATCACAGCTATTTCACTTCTACTAGAAATGTATGAATAGAATGACAACTGGGTGTTAACAGTTAGGTAGGCGGGGTTGTCTGACATTGTCCAATCAGAGCTGACACACACCATATGAATGGTAACATCCAGTTATTCCAGAGGAAAAGCATAACACAGAGTTATAACAAAAGATAATCCAGAATTATTTTACTTCATTGCACAGTTTTAGAGGCACACTGTGCATGTGAGATTAGGATAGATTAAAAATTCTAAACCTGTTAAAAAAGGCATAATGAATGGGATTTAGGTTACCAGCACTAAACCCAAGCAGTATAATATCATACTGCAGGTTCTGGGGCCGTTGTTGACTGGTTCCCTTTAATAAAATGTTGCTGAATCCACAAATTTTGGCATGTTGGGCTGTTTGGTGTGCATATTTGAGTCTGAGGTTAGCAGCTTTTAACAGGAGCTGCATTAATTCCACTTACAAGCAACATTCCCTTTAAGCCTTGGCAGCTGCTGAGCGGAGCAGTAAGTCACCAAAGTAAACACCGAAAACCAAAAGTAAAAAACTGTAAATACGAAAATGATAATCTAGTGGACTAAATAAAAAGATAAAAAATTATTAAGGGGTTATCCCGATTTTTTTTTAAATTTTTGTCATATGCATATGCAATTGCAAGGACCCAACAGATCAGATGTTTCTGATCTATTAGAACTATCTATACATTCCTATCTATATAGAACTATTTATAGGAACTGATTAAACAGAAATGTAGTTGGTTTAAGGCTAAAGCCCCACGTTGCGGAAACTTAGCTTTTTTTGTTGCAGATTTTGCTGCAGTTTTTTGAGCCAAAGTCAGGAGTGGATTGAGCTGAAGGTAGAAGCATAAGAGCTTCCTATATATTTCCCATTCCTTTTGTAGCCATTCTTGACTTTGGCTCAAAAAACCGCAGCAAAATATGCAACAAAAAAGCTGCGTTTCCGCAACGTGGGGCCTTAGCCTAAAGGGGTATTCCCATCTTGGCAAATCACTGCTGACATAGGACTAATTTCTCCCTGTTCCAACCCTGAGAGCGGGACTTATGGGAACAGCTGAGAAGTGCTGTACTGCGCTGTTCCTGTGACTCCCATAGAGCAGAATGCTCCGCAGTTCCATTAATTCCCACCCTAGGGAAGTAGTGTTTTGCCAAAATGAGAATAACCGTTTAAGGCCAGGGCCCCACGTGGTGTAAATGCCGTGGTTTGGCTGCAGCGGAAAAGCCGCGGCAAAAACAGTGACGTTTTACAGTCCGTGCGAATCTACAGTCTAGTGAATCCCATCCACACATTGCGGAAAAAGACACGCAGTGTCAGTTATACCTTCAGAAGAGCTGGCGGTTTCCCTATAGGTATAATGGAAGCAGAAAGCGACAGAGGAAACCTCTGCAAACTTTCTGTGAAAAAGAGCTGTGGAAAAAAAACGAGATGTGCTGCTGTGGCAGTTTATCCTGCAGCGCTTTCTTGCTCCGGCCCGATACATGGGGGGGGCCTTAGCCTAAGAGTGCAAAGATTGTAGACCTAGTTATAACCTAGTTATTCAGGACATAACCCACTCCTAGCTTTTCCATTTTACAGCCATGAAAAAGCAAATCTTTCCAGTAATACAGTAATGAGGAAGATGAGGATATGCTGCAGAAATATGTAATTCTGTAAATTACACAGGCCAATAATAGGGAACAAGTGTTCATGCAAACGATTGTTCAAGCAATCCTTAAAAATCTAAAATATTTTTATATATAGGAATAAAAAATTTGAACAAAATGGAAATATAATCGTTTTAGGAAGAATGGAACCAAAGTGTACAACTGTTATGAAACAATGTGTAAGGGAATCACTAGAGGAGCGATTCCCCAGTAGCTGCTGGAGAACTTAGGGGGGGAGGGGCACAACAAGACAGTGGACCCTAAGCTGAATTCCCCCCACTGTCCCTGGCTAACTTGCCCGATCTGTCCTAGGTGACAGCCAGCAACTAGTCGACAGTCCCTCCTTATAATAAGTGATAACACAGAACGCAGACAAGACGCACAACAACAAAGGGAGGTCAGCTAGCCAAGGGGTCGGCAACAAACGAGCAATGTAGTACAGAATCAAAATCCAAGAGAATAGTCAAAGGTAAGCCAGTGGTCAGAAAATCAGAAGAGCAGGTAACAAGGAACAAGGATTATAGCCAGTAAGCGAAATGCAATAGCAGGTGCCAATGGGAAAGTGAGCAAACAATAAATAGGGAGAAAGAACCCGCCCCAGACTTGATAGGAGGACAGGCTGTCAATCACAAAGGCAGAACTAAAGTTAACTCTTAGTGGAGCAGGGGGAGAGCAAGGTGAAGGAGAAGGGCGTGGTGGAAAATCAATTAAGGAGGTGAGGGAATAGGACAGTGTTCAGACAATACAAGAAAAACCCAAAGGAAGGAATCACAATCGGGCACGCCTGCTGCGCTGCAGCGTGCTCCCGGAGGATGGTGCCAAAGCCTGGACAGGCAAGAATGTTACACAATGTTTATTACAATCACCTTTGCGAAAGGAGTTGTTAGAATTGCCTGTAAGTTATTCCCAATAGCGGCTGCTAGAGAAAGGGAAGACAGAGACAGTGAGCCCTAAAACTAGGCCCACCCCGTGTCCCTACCTATTTGCCACAACTGTCCTAATGACAGGGACAACTGGATGACAAACCCTACTCTAGATAAGTGCTACACAGAACAGGACAAGACAAACAACACGGAAGAGGAGTCAGCAAGCCAAGGGTCAAAGCCAGAGAGACAAACAGTACCAAATCGCAATCTAAAAGAGTAGTCAAAAGCCAAAAAGCAGAGGTCAATAAATACTAAACAAGAGCAAGGACAAAAACGCTTACCAAGGTCAGAGGCACAATAGCCAGCAAGCATGTGTTGACTGATGGCCAGTTAAAGGAAGTCCAGAACCCGCCCCAGGCTTGATTGGCAGATAAGCTGTCAATAACAAACACACAAAAGTTAACCCTAACAGGGCCGACACAGAAGACAAGAGTCCGGGAGCAGGTAATCATGAACGGACACTCCTCCTGGCGTTCGAACGGGTGAGGACATAACAGGAGTCTATGTTGGAGATTCCGATACAATGTCCACTGGTTTCAGCTTAAAAACAATGGACATACGGCATCGCTATTTTAGCAGTCCGGTGTTCTGGTCCTCCGACAGCCCAGAACAATGAACAACCAAGACTAATGTGAACTTAGTGTCAATAACTAATGCACAAGGTTCTGTCCCCACAGGCACACAGCTACTGTACTTGTGAAGACAAACGCCCAGAGCCAGTTGTAACTTAGAAAACTACATGGCAATTAGATTTTATGTGCTAGGTTATTAACATAATATACCATGTAATTACAAAGAAATCTTAAAGCCGTGTCATAGTGTTCTTGAGATCTCCCCAGAGTGCAGTAAGGAGTTGTCTTTGTGTCTTACTGTATTGTAACTTTGAAGCCTATAAAGTGCTATGAATCACACATAATCTGAGTATACATGTATTGACGACGGTTCGGCCTTGAGAAATCACTGCCACTAAATCACAAAGGTCATGAGCGAACATGTCCTTCTTTTTAAATGAAATATACCACTTTTTGAAGAAACATTTATGAGACTGTCTTTTTAATGGAAATATCATTAATGGAAATTAAATAATTGAGAATGATTTATTTTTCAATTTATTTTACAATAAAATATAACATTTACAATGTTTTTGCACTATAGCCTTTGGTGAACCTAAGCACATATAAAAATGTAAATAATTCCCTGATCTTGGACAATCTAGGGACCAATGTACCCATACCCTTTGTGCAGGCAACTTTCTGCTTTTGACTGCCTATGGAAATTTTTATATCCTAAAGCAGGGGTAGGCAACCTTTTTTGTTCGGCGTGCCGATTTCAATTAAAATATGACAAATGAGGTGCTTGGAATGCCGGGCAATAATTGTAAGGCTTGCGCCCCCTATACTAACGTTATATACCACAAACCATAACACAGAAGTGCTGCCACAAGATGCTTCAGGACACATGCGTTTACTGCTACTTCCTGGGACGCACCTGTACTTTCCCATTAGAAGCAATGAAAGTGCATGTGCAGCCCCCAATTAGTGGTAAATGTAAGTGTCCAAGAGCACCGTGTGCCAGCAGCCTTATGGTGGTAACACACTATGTATCTGGATGCATCTATATTAATAGGCCACTGGTACTTTTTACTGGTACGATCAGGGGCGTAAATACCGGGGTAGCAGCGGCTTTTTTTTTTTTTTTTTAATATGCCGTTACCTGCTGGAGTAACCCCAGCAGGTAACGGGCCCTATTTACATATCGATCCCCGATCCTGCTCACGGCCGCCTGCGGAAACGGAGGTGGCTGTTAGCAGGAGCAGGGATCGGTAAGTAAGGCTGCGGGCCACAAACCCCAAAAACACTGCTTTCATTATACCACCCATGAGCAATTATTATACTCTGGGGTCTTTTCAGACCTCAGAGTATAATGATCAGAGACCCAGGGGAGGATACAAACATAAAAAACACTGTTACTTACCTCTCCTGTGCTCCGGCAAGCTTCAGGCCTGTTTGGTGAAGTCCCAGATGTCAGCCTGGCTCACGTGACGCCTGGTCCACCATTGAAGAAGGCCAAAGTAGCGGGGAGTACACCGAAGCCAGGGAGAGGTAAGTAACATTGTTTTTTATGTTTGTATCCTCTCCTGGGTCTCTGATCATTATACTCTGAGGTCTGAAAAGACCCCAGAGTATAATAATTGCTCATGGGTGGTCCACAATGGGGCATAATAATGTGCAGGGGCCACTTTGGGGCATAATACTGTGTGCAGGGGCCACTATGGGGCATAATACTGTGTGCAGGGTGTCAAATATACATTTTTGTAAAGTAAGTAAGTTAGGCGGGGGGAGGGTGTTTAGCTTAGTATAGAAAGATCATTTTATCCCGGACAACCCCTTTAAGCTAACTGAAGTGTTTTACCCAATAAATCGCTGTATCTCTCTTGAGCCGTTTGTCAGGTCCTGCTGAATATGTGTCCTCAGTGCTTAGGTTTCTGACCACCTCTGCTATCTAGCAGTACTGGCCGGACTAGTGGCATCAGCCTCTGTTCCCAGCCACCTTTATTATCTTCTCTTCACTGTGATTGATTGATATTGGGTGAGTCTTTACAGCTTTGCAAAGTGCTTTCAGTTGCTGAGCCCTGATAAGGGTTAGAACAATGCACTGGTCAGTGCATCTGTTATCTCTGTATGCAAATCCAGACAGAGTTTAGAACAAACGTACATCTCAGGAGTGTACACCCGCCCACCAACTTTTTACTTTCTATGATGAGCTCACATTACTTGCTGAATGCTAATATGTTATAAATGCATGGTTAGTAATATATCCTGAACCCAGAGACTAGATACATTACTTTATTGTATTTTGCCACATTGAGATTACTGGCAATATATTGCCCATTTTAGCACTTTCTTATTTTTGTGACCCATCACTCGTAGCATGTAGCCAGGCCATGGTTAAACGGCACAGATAGACATGGATGTCATCTACGGCACAGATAGACATGGTTGTCATTCACTGTTGTCAGTGAGCACAGGTCGCAAAGTGGACAGTATTAGTACCTGTCCTGAGTTTTGCCCTGACCTGATGGCCCCATACACGGGACCATGAAAATACACGGTCCTGTGTATAGGACCTTAGAAATTAACAGTTCAATGCGGTTCCTGTGTAAAACACGGCTAGCACACTGACAATGTATACGATCGTGTGCATGAGGCCTTATGGTTATATCTTATTTTAACATATAATGTTATAATAAAGTTGCACTGAATACTTTACTTTTGAGTTTTGCGTGAATATTTGGTGTTGAATTTGAGGGGTTTTTTTTAAACACACAACCTCCTATGTGTGGACCTGTAAATGCTCATATGTGGTCTTCTAACTGAAGGCTGGTTAGCGTCCCTTTGTGGTGGAGTTTATTCATTGTTATGCTTGTTTGTCCGAACGGAAACCTATATGCAGCAAAAAACAGTTTACCTGGGAAACCCGCGGTCCCCATGGACTATTATGGGGTCAGTGTGGTTTCAGCTTGGGAAACCACACGGACCCCATTGTTGTCTATGGGGTCCGCGGGTTTCCCAGGTAAACCGCTTTTTGATGCGTATAGGTTTCCGTTCGGGGGTTCCCAAGCGGACTCTCCGAACGGAAACCCAAACGCAGATGTGAAACGGGCCATACATTCTATATGTTGTACGACGTACAGTCAGACACAAGAATTAGTCAATTAAGGGTTCATCTTTCCTTTCACTTTTTCCTTATAGACTCAGCCTGAAATAATAAGGGTTGGTGAAAAGGGGAATTAGGGTATATTTGTGTTTTACCCCTCTATTACAATTCTAGGTCATTCCCTTAGTTTCTATACAGCCACCTTACTATTTGCTATTTCCCATATAAACACATTCCAGTCCTTCACATACCAAAGGAGTAACACACATCACTCACTGATACTTTATATATAAAAATACTTTACTAATAACATAGATGTGACAAATCTTTACATTACATCAATATACAACAGAGATTGCATTATATTACACAGCTGTCTTCTTTCCTGCCCCCTCCTGGCAACCCAGCAAATATGGCCAATAATGTGTATGTATAAACAATACACATCAGGGTCTGCCCTGATAACAGAAGCTATATTCAGTACCTGACCACATACATGTACATATAAAGCCTCATGCATAAGCAGAATATAACTCCTACTTGTATATAACACATGCAGTACACAGAATGCAAAAAATGTGTGCATATGGGAACAACTTGTTATGATAGTGTCTCTGGAGCAAATATCAGAAATCGCAGGAACTGGCTGACAACAGTGAGCAGTAGAACTAGCTCTTAAAATTTTATACAGCGCAAAGAGATAGATCCCACACATCCAAACACCTTCAACAACGTGAACTGCAAAGCCAGATGGACTTGTGCTGAATTTGGGGCCCAAGTTAACACTACAAAAACTGGTACAAGAAATAAAGGTTCTACAATCAGAAGTCAAACCAGAACCCACAATACACTTACAAGGCAGATCAGAACCAGGAGGATAAATCAGGAGAGTAAGTGTTCAAGCCAATAGTCAGTTATGACTCGGTCTTCGCAGCCTCAGCCTGTTAGGTTCAGACGCGGAGTGTCTGGACGACATTCTGCACATGAATCGTCTGTCTGACGCGCGGCAAGAGAATATTCACACTGGGCATGCGGTTTCTGCAAGACACTGACGCGTTGATCGCGCGATGAGTTGTGCCGCTGGTCAGTGCTCTAGAGTGTCTTTGCCTCTGAAGGGGTTGAGTCTCTCTGCAGTGCTAGGACTCATTACAGGCGGTGGGCGGCTCAGAGGTCTGCTTAGGCGCAGTTCACATCTGCGTTTGGGTTTCCGTTTGGGGAGTCCGCTTGGGGAATGCATCAAAAAGCAGTTTACCTGGGAATCCCACTGACCCCATAGACTATAATGGGGTCCGTGTGGTTTCCACTCGGTTTCCGCGGCACTTTCCTCTCCACTTGCTTCGTGTGGAAACCACACAGACCCCATTATAGTCTATGGGGTCTGCTGGTTTCCCAAGTAAACCGCTTTTTGATGCATATAGGTTTTCGTTCGGGGGGGTCCCGAACGCAGATGTGAAATGGGCCTTAAACTTCAGTTGCCTGTGTTTTCCAGAAATGATCTGGCTGCCTGAAATTGCTGCTATCATCTGAGTCTGAGTCCTGGGTCATTCAGCTATTCCTTGCTGCCTATTCATCCTATGTGGATATTTGATAATTATCTGAGCACCTTGTCCCAAGCATAGTTTGTTCCAGGCGCAGTGAGCCCTAGTCTTTTACTACTTGGAAGTTTTGATATTTTTGTAGGGTTTTTTTTGTGATGCTAAGTTCTGCTTATTCTATCCTTTGCATAGTGTCAGCAATGCTGTGTTTCACATTTATTTTCTGCTCTGTACTTTGTGTTTCCTCATATTCACTGTTAGTCCAGTCGGACACCTGTGGGGGGGCTTTTTCTGTATCTAACCTCTTCTTTCAAAATGTGAAACAAGTCAGGTTTTCTGTTTCTCTTGTAGGCGAGTTATTTCTCCGGCTGTGTTCGTGTCCTCTCAGGTTAGTTAGTCGGGCCCACGGCTACTTCTAGTGTGCCAGACAGGGACTAGAAGTTTCACACATGAGTAATTCCAAACTGCTCATGATACTAAGTTTTTCGTTTTCTTTTGTGTTTCTTTTTTTATTCACTTGACTGAGAGGTTATCAGTCAGGGGGCAGTTCCTGGTCAGAGATCCCCAGATCATAACATAGTCATTCTGGGAGGTAACGTCACAGCCAAAATCAGAAGACAAGCAGATTTCCAGTAACAAGCCAAAGGTCAGTTCCAAGAGGTAACATCAGAGCCTAAATCAGAAGGCAAGAGTATTTTCAGTAACAAGCTCCATATAGAGAACAATCCAACACAAACGATCAGGATATGGAAGCCTCACTAGGTACAACCTAATAGCAAGCACCTAGTGAGGCTTCCACAAGGAAGAAGGAGGGTTTAAATATGCCTCCTCAGCTGCTAATTGGATCAGCATAGAAAAGGCCTGAAGATGGCAGAAGCTTCACAGGTTGGCATGGTAAACTTAAAGAAACAACAGCTAAACTGAGATTCCTGACACAACTACAGGCTGCAAATGTATTAACACCTATGCACTCATACTGAATGCAGGAAATCTTACACTAAGTAAGTCTATGTGAACACATTCTTACACTTAGGATATCTATATGTACACATATGAATCCTTGTAGGAATATGACACTTATATTTAGATCTATATACACAGAAAGTCCAAGCCAAAAGTCAGTCTGAGAGGAAATGTCAGAGCCAAAATCAGAAGACAAACAGATTACCAGTAACCAGCCAAAGATCAATAATAAAGCAGTCCAGCACAAATGATCAGGGTATGGGTACAACCAAATAGCAGGCACCTGGATTACCAGGAACATGAGCATAGGAGAGCCCTGAAAACTGCAGAAGCTTCACAGGTTGGCACAGTACCCTTAAAGCAACAATAGCTAAACTGGTATTCCTGACATAAATGGCCTTTGGACACACTGATGACTGGATTTAGATTAATACAATGTCTATCTAGGAATCCTCTAACAGTTGGTAAGTGGGCCCTATTTTTGGCATATTCCTGTTGTGCCAGTAATCAGTAACTTGCCGTGACTAGAGTCTACCTACTAACACTTGTTTTCCTGGACTGAGGAGTCAGGTATTCCTGTGGTGGTAGCCCACAACTCTTCTTTTCCCCCCATGGGTCAGCATGAAAATGAGCGAGTGTACTTGCCTCTGATTGTTTCTATCCAGGGGTCCTGTAGCCTCCTGCCAGGCTCCTGTCTTGAACTAGGATGCTTTTAGCTATATAAGGGATTATATGTGCCCGCACAGCAGCAGACCTCAGACAGTAGCAAATTTATGCAATATAACTGTTTTTTGGGGTCCCTGCAGCGTGATTGCAAAGATGGGGCGCAAGCAGGGTCGGACTGGCTCACCGGGGAACCAGTGAATCCCCTGGTAGGCCCCGAGCCCCGACTATTAGTCCTCATTTTGCCAATGCAAATGCATTGGTCAGGGGTGTTAGTGCTAGAATATTCTCCAACATTAAGCCACACTTTAGTAATGGATGCTGTCTATCACACAGTTGCCATTACTAAGGGGGTAAGAAAGTATTTAAAAAAACTCAAGAGACATGAGAGAAGTTTTTTTTTATTGAAATAAAAACTCTCCCAGACAACCTTCTTTGACCATTTTATTAAATAATTAAAAAAAAAAAAAAAATGATGATCATAAAAAAATTATACTCGCCTACAGTTGTCTTCTTTCATCTGTCTTCTGTGGTAAAATAGAAACTGGCTTCTATTCTGATGTCCCGAACGCCAGAAGATGGCGTCGGATGCAAGGACAGGTGAGTAAAAATGTTTGTTATTTTTACTCACCTCGGAAAGGGGCCCTGCGGCACATGACGCTGAGTCCCTTTCTGTTATTGATATGGCCGGGCCTAACTCCGGGAGCCGGAGTCATCAGGCTCCGGATTCCGGGGGCCCCTTTGGGGTCGAGGCCCTGGGCAATTGCCCAGTTTGCCCCCCCCACCTAACACCGTCCCTGATGGTGAGGATGACATGAATGATGCAAAACATGTAGCTTGTGAAAACCGCCTGACCTGCTGCTATAGACTTTTATACGATCACAACTTGCATTCTGCTGCATATACAAATCTTTTTGTGGCATATAAGGCGCTCCTTACTCTGGCCTGCACGTTTCCTGTGAAAGAGTTTTAAAATAAAAAAAATGGTAAAAAAAATCGGTTGAGGTCATTGATTGGACAAGAACTTTTAGAATCCCTCATTTTAATGAACATTGAGAGCGATATTTCCATGTCTTTAGATTATGATGACATTGTTGATCAATTTGCAAACTCATCTTCTGTTCTTCAGAAACTGCTGCTGTAACCTGGTTGTGTAAAATGGTTTTCTTTGTGTGTCTTATTATATTAATACTGCTCTATTTAAGGTTAGTTATTTGTATCGTGCATCTGATACATTAAAACTACGTTTATAGAAAAAGAAAATGGAAATCCTGACAGGGACAGGTCCATCATATGACCGATGTTGATGAACCCCTTTGATTGTAATGGGGTCCATCAGTTTTCTACCTTGATGTTTGTCACTTTGCCTGGCAAAACAGGCCGGCTATCTGCACTATTTTATCTGTAATGTTTGTTGAACGCTATCTGTGATGGAGGATAAGTTAATGTCTGTGATGGAGGATAAGTTAATGTTTAATTTTATATTATTTATTTAAATATTATTTATTTGGTTGCCTTTGGTTGTGCAATAAATTAATTTTGGTTTGCTTTTCCGTGTATGTGTGTAGAACGTAATATAGTTTGTGTGCTAGGTCTCATGCCTGAATGTATTTAAGATCTGCATCACACAGATCTCAGATATGCACCATGCATACCCATATATAAAATAAAATACATTTTTCTATTCAAAGACAGTAAACTAAGGCTCAGCTAAAAGTGATATTTGCATTGCTTAAGAGAAAACTCAATTTCATGTAGTACAAAGGACAATACAGTTCTGTTTTGCACACTGTATTGTGCGCGTAAATGAACATTAAACGTGCATGATGCCAAAAACTGGATGGGCGATATTTCATATGGCAGTAGGGTGGGCCCCTAGAATCAATCCCACTGGGCCACCATGGGCTTAAGTAGGAAGGATACTAGATGGTCTGATTCTGCACCTACAGTGGGTACAGAAAGTATTCAGACCCCTTTAAATGTTTCACTCTTTGTTTCATTGCAGCCATTTGCTAAAAACAAAAAATTTCATTTTATTTCCCATTAATGTACACTCAGCACCCCATCTTGACAGAAAAAAACAAAACAGAAATGTAGATATTTTTGCAAATGTATTAAAAAAGAAAAACTGAAATATCACATGGTCATAAGTATTCAGACCCTTTGCTGTGACACTCATATTTAACTCACCTGCTGTCCATTTCCTTCTGATCCTCCTTGAGATGGTTCTACTCCTTCATTGGAGTCCAGCTGTGTTTAATTAAACTGATTGGACTTGATTAGGAAAGTCACACACCTGTCTATATAAGACCTCACAGCTCACACTGCATGTCAGAGCAAATGAGAATCATGAGGTCAAAGGAACTGCCCAAAGAGCTCAGAGACAGAATTGTGGCAAGGCACAGATCTGGCCAAGGTTACAAAAGAATTTCTGCAGCACTCAAGGTTCCTAAGAGCACAGTGGCCTCCATAATCCTTAAATGGAAGAAGTTTGGAATTACCAGAACTCTTCTTAGACCTGGCCGTCCAGCCAAACTGAGCAATCGTGGGAGAAGAGCCTTGGTGAGAGAGGTAAAGAAGAACCCAAAGATCACTGTGGCTGAGCTCCAGAGATGCAGTAGGGAGATGGAAGAAAGTTCCACAAAGTCAACTATCACTGCAGCCCTCCACCAGTCGGGGGTTTATGGCAGAGTGGCCCGAAGGAAACCTCTCCTCAGTGCAAGACATATGAAAGCCTGCATAGAGTTTGCCAAAAAACACATGAAGGACTCCCAGACTATGAGAAATAAGATTCTCTGGTCTGGTGAGACAAAGATTGACCTTTTTGGCGTTAATTCTAAGAGGTATGTGTGGAGAAAACCAGGCACTGCTCATCACCTGCCCAATAAAATCCCAACAGTGAAACATAGTGGTGGCAGCATCATGCTATGGGGGTGTTTTTCAGCTGCAGGGACAGGACGACTGGTTGCAATTGAAGGAAAGATGAATGCGGCCAAGTACAGAGATATCCTGGAAGAAATCCTCTTCCAGAGTGCTCTGGACCTCAGACTGAGCTGAAGGTTCACCTTCCAACAAGACAATGACCCTAAGCACACAGCTAAAATAACAAAGGAGTGGCTTTGGAACAACTCTGTGACCATTCTTGACTGGCCCAGCCAGAGCCCTGACCTCAACCCAATTGAGCATCTCTGGAGAGACCTGAAAATGGCTGTCCACCAACGTTCACCATCCAACCTGACAGAACTGGAGAGGATCTGCAAGGAAGAATGGCAGAGGATCCCCAAATCCAGATGTGAAAAACTTGCATCATTCCCAAGAAGACTCATGGCTGTACTAGCTCAAAAGGAAGGGGCTTCTACTCAATACTGAGCGAAGGGTCTGAATACTTATGACCATGTGATATTTCAGTTTTTCTTTTTTAATAAATTTGCAAAAATATCTACATTTCTGTTTTTTTTTCTGTCAAGATGGGGTGCTGAGTGTACATTAATGAGAAATAAAATGAACTTTTTTGCTTTTAGCAAATGGCTGCAATGATACAAAGAGTGAAAAATTTAAAGGGGTCTGAATACTTTCCGTACCCACTGTATATGTCATCTCATATATTGGAAGGAACTTGTAAGGAAGTTAATTCAAGTAATTTGGCCTTGGTACAAATACTGAACTTTATGCCAGTTCAAGCAAGAGATTCTCTGCTATGTAAAGGATGGGTATATGCTTCTTAACTACTCCATATCATTCAGTCATTTACAGAATGACAGAGCTATGTAGCATATGCTCATCTTCCTCATTACTGCAATACTCAACAGATTTGCCTTTCAGGGCTGTAAAATGGAATATCTAGGTGGTAGGCAATGTTAAAGGAGTGGGATATGCTTCTGAATAACTTGGTCATTCAGTAAAATAGAAAAGCTGGGTGGCAGATTTTTTTATGTCTGTAGTCTATGCTCTTTTAAACCAAGCACATTTCTGTTCAATTATCAGTTCTGTTCTAATGATCAGTTGTATATAGGGTTGCCATATTTGTAATATGCTTGTAGTTCATGACATGATCCGTCCTATATAGGGTTGCCATATTTGTAATATGCTTGTAGTTCATGACATGATCCGTCCTATATAGGGTTGCTGTTCATTACTCCTACCAAATGCGCTGCAGTTATGTAGAGTAGCTTATGGTAAGTGGTGCTCTGCAGCACAATATAAGCATTTCTCACTTTTATAGCGTGATGATCTGCGGTAGTAATATAGTTTATATGAGTGAAGTTTAACATGTTAATTGTATGGAGTGATATTCTGCAGAAATGTTGCATATGTCACTTTAATTGAACAATGCTTTGCACTGCAGTAGTTATAGATAAACATTAATCCTGTTAAGTCACTTGTATCATAATTGGTGTTTCCCTGTTGTCCCACAGCAGCACAATATTGGGGGTATTTCTGCCCCTGTGTGCTGGTAGAACAGAATGGAAATTTTAATGAACAACAAATAGTTAACTGTAACCCCTCCCCCTCCTTAATATAAGGAAGGAAGTACCAACCCCCCAGCGTGTTTTTTTCTGTCCTGTGCTGGTGGTACAGCTGGGGGGAAGGTTATACCTTCCCTGTAGTGAGGTTATTCAGATTTCTGAATGAGTTACCCCTCCTCTCTCCTGTTTGTGTTTGTTTTGTCTATCCTCCTGTGAGCTGCCCCTCCACTCAGTATAATGTCCCATAGCGGCACCTCCACTCAGTGTTATGTCCCATAGCGGCCCCCCCCTCAGTAGTCCCACGGCCCTCCACTCAGTATTATGTCCCATAGCGGCCCCTCCACTCAGTATAATGTCCCATAGCGGCCCCTCCACTCAGTATTATGTCCCATAGCGGCCCCTCCACTCAGTATAATGTCCCATAGCGGCCCCTACACTAAGTATAATTTCCCATAGTGGCCCCTCCTCTCAGTATAATTTCCCTTAGTGGCCCCTCCACTCAGTATTATGTCCCATAGTAGCCCCTGCAAACAGTATAATGTCCCATAGCGGCCCTTCCACACAGTATAATGTTCCATAGCGGCACTTCCACAAAGTATAATGTCACATAGTGGCCCCTACACACAGTATAATGTCCCATAGTGGCCCCTCCACATAGTGTTATGTCCCATAGTGACCCCTCCACACAGTATAATGTCCCATAGCGGTCCTGGCACACAGTATAATATCCCATAGCGGCCCCTGCACACAGTATAATATCCCATAGCGACCCCTCCACACAGTATAATGTCCCATAGTGGCCCCTCCACATAGTATTATGTCCCATAATGGCCCCTCAACACAGTATAATGTCTCATAGCGCCCCCTCCATACAGTATAATGTCCCATAGTGGCCCCTCCATACGGTATAATGTCCCATAGAGGCCCCTCCATACAGTATAATGTCTCATAGTGGCCTCTACAGTGTTTGTTGCAAAAATTTTGGATTCAAACTATTATTATACACTGGGGCCTCTTCAATGATGTCACAGACATTGGTTATGCTGATGTCCTTATGTGTTGTAATGCCGGCTTGACCCATGTGACATTTCTGACAACAGGCCTCGTTACCCATAGCAACCTATCACAGCACAGCTTTCATTTTCAAGCTGGTCTCTGATTGGGTGCTATGGGCAGCAAGGCTAACTGTATGGATGAGCCTTCATGGTTGGTTACACAGCACATCTATTAGCAGGACTGGGCGGCCATCTTAGAATCTCATAGTAACCAATCACAGCTCATAGCAACCAATCACAACTCAAAGCAACCAATCACACCTCAGAGCAACCAATCACAGCACATAGCAACCAATCACAGACCATAGCAATCAATCACAGCGCAGCTTTTATTTTTTTCAGGTTTTGTTTAAGCCAGTTTTAATAAATCTTCCTCAATAATTCAGAGAATCTCAGGCTGTGTTCACACGTGGCTGATTTGTTGCAGACATTTTGTGACCGAAAACCAGCGTCATCCTACAGAATATAACACAGGCTGTGGACAGAGAGAGCTCACGGGGTCCGTACACCAAATATATCACAATATATGTGTGAACAGTGCCGGATTTATATCTTTCTAGGCCAGCTGGTAAGGATATGGTTACTATGACAACTTACACAACTTATCACCTAGCTTTTCCCCATTGTGAGTATGTGATCCAAAGGGCGCTGTTGAGCGACCCAGGCCCAGCCCTAAAAAGGCCTTCAGCCACACCTTTGGTTGGGCGGGGCGTGCAACTCCAGTAGTCTGGAGTATCCTGCAGGGAGCAGGAGATGGTGGACCCAGCTGGACAGATAGACGGTCTGTGCCAGAAGTGCTGGGGTCCACAGAGGACTGTTGCTGGAGCTGAGCAATAGTCAGGACAGTTAGGGGCTCAAGGAGTTAGTTAGTGCCCTAACTGTGGCCTAGGTTTTTGTTGCTTTGTTATGTTGCAGTTAAGCTGAATAAAGCCACTTTTATTTTACACTTGGACCGTCTGAAAGCTATCTTTACGGCGCCCAGTACCATGAACCACCGCTGTCCAGACCAGGAAAAGCCGCCATTTTGAGTCTAATTCCCCAAATTGTCACATATGGTGCTACGGATTCGGGCATAAAGCGATCCACGCAAGTCCTGGAAGACAAGTGGTTGGTGACTGCAGTACTGCTAAGTGTGCATTGTGGCCTACAGCTGGAAGAAATCTGTGATTTCAACTGAGAAGCCCAGGAAGGGGTGAGTGAATTGCAACATACCAAAGTGTGTGCAAAAACTGGTGAAAGTAAAACTCTGGATGAGGAATCCAGGGAATGGACTTTGTGTATACTGTGGCACAGAAGTCTGTAAAGTGTTTTGCTGATGGCAAGAAAGTAAGCAATGTGTATAGAAGCTGGATATTGCAAACAGTCTATGTGAAAGGCTATGGTGCCATGTTGGTGTTTTCTGTGGAAGACAGAAGAAAATGCTGGTTGTTGTAGTGCCACATAAGTTAACTGTTTGAATACATGTGACAGCAGAAGATAGCAAAAAGTTGCTGCCGGTTGAACCCAAGGTTGCTGTGGAATATTGTGTAATCTTGTTAGTAAACCATGGGCAAGAAAAAGAGAATTTCAGCTTGTAAAAAAAGCAGATAAGTTATGCTCAGGTTTATTAGTGCAGCAGTCTGAATGCAGAGAGACGCAAAACCCGGAACAGATCATGTGGAGTGCAAGTAAAGATAAAGGGTTGCATGAGAGTGACTCAGTGTTTCTAAAGCACCTCTGTTCTATGATTGAATATGTCCCTACTGACGGTATGTCTCATACTGGAGTGCGTCAAAGCGCCAAAGATGAAAATGTTATGGTGCAGCAGCTTCAAGATGAGAATAAAACCATCAGGTTCATGTATGAAGATGAAATATCTGATTGTAAACGGCAATTTGAGGTATTAGAAAAAGAGCACCTTAAATTGAACCTGAAGTTAAAGAAAGATCTTGAATCTATGAGGAGTTCATATCCTAGTCATAGTGAAAATGTGGTACTGGGTTTGCCTGGAATGGACCTTGTCACTAAGAAAGAGTTTGTGGAAATGAAATGTGCTCTATCTAATGAAGTCATACAGAGTGTAGAGCAAAAGCAAGTGCTTGAGAAGCAATTGCAGGATTTAAAGGAGCAGCATGTTCAAGACTCCATTGAAAGAGTGTCATTGAAAAATTAAGAGATGACCTTGAAACCGCTAAACGTGAAAGAAGTGAATTTTTGCAGCGTCAGTCGGAATATTTGGATGAACAAGTCAGGATGTGTGAAAAACTTTCGGCTGCATTAACTGACAAAGAAAATGAAATTGCAGAGCTGAGGAAGCATGTGTCTGACCGAGAGAGTGATTTAGAATCTGTAGTACAGACATTGCAGTCAGAACAAAACTTGCATGCACTAAAGCAAGTTGCCTAAACAGTGAAATCCACGAATGGCGAAGCAGAGCTGGAGTTCTGGAACAAAGAGAAATGGAACTTAAAGCTAGAATATGCAGCCTGGAGAGGGCGCTGTCAGGATTTTGTGAAGATAATGAGACGTTGTCTGTTTTGGTGCAAAATAAAGACAAAGAATTGAATAATGTCACAGGGCTTCTTTCTCAAGCAGACAGCAAGTTTATCAAACTTTCCAAAGATTTTTCTACACTAGAATCTCAGCTTCAGGACACTCAGGAACTTTTGCAAGAAGAAAACCGGCAGAAGCTTGACCTTAGTACAAAACTAAAACAAATGGAAGATGAGAAAAATGGTTTCCTTGAGCAACTAGAGGAAGAGGAGATAACAAAAAGAGATTTGACAAAGCGGATTTCAACACTACAGGCTCAGGAGACTGATATGAAGAAAAAAATGGAGGATAGTATTGGGTCCTTGGACTCTGTTGAAGAACTAAAGGAAAAGTTGCAAAAGGAGCTAGAAGCTACAAATCAACGGTTTGAGGAGAAGGATGCTGCTCATGACAAACTTGAGAAGATGAAAATTAGACTGCAGCAGGAACTAGAAGATGTAGGTGTAGATCTTGATCATCAACGTTGGATGGTGTCAAATTTGGAAAGGAAGCAGAAAAAGTCTGATCAGCGGCTTGGTGAAGAGAAGGCTCTTTCTGCTAGATATGCAGAAGAACGTGACAGTGCTGAAGCAGAGGCCCTTGAATGAATTGAAGGCCGAGTTAAAGAGGCTCAACAAGCAACGGCGCACTGAAATGGAGGATTTGGTTAGCTCCAAGGATGAAGTTGAGAAAAACTTGGAATCTGTGCAGATATTGTATCAGAACAAAGCTAATGCTTATGAGATGCTGGAAAAGGCCAAGACAGAAGACATGAGGATTCAGTTTGAGGGAAACCTGTCTAATTTATCTACTGAGATTGTAGATCTAAAAATGCTTGTTGCTAAACTAAAGGTGCAAGTGAACAAGCAGGAGGAAATCAAGAAACAGCTGAAGTTTCAGATGGCTCAAGTGAAGCGTGAGTCAGAAATAAAGTTGAAAGAACGCACTTTTCAGATTGAACAGTTAAAAACCGAAGTGGAATCTAAAAGAGAAGAATTGGATCGATTGCAGCAGTCTTTATCCAATACTGAACAGTCGGCATCTGCACTATCTTCAAAGCTGGCAGCACTAGAAGCTGAGAAGGACTCGCTGCAGAGCCTGTTAACCTCTAAAGAATCAGAGCTGTTATCCCTGAAAAATGTGATTCAAGAAATAGAGACTTTATTCAACCAAGAGCAAGATAAGAGAGCCACTGAGATACGGGACTTGAATGAAAGACTTGACAAAAAGTCTGCAGATGAGCAGAAGCTTTATCAGAAGATGTTGGAGGGTCAGTTCAATATAGTTCAGGGAACAGTGAGGGAAGCAGAAAATATCATCCTGGATGCTGACCTGACAAATGTTAGAAGAACGCTGCAGAATATCCTAGAATTAGGAGGCATAGTGAATAAAGAGATGGCATCTACATCTGCTGCCATAGAAGATGTCAGGGAGATTGAGGAAGTTCTGCAAGTTGCAATAGTAAAAACTGAGATGGAGGCTGCTCAGAAAAATATGGCAGTGAAGAAAGTTCTGGAGCTGGAATCAGAGATTTGTGCGCTACAGAAGGCGTTAGAATTGGAGAAAGCTGCCAGCATAGAGGCAGAGAAAGGAGAATCATTAAGTCAGACAGACATGAGTGACCTGTCCACTGATGTTGATACCAATGATCAGATTATGATGAAACCACGTGATTCGGTAAAACGTCAATTAGAGGGTATAGTTCCCCAGGAAGATGCTGCTAAAGGTGGACTTCCTGCAAAATGTGAGGAGGCCAAAGAAGGTCCAACAGAAGAAGAAACTGTGATTGGTCACACACTGCCTGTGACAGAGTGGGTCCAGCTTCAAACCAATGAGGTCCAAAGCCTAGAGGGCTGTGAGATGGTAAATAAGGTGAAGGGTCATCGAAAGTGTGGAACAAGAGTCCGTAAGAAGACTGACCACGCATATGTTGTCTCAACAGCTAAAGTGTCTGAAGCCATTGTGGATAAAGGTGTTGCTGTGCCTGTCTCTAGCCAAATGTCTGGTGGACAAATGGTGAATAATGACTCCATGTTGTCTGTGAAGGGGGAGTCAGGAAGTAATACAGTCAACCCAAAAAAGAGAAGAGGCAGAAGTTGTTTTACCGTCTGATGCTAATAGCAACAAGAAGAGGCTGAGATACAATGTTGCTATGTCCCTAACTAATGGAAGTAACCGTGGTAGAGGTTCTAATGCAGAGACTGAGCAGCCATCATTTGCATGCAGAAGTAAGAGATGGTTACATGTCACCAATGATGTGACAGTTGTTAAAGACATGCCAGAAAATGTAGTTCAGCGTGATCTATTATGTGAGGGTGTACTGTATGGCCCTCGTGCAGAAGGAGAAGATATTGCAGTACAGAGCTGGTGTATCTCAAACAAAGAGGAGAGCAAGCAGCCTATGTCTCCTAACCTTCTAAACCTTGATGGTGATGGCAAAGTTTGCTTTGAGATGAAGGTTACAGAAAAGGTACCCGTGAAATATTTATACTCTAAAGACATTGATGTGCATGAAGTACGTGTTAGCTGGTATCTGAGCTCCTGTGGATTCGTGATAGGAGAAGATGAAGATTCTTACGGCTATTTACTAAAGAGATCAAAGTCATACAATGGGATGGCTGAAGTCTATGGCGAGAAATGTGATGAAAATGATGTGATCTCCTGTATGGCGAATTGTGAAGGTGATGAAGTAGAACTTGCCTTTGCACAGAATGGCCAGGATCTTGGCGTAGCATTTAAAGTGAGGAGAAAACGGAAAACTCGACGGAGCGGAATTTGGAAGAAAAGACCGCCAGATTGGAACTTCTGGACAGGCATACATGGTTGAAGAGGGACTTCGACATAGGATGTCTCGTCCCATTGTAGCTCACCCCATGGGTAGTGAGCTGAGGGGGAGGGTATGTGAGAGGAGCCAGAGGGCCGACGACCCAGGCCCAGCCCTGAAAGGCCAACACCGGGGGGCAGGGCGGCAAGCTGGAACGCAGGGAGCGGGGGGGGGGGGGCCGCGGGGGAAGAGGAAAGGGGGGGCGGGGAGGGGGGGGGGGCCAGGAGGGGGGGGGGGGGGGGGGGAGAAAGGAAGGGAGGGGGGGGGGGGGAGGCCCAACGGGGGTGTTGTAGTGCAGAAGGAACCACCTGGACCGGGCCGGGCCCAGCGAACCACCGCTGCCCAGACCAGGAAAAGCCGCCATTTTGAGTCTAATTCCCCAAATTGTCACACCATCCTGAGTGGCACATGTGCCTGTAGTTGGGTCAGCAGGCTTATGGGAAAGCTGTGAAGGTTTCGGGGAATCCCACATCGTTCCTCTTGTAGAAAATGATGTAGTCAGGAGGGGCGGCCTAGAAACTAGCAATGCATTTATCATTACCTGCACCCAGGGAACAAGAGAACCCTGCTGTGGGCCCCGTGCCCTTAGGGGGCACTACCGGACCCCCACTGCTTTTTTTTTAATAGGCAGTGGAGGTGCGGTAACGGCCCCTATTAACTTATCTCTCCTCGCTCCTGACCAGGGCGCCCCTACGAATGCCGCACATTATGTCATCACGACGTGATGTGCGGTGCACAGGGCCCAAGCTGAAGCGGAAAGAGGAGAGACCACGAACAGGAGCGGGGAGAGATACAGTGGGGAAAAAAAGTATTTAGTCAGCCACCTATTGTGCAAGTTCTCCCACTTAAAAAGATGAGGCCGGCCTGTAATTGATATAATAGGTAGACTTCAACTATGAGCGACAAAATGAGAAAACAAATCCAGAAAATCACATTGTCTGATTTTTAAAGAATTCATTTGCAAATTATGGTGGAAAATAAGTATTTGGTCAATAACAAAAGTTCATCTCAATACTTTGTTCTATATCCTTTGTTGGCAATGACAGAGATCAAACATGTTCTGTAAGTCTTCACAAGGTTGGCACACACTGTTGCTGGTATGTTGGCCCATTCCTCCATTCAGATCTCCTCTAGAGCAGTGATGTTTTGGGGCCGTCGCTGGGCAACACGGACTTTCAACTCCCCTCCAAAGGTTTTATATGGGGTTGAGATCTGGAGACTGGCTAGGCCACTCCAGGACCTTGAAATGCTTCTTACGAAGCCACTCCTCTGTTGCCCTGGTGGTGTGCTTGGGATCATTGTCATGCTGAAAGACCCAGCCACGTTTCATCTTCAATGCCCTTGCTGATGGAAGGAGGTTTGCACTCAAAATCCCACGATACATGGCCCGGTTCATTCTTTCATGTACACGGATCAGTCGTCCTGGTCCCTTTGCAGAGAAACAGCCCCAAAGCATGATGTTGCCACCCCCATGCTTCACAGTAGGTATGGTGTTCTTTGGATGCAACTCAGCATTCACTCTCCTCCAAACACGACGACTTGTGTTTCTACCAAACAGTTCTACTTTGGTTTCATCTGACCATATGACATTCTCCCAATACCCTTCTGGAACATCCAAATGCTCTCTAGCAAACGTCAGACGGACCCGGATATGTACTGGCTTAAGCAGGGGGACACGTCTGGCACTGCAGGATCTGAGTCCCTGGCGGCGTAGTGTGTTACTGACGGTAGCCTTTCTTACGTTAGTCACAGCTTTCTGCAGATCATTCACTAGGTCCTCCCGTGTGGTTCTGGGATTTTTGCTCACTGTTCTTGTGATCATTTTGACCCCACGGGGTGAGATCTTGCGAGGATCCCCTGATCGAGGGAGATTATCAGTGGTCTTGTATGTTTTCCATTTTCTAATTATTGCTCCCACAGTTGATTTCTTCACACCAAGCTGTTTGCCTATTGCAGATTCAGTCTTCCCAGCCTGGTGCAGGTCTGCAATTTTGTTTCTGGTGTCCTTCCACAGCTCTTTGGTCTTCACCATAGTGGAGTTTGGAGTGTGACTGTTTGAGGCTGTGGACAGGTGTCTTTTATACTGCTTTTATACTGATAGCAATGTCAAACAGGAGCCATTACTACAGGTAATGAGTGGAGGACAGAGGAGACTCTTAAAGAAGAAGTTACAGGTCTGTGAGAGCCAGAAATCTTGCTTGTTTGTAGGTGACCAAATACTTATTTTCCACCATAATTTGCAAAGAAATTCATAAAAAAATCAAGGAATGTGATTTTCTAAATATGTTTTCTCATTTTGTCTCTCATAGTTGAGGTCTACCTATGATGTCAATTACAGGCCTCTCTCATTTTTTAAGTGGGAGAACTTGCACAATTGGTGGCTGACTAAATACTTTTTTTTCCCCACTGTAAGTGATGCAGCAAGGCTCTTCCCGGTTTTGCGATCCGGTTTTAATAAATGGCGCCGCCGACCTGGTTCTGCTACTAGTAGAGCAGAAAGCCACTGGCCTCCTGCTCTACCACTCACAAGCTTGTAGGCCACGGGCCCCATTGAGCCTGTAGCCTACAAGCTAAGCACCAGACAGGTGAGTAATGACCTAATGCTGTTATTGCTGTTATAGGGGGGACTAGTGAAGGGGCTACTGTATGACTCATACAGTGTCCCTTTCACTATCACCCCCATACATTAGCCACTTCACTATTCTCCCCCCCATACAGTTGGCCCTTCACTAGTTCCCTATACTGTATGGGGACCATTGATTGAGCCATTATATTGTTGGGGGAGGGGGGCAGTGATGGAGGCCAATATCCTGGGGGACATTAAATGGGTTGTCTAGGATAACCCCCCCAAAACTTACTCTCCTGTCCCCAGTGTCTCCCAGTGCAGTTCAGTCCTGCAGCTCTGTTGTTTTCTTCTGTATGTGTCCCCTGAGGCCAATCAGAGGCCTAAAGGAAGGGACCTGGGACATCACAACCAGTAAGGACTTCGGGCAAAAGAAGACAGCGAAGCTGCAGGACTGGACCGTGCTGGAAGGACACTGGAGCACCAGAGACAGGTGAGTATGTATTTTTTTTTTTCACTAATTACAAAAAAAATATATATATATGCAACCTCTATACCTCTATAAAGTGTGGGGCATTAGGTGGTTATATTAAAGGGGTTGGCCAGGCATAATTTTTATAGTTTATCCTCAGGATAGGCCATAAATACCTAATCTGTAGGATAGGCCATAAAAAAATTAACCCTGGACAACCCCTTTAATATGCCCCACACAGTTTAATGTCCCCCTCACGGGATGTTAGCCTCCATCACTGCCCCCACACAATATAATGGCCCCATCACTGTTCCCCTTATAGTATGGGGGACCAGTGAAGAGGCCACTGTATGAGGGGACCAGTGAAGTGGCCATAAAAAAATTTGGCCCAAACAACCCCTTTAAAGAGGCTGTCTATAAATTGGAGAAACCACTGTGGCGGTTAGGGAGGTGTAAAAATTTTTAAAAAAACATTCTCACCTGTCCCCAGCACCCCATTGTCCCCTGCCTGTGTCTGTTCGGTCGTATGGTGGTGCCTCATTTCTGGAAATCCTGTACCTAATCGGTCTTACCAATCACATGAGGTGCAGGACTCCCAGCAAGAAGGCGCCGCCACGACACTGAATGGACACTGGCAGCGGACAACGGAGCGCCAGGGACAGGTGAGTATGCATTTTTATTTTTTATTTTATTTTACACCTCCTGCTCACCACATGGGTTGCTCCAATTCCTGGACAACCTCTTTAAAGGATTTATCTATCTTTCTAATATTGATGGCCTGTCCTTAGGATAGGCCCTCAATATTACATCTGCAGGGGTCTGACAGCCAGGACTTCTGCAGATCAGCTTTACCAGGACAGAGCGGCTACAGGTAATGGTAAAAACTTCTAGGAGCCATGCTATTCACTTGCCATACAGGGTGTAGCAGTGGGTTTAGGTAGTGCAGTGGTGCACATCGTATGGCTGTGAGCAGCATGACTCCTGACATGTTAATACTTTTAGTTGCCCTGTCTCAGTACAGCTGATCTGCAGGGGTCCTGGCGGTGGGCCCCTAGAAACAATTCCACTACTGGGCCCTAGACATCCCAGTCTGACACAGGTGAGGACTCTTTTTCTGCCTTTGGTTCCTGTTGGAACAAAATTCAAAGGTTAACCCATTAAGGACCCAGCCCAAAAGTGCATTAAGTACCAGGCCTCATTTTTCAAAACTGACGTGTCATTTTATATGGCAATAACTTTGAGACGCTTTAACTTATACAAGTGATTTTGAGATTGTTTTTTCGTGACACATTGTACTTCATGTTAGTGGTAAACACTAGTGAATATTTTTGTTTCTATTTATAAAAAAAATTGGAAATTTGATGGAAATTTGGAAAAAAAAAATCGCAATTTTCAAAATGTGAAATGCTCTGCTTTTCAAACAGATAGTCATACCACCCAAATACATTAATACATATTATCTACCATATCTCTGCTATATATTGGCATCATCATTCAATTGTCCTTTCATTTATTTTGGACGTTAGAAGGCTTACAAGTGTAACAGCGATTTTCCAGATTTACAAGAAAATTTCCCAAACTAATTTTATAGGGACCACTTCAGTTCTGAAAGGGATTATAAAGGCCTATGTATTAGAAACCCCCATAAATCCTCCCATTTTCAAAACTGCACCCCTCAAATAATTCAAAATAGCATTTGGGAAGTTTGTTAACCCTTTAAGCATTTCACTGGAATTAAAACAATATGGAGGTGAAATTTAGACATTTGATTTTTTTCCACTAATCCCTTCATTTAGCCCTAAAATTAACACATTCTCAAAGGGTTAAAGGAGAAAATGCATCTCACAGTTTGTTATGCAATTTCTCCAGAGCACAGAAATACCCCACATGTGGGTGTAAACTGATGTTTATTGCACACGGCAGCGCACGGAAGGCAAGGAGCGACACTGGACGTTTGAAAAGCAGATTTTGCTGG
Source organism: Leptodactylus fallax (assembly GCA_947044405.1). Classification (NCBI taxonomy): domain Eukaryota; kingdom Metazoa; phylum Chordata; class Amphibia; order Anura; family Leptodactylidae; genus Leptodactylus; species Leptodactylus fallax. The sequence goes on from CAMRHE010000843.1 coordinate 373,829, forward strand.
AATAGTTTTCAGGTGCCATGTCTCATTTGCAAAGTCCCTAGAGTACCAATACAAAGGAAACCCCCAAAAAATAACCCCATTTTGGAAACTACACCCCTCACAGAATCCATCAAGGGTTATAATGAGCATTTTGACCCCCACAGACGTTTCATAGATTTTACTAACATTGGGATGTATAAATGAAAAATTACTAAAACGTCACTTTATCCCCAAAGTTTTCATTTTCACAAGGGGTTAAAGGAGAAAAAGCACCCCACAGTTATTCCTGAACACAGCAATACCCCATATGTGGTCATAATCTGCTGTATGGGTACATGGTGGGGCTTGAAATGGAAAGAGTGCTGTTTTGCTTTTGTAGGGCAGATTTTGCTGGAATAGTTTTCAGGTGCCATGTCTCATTTGCAGAGCCCTCAAAGTACCAATACAGTGGAAACCCCCTAAAAGTGTCCCCATTTTGGAAACTACACCCCTCACAGAACATATCAAGGTTTATAGTGAGCATTTTGACGCTACAGCTGTTTCACAGATTTTATTAACATTGGGACATGAAAATGAAAAATTACTTTTTTTTCCAATAAACCGTCAATTTAGCCCCAAATTTTTCATTTTCACAAGAGGACAAAGGAGAAAAAGCTTCCCAAAGTTCGTTACACAATTTCTCCTGAATACAGAAATGCCTCATATGTGGTTGTAATCTGCTGTTTGGGTACATGGCAGGGCTCAAAATGGAAAGAGCGCGATTTAGCTTTTGGAGGGCAGATTTTGCTGGAATAGATTTCAGGTGCCATTTCTCATTTGCAGAGCCCCTAAAGTACCAATACAATGGAAACTCCCAAAAAGTGACCCTATTTTGGAAACTACACCACTCATAGAATTTATCTAGGTGTATAGTAAGCATTTTTACCTCACAGCTTTTTCACAGATTTTATTGACTTTGGGGCGTAAAAATGAAAAATTACTTTTTTTTCCAATAAACCGTCCATTTAGCGACATATTTTTAATTTTTGCAAGTGGTTATTGAAGAAAAAGCTCCCCACAGTTTGTTACACAATTACTTCTGAACACAGAAATGCCCCATATGTGGTTGTAATCTGCTGTATGGGTACATGGTGGGGCTCAGAATGGAAAGAGCGCTATTTGGCTTTTGGAGGGCAGAAGTGGCTGGAATAGTTTTCAGGTGCCATGTCGCATTTGCAGAGCCCCTAAAATACCAATACAATGGAAACCTCTCAAAAGTGACCCCATTTTAGAAACTACACCCCTCAAGGAATGTATCAAGGGTTATTATTATTTTGAGCCTAAAAATGCTTCCCAAAAATTAATGTAAAAAGTGAAAAATTAAAGTTTTAATACGTTGCGGCCACTTTGTGGCATCAGAGACATGCATTCCTAAAACTATTAAGTGGGTTATCCTGGGGACAAAAAAAAATTATATATGTGGGTATAAACTGCTGCTTGGGCACACAGCAGGGCTCAGAAGGGAAGGAACACTGTGTTTTTTTAACTTTTGGAGTATAGATTTAGAGGGACTTTCTGGACGCCATGTTGTTTTTGCAGATCCCTGGAGGTGCCAGTAAACTGGAATACCCCAAGAAGTGACCCCATTCTGTAGGGGCAATTTTAGGGTCTCTGCAAATGGGACATGGTGTACAAAATCCAACACTCTAAATATGCACTCCAAAAGCACATAGCGCTCCTTCACATCTGTGCCCTGCTGTGTGCCCAAATGGCAGTTTATGCCCACATGTATGACACTGTTGTACCCAGGATAACATACTTAACCCCTTAACGACATTGGACATACTATTACGACCTGCGCACTTGGTACTTCGCGCAACAGGGTGTAATACTACACCCTAGGGCGGCCACCCGTTCACTAACTGAGCGGGCGGCATCGGAACTGGGTGTTAGCTGTAACTGACAGCTAACACCCTACTCCATAACACCCAGTCGGAACTGAGTTCCAATCGGAGACTTTAACCCCTTGGATGCCGCAATCAAACATGACCGCGGCATCCAAGGGGTTCCGCCATGTTGCCGCTCCCCTCGGCACCCCCCGTGGTGAGATCCCCGTTACCTGGTTGATCCTGCCGAGACCTCCGGAAGTCAGGCTGTGCGTCTCCATAGCGCTGACTTCCTGTATAGACTGCAAGACACTTGTATGCTCGTGTCTTGCAGTCTATAGTACAGAGCCAGCAATTAAAGCATTGCTGGCTCAGGTGTCCTAATGGGACACATGAAAAAATAAAAAAAAAGTGAAAAAAATTAATAAAAGAATAAAGCCCCAAAAATTCCCTTTTCCTATATAAAATGAATTATATAAAAAAAAACCTAAAAATTAATAAAAACAATGCATATTTGGTATTGCTGCATCCGTAACAACCTGTACAATAAAACTGAAACAGTATTTAACGTACACGGTGAACGTTGGGAAAAAAAAACTGAAAAAACCCGCCAAAAGTAATGATTTTTCGCCATCTCACCTTACAAAATATGCCATAAAAAGTGATCAAAAAGTCATATGTGCCCCAAAACAGTACCAATAAAAAGCACAGGTTGTCCCACAAAAAATAAGCCCTCAACCAACTCTGTAAACCGCAAAATAAAAATGTTACTCATCTCAGAAGATGGCGATGCAAAAACAATTAATTTATGTCCCCAAATGGGTTTTTGTTCTGCAAAATTAGTATCGCATAAAAAAACAATATAAATTAGGTATCGCCGTAATTGTACCGACCCGTAGAATAAAGGTAATATGTTACTTATGCTTTATGCTGCATGGTGAAAATTTTAAAAGGTAAAACGTAGTGCCAGAATTGATGATTTTTCTTTTAATCCACCAAGAAAGAGTTAATAAAATTTATTCAATAAGTTATAGGCACCCAAAGATGATGTCATTACAAAATACATCTCACCCGCAAACAAGCCCTCATATGGCTACATCACCAGAGAAATAAAGAAAATATAGCTTGTACAATGTGAAGACAAAAATCCCAAAAATCGCCAAATCATTAGAACATAACTGGCTGTGGCAGGAAGGGCATGTATAAGCTGTGCGAGCGTATATCAGGGGACAAACCGGATTTAGAGCTTATGAGGGAAAATAAACCAGAAGTGACCCCCAGAGCGACCTCCCCAATAATAGGAACTACTGGGGAAATAGTAGGGAATTTAGTGTTCCCAATGCACTCCGCACAGCTTACCTATTCACTTTTCCCCATCAGCTGTGTATTCACGTCTGGGATACTAATGCTTACTACACCCCTTGATAAATTCTTTGAGGGGTGCAGTTTTCAAAACTGGGGGAATCCACTGTTATGGTACCTTACAGGCTCTGCAAACATGACATGGCACCCAGATCCCAAACATCTGAATCTGCACTTCAAAAGCCACATAGCGCTCCTTCCCTTCTGCGCCCTGCTGTGTCCCCAAACTGCAGTTTATGCCCACATGTATGACACTGGTGTACCCAGGGTAACGTACTTAATGTCATATGTTGGTATAAACTGCTGTTTGGGAACAGAAGGGAAGGAGCGCTATTTGGTTTTTGGAGCACAGGCTTGGACGGTTTGGTTTTTGGACGCCATTGCACTTTTGCAATGCTGAAACACCAGTAAAGTGGAATCCCCTGACATGTGACCCCATTTTGGAAACAGGGGTACAGTGAGCATTTTTAACCCTCAAGTGTTGCTATAATTTATTATCCATAAATGAATACGCAGCTGATTGTAAAAGGTGAAAATTTTTCCAGGAATACGTCATCCAAAAGCTGTTGTGCCGGGATCCCCGCTCACCAGTTTTTGGAGTGTGTGTCTCTGCAGACATAAGCTGAGCACAACATATCGGACACTGAAATGTCGTATCTCTGGAAAAATGTTATTTTTAACTTTTCATTATCATCTGCGCATTCATTTCTGGAAATTAAAAGAATGCAACACTTAAAGGTTAATAATGCTCGCTACACCACTTGATAAATCCCTTGAATGGTGTAGTTTCCAAAATGGGGTGACATGTCTGCGGATTCCACTTTACTGGAAATTCTTGGGCTCTGCAAAAGTGACATGGTGTCCAAAAACCAAACTGTGCTCTAAAAACCAAAATAGCGCTCCTTCCCTTCTGTGCCCGGCTGTGCCCAAACAGCAGTTTATACCCACATATGGCATTAAGTACATTATCCTGGGTACACCAATGTCATACATGGGGGCATAAACTGTCATTTGGGCACACAGCAGGGCACAGATGTGAAGGAGCGCTATGTGCTTTTGGAGAGCAGATTTAGATTGTTGGTTTTTGGACGCCATGTCACATTTGCAGAGACCCTAAAATTGCCCCTACAAATGGGGTCACTTCTTGGGGAGTTCCAGTTTACTGTCACCTTCAGGGCTCTGCAAAAACAACATGGCGTCCAGAAAGTCCCTCTAAATCTGTACTCCAAAAGCTAAAAAAACACAGTGCTCCTTCCCTTCTGAGCCCTGCTGTGTGCCCAAGCAGCAGTTTACACCCACATATATAATTTTTTTTCCCCCGGGATAGCCCACTTAATAGTTTTAGGAGTTCATGTCTCTGATGCCACAAAGTGGCCGCAACGTATTCTGAAATTGGATATTCCTTCAAAAACTTCAATTTTCACTTGGTACATTAATTTTTGGGAAGCATTTTTAGGCTCAAAGTGATAATACCCCTTGATACATTCCTTGAGGGGTGTAGTTTCTAAAATGGGGTCACTTTTGAGGGGTTTCCATTGTATTGGTACTTTAGGGGCTCTGCAAATGCGACATGGCACCTGAAAACTATTCCAGCAAAATCTGCCCTCCAAAAGTCAAATAGCGCTCTTTCCATTCTGAGCCCCACCATGTACCCATACAGCAGATTACAACCACATATGGGGCATTTCTGTGTTCAGAAGAAATTGTGTAACAAACTGTGGGGAGCTTTTTCTTCTTTAACCACTTGCAAAAATTAAAAATATGTTGCTAAATGGACGGTTTATTGGAAAAAAAAATAATTTTTCATTTTTACATCCCAATGTTAATAAAATCTGTGACACAGCTGTGAAGTCAAAATGCTCACCATACCCCTAGATAAATTCTATGAGTGGTGTAGTTTCCAAACTGGGGTCACTTTTGGGAGTTTCCATTGCATTGGTACTTTAGGGGCTCTGCAAATGCGACATGGCACCCGAAAACTATTCCAGCAAAATCTGCCCTCCAAAAGCTAAATAGCGCTCTTTCCATTCTGAGCTCCACCATGTACCCAAACAGCAGATTACAACCACATATGGGGAATTGCTGTGTTCAGGAGAAATTGTGTAACTAACTTTGGGGAGCTTTTTCTCCTTTGTCCTCTTGTGAAAATGAAAAATTTGGGGCTAAATTGACGGTTTATTGGAAAAAAAAAAGAATTTTTCATTTTCATGTCCCAATTTTAATAACATCTGTGAAACAGCTGTAGGGTCAAAATGCTCACTATACCCCTTGACATGTTCTGTGAGGGATGTGGTTTCCAAAATGGGGTCACTTTTAGGGGGTTTCCACTGTATTGGTACTTTGGGGGCTCTGCAAATGCAACATGGCACCCAAAAACTATTCCAGCAAAATCTGCCCTACAAAAGCAAAATAGCGCTCTTTCCATTCCGAGCCCCACCATGTACCCATTCAGCAGTTTAAGACCACATATGGGGTATTGCTGTGTTCAGGAGAAATTGTTTAACAAACTGTGGGGTGCTTTTTCTCCTTTAACCCCTTGTGAAAATTTAAATTTTGGGGATAAAGTGACGTTTTAGTAATTTTTCATTTATACATCCCAATGTTAGTAAAATCTGTGAAACAGCTGTGGGGTCAAAATGCTCACTATACCTCTTGATGAATTCTGTGAGGGGTGTAGTTTCCAAAATGGGGTCACTTTTAGGGGATTTCCATTGTTTTGGTACTCTATGGGCTTTGCAAATGCAACATGGCACCTGAAAACTATTCCAGCAAAATCTGCTTTTCAAAAGTCAGTGACGCTACTTTCCTTCTGTGCACTGCCAAATGCCCAAACATCAATTTACACCCACATGTGGGGTATTTCTGTGCTCTGGAGAAATTGTACCATAAACTGTGAGATGCATTTTCTCCTTTAACCCTTTGTGAATGTGTTAAATTTAGGGCTAAATGAAGGGATTAGTGGAAAAAAATGAAATGTCTAAATTTCACCTCAATATCGTTTTAATTCTTGTGAAATGCTTAAAGGATTAACAAACTTCCCAAATGCTGTTTTGAATTATTTCAGGGATGCAATTTTGAAAATGGGGTGATTTATGGGGGGTTTCTAATATATAGGCCTCTAACATCCAAAATAAATTAAAGGGCGATTAAAAGATATGCCAATATAAAGCAGAGATATGGTAGATAATATTTATTAATGTATTTGGGTGGTATGACTATCTGTCTGAAAAGCAGAGAATTTCATATTTTGAAAATGCGACTTTTTTCCAAATTTCCATCAAATATCCTATTTTTTTTATAAATAAATACAAAAATATTGATTAGTGTTTACCACTAACCTGAAGTACAATGTGTCACGAGAAAACAATCTCAAAATCACTTGTGTAAGTAAGTAAGAGTTTCAAAGTTCTTGCCACATAGAGTGACATATGTCAGTTTTGAAAAACAAGGCCTGGTCCTTAATGCACTTTTGGGCTGTGTCCTTAAGAGGTTAATGCCATATCTGGGTATAAACTGCTGTTTGGGCACAGCTGGGCACAAAAGGGAAGGAGCGCTATTTTGGTTTTTGAAGCACAGTTTGTTTTTTGGACACCATGCCACTTTTGCAGAGCCCCTGAATTATTAACCTTTAAGTGTTGCATTAATTTAATTTCCAGAAATGAATGTGCAGCTGATGGTGAAAAGTTAAAAATGAAATTTTTCCATAGATACGCCATTTCAGTGCCCGATATGTTGTACCCAACTTGTGTCTGCACAGACACACACTCCAAAAACTGTTAAGCGGGTATCCCGGGCACAACAGCTTTTGGAGAATTTGTCTGTGATACAAACCGGGCACAACATATTACACACTGAAATGACGTATTCCTGGAAAAATTGTCATTTTCTCATCAGCTGCGTATTCATTTATGGATAATAAATTATAGCAATGCTTGGGGGTTAAAAATGCTTAGTATACCCCTGGATAAAATCCTTCAGGGGTGCAGTTTCCAAAGTGGGGTCACATGTCAGGGGATTCCACTTTACTGGCGTTTCAACTCTCCAAAAGTTTCATGGTGCCCAAAAACCAAACCATCCAATCTGTGCTTCAAAAACCAAATAGCACTCCTTTCCTGCTGTGATCGGCTGTGCCCAAACAGCAGTTTATACCCACATATGACATTAAGTACAGTACAGACCAAAAGTTTGGACACACCTTCTCATTCAAACTATGAATTAACACATGTGGAATTATATAGTTAACAAAAAAGTGTGAAACAACTGAAAATATGTCTTATATTCTAGGCTCTTCAAAGTAGCCACTTTTTGCTTTGATTACTGCTTTGCACACTCTTGGCATTCTCTTGATGAGCTTCAAGAGGTAGTCACCTGAAATGGTTTTCACTTCACAGGTGTGCCCTGTCAGGTTTAATAAGTGGGATTTCTTGCCTTATAAATGGGGTTGGGACCATCAGTTGTGTTGTTCAGAAGTCAGGTGGATACACAGCTGATAGTCCAACTGAATGGAGTGTTAGAATTTGTATTATGGCAAGAAAAAAGCAGCTAAGTAAAGAAAAACGAGTGGCCATCATTACTTTAGAAATGAAGGTCAGTCAGTCCAAAAAATTGGGAAAACTTTGAAAGTGTCCCCAAGTGCAGTGGCCAAAACCATCAAGCGCTACAAAGAAACTGGCTCACATGAGGACCGCCCTAGGAAAGGAAGACCAAGAGTCAAGAGTCAAGACCAAGACTCACCTCTGCTGCGGAGGATAAGTTCATCCGAGTCACCAGCCTCAGAAATCGCAGGTTAACAGCAGCTCAGATTAGAGACCAGGTCAATGCCACACAGAGTTCTAGCAGCAGACACATCTCTACAACTGTTAAGAGGAGACTGTGTGCAGCAGGCCTTCATGGTAAAATAGCTGCTAGGAAACCACTGCTAAGGACAGGCAACAAGCACAAGAGACTTGTTTGGGCTAAAGAACACAAGGAATGGACACTAGACCTGTGGAAATCTGTGCTTTGGTCTGATGAGTCCAAATTTGAGATCTTTGGTTCCAACCAACATGTCTTTGTGCGACGCAGAAAAGGTGAACGAATGGACTCTACATGCCTGGTTCTCACCGTGAAGCATGGAGGAGGAGGTGTGATGGTGTGGGGGTGCTTTGCTGGTGACATTGTTGGGGATTTATCCAAAATTGAAGGAATACTGAACCAGCATGGTTATCACAGCATCTTGCAACGGCATGCTATTCCATTCGGTTTGCGTTTAGTTGGACCATCATTTATTTTTCAACAGGACAATGACCCCAAACACACCTCCAGACTGTGTAAGGGCTATTTGACCAAGAAGGAGAGTGATGGGGTGCTACGCCAGATGACCTGGCCTCCACAGTCACCAGACCTGAACCCAATTGAGATGGTTTGGGGTGAGCTGGACCGCAGAGTGAAGGCAAAAGGGCCAACAAGTGCTAAGCATCTCTGGGAACTCCTTCAAGACTGTTGGAAGACCATTACAGGTGACTACCTCTTGAAGCTCATCAAGAGAATGCCAAGAGTGTGCAAAGCAGTAATCAAAGCAAAAGGTGGCTACTTTGAAGAACCTAGAATATAAGACATATTTTCAGTTGTTTCACATTTTTTTGTTAAGTATATAATTCCACATGTGTTAATTCATAGTTTTGATGCCTTCAGTGTGAATCTACAATTTTTACAGTCATGAAAATACAGAAAACTCTTGGAATGAGAAGGTGTGTCCAAACTTTTGGTCTGTACTGTACGTTATACGTTATCCTGGGTACACCAGTGTCATACATGTGGGCATAAACTGCAGTTTGGGGATTCAGTGCTGATTCAGATGTTTGGGATCTGGGTGCCATGTCATGTTTGCAGAGCCTGTAAGGTACCATAACAGTGGATTCCCCCAGTTTTGAAAACTGCACTCCTCAAAGAATTTATCAAGGGGTGTAGTAAACATTAGTATCCCAGACGTGACTTCATAGTGGATGGTGAAGAGTGAATATGTAAGCTCTGCAGAGTACATTGGGAACACCAAATTCCCTACTATTTCCCAAGAAGTTCCTATTATTGGGGGGGTCACTCTGGGGGTCAATTCTGGTTTATTATCCCTCGTAAGATCTAAATCTGGTTTGTCCCCTGATATACGCTCACACAGCTTATACATTCCCTTCCTGACACAGCCAGTTGTGTTCTAATGATTTGGCGATTTTTGGGGTTTTTGTCTTCACATTGTACGAGCTCTATTTACTTTATTTTTCTGGTGATGTAGTCATATGAGGGCTTGTTGTTTGCGGTATGAGATGTATTTTGTAATGACATCATTTTTGGGTGCCTATAACTTATTAAATAAATTTTATTAACTCTTTCTTGGTGGATTAAAAAAAAAGAACAAAAACAAAAAAAAACATAAATTCTGGCATTGTGCAGTGTACAGCGTAAGTAACATGTTACCTTTATTCTGCGGGTTGGTACGATTACGGCAATACCTCATTTATATTGTTTTTTTATGCGATACTAATTTTGCAGAACAAAAACCATTTGGGGTCATAAATCAATTATTTTTACATCGCCATCTTCTGAGATGCGTAATATTTTTATTTTGCAGTTTACAGAGTTGGTTTAAGGATTATTTTTTGCAGGACAACCTGTGCTTTTTATTGGTACTGTTTTGGTCACTTTTTGATCACTTTTTCTGGCATATTTTGTAAGGCAAGATGGCGAAAAATCATTACTTCCGTTTTTTTTTGCGACGTTCACCGTGCACGTTAATTATTGTTTTATTTTTATTGTACAGGTTGTTACGGACGCGGCAATACCAAATATGTATTGTTTTTATTAATTTTTAGGGTTTTTTATATAATTCATTTTATATAGGAAAAGGGAATTTTTGGGGCTTTATTATTTTATAAATTTTTTTTCACATACTTTATTTTTTTTTGCACTTTTTTTTACTTTTTCATGTGTCCCATTAAGACACCTGAGCCAACGATGCTTTGATCATTGGCTCAGTACTATAGACTGCAAGACACGAGCATACAAGTGTCTTGCAGTCTATACAGGAAGTCAGCGCTATGCAGACGCATAGTCTGACTTCCGGAGGTTCCAGCAGGATCAACCAGGTAGTGGGGTCTCCAGGCAGCCTGGGGTCACTGGCCAGACCCCGGGCTGCAGATTATAGATACCGGCCCGATCTTGCCGCCGGGGGTGCCAAGGAGGGCGGCAACATGGCGGAACCCCTTGGATGCTGCGGTCATGTTTAACCGCGGCACCCAAGGGGTTAAAACATCAGATCGGAACTCAGTTCTGACCGGAGGTTATGGAGCAGGGTGTTAGCTGTCAGTTACAGCTAACACCCGGTTCCGATGCTGCCCGCCCAGATAGCGAGCAGGCAGCTGGCCTCGAGTGTAGTATTACGCCCCATTGTTTGAAGTACCTTGCACCCAGGACGTAATAGTACGTCCAAGGTCGTTAAGGGGTTAAAACTCCTTGTCTGTCTTTCCTGCCTCTGCTGCTTAGTCTGCTTAGCTGCAGGGAAAGGCCTTTTTTTCAGCTGTTGCTTATAATGGGCCGGCCAGACAGGTATGCTGCCTTTGAGTGTCCTCGCTGAACCCTTTGTGGCTATGTAAGCCTTGCATTCCTTTTTTTATTGCGATGCACAGCGTTTCCGTTTTCTCCATTTCTTCTATATAAGTCTGCTGCTTCCTTTCCTCTGCCTCTTTGTTGTTTGGCAGAGAGTGTGCATGCTGGGCATTCTAGTTCAACAGACTTGTACTGTTGTTGCAGTTTTTCTTCTGGTTTTCTTGCTATTTACTCTTACACTTGCGGTAAGATGTCATCCTCTGCGTCTGGTGGTGATGAGTCCTCCAGGTAACTCTGTGTCTAGGCACAAACATCTAAACTGTGGCTCCTGTGAAATTCCCTTGCCTGATGGTTACAATTTCAATACATGCCACAAGAGCTGCTTGGGCAGCCCAGTGGCTCAGAGGTTGACACTGCAGCCTCACATCGCTGGAGTCCTCTGTTTGAATCCTGCCAGGGGTGACATCTGCAGGGAGTTTGTGTGTTCTCCCTCTCTTTGTGTGGGTGTACTCCAGTTTCCTCCCACACTCAAAGGCTTGCTGGTGGGGGGTATGGATTGTGAACCCTATATGGGACAGTGACTGTCGGTGTCTGTGGTGTGCTGTGGAATATGATGGCGCTTCTTTCATACGATCTGATGAGGTATTCAGGATCATAGAGGAAGCTAATTCTTCATCTGAGGATTCAGATAAGGATATAGCAAAACTGCTTTTTCCTCTGGAGAAAATTTAGAAATTACTGAAGTCCATCAGGTCAAGGGACCATGATGTTGACCGTGGGGAAGCCTCTAGTTCCACCTGTAGGGGGCCTAGGAACTTCAAAGTGGACAACATGCTTAAAAGAGCTATGTCCACCGAGTGAAAACACCCAGAGAAGACCTGCGTGTTATCCAAGAGGTTCAAGACACTCTTCCTAATAGCTGAGGACCAGTTGGGACTTGGATCCACCACCTAAGCTTGTCATGGCAGTCGCCAAATTGTACAGGTGAACACTTGTACCCTCTGAGGATGGGTCTAGCCTTCAGGACCCCATGGACTACCGGGCAGAGTGCTCCCTAAGGAAAGCGTATACGGCTTTCAATGCACAGTGGTATCGCTACTAGTGAGGTAGCTAAGAAGTTGTGCTCCAGCCTATCTTCATTAAAAAGAGATATTGATTTGGGGGTCTCCAGGGACGAATTGTTGTCCTCTTTTAAGGGTATAGCCCTTGAGGCGGATTACCTCAATTAAACCTCTTCTCCAGGTGAAGTTATCTGCCAAGTCTAGGACTTCGGCTGCCCGTCACCCCCTATGGTTAAAACCTTGGAGGGTGGATTATGCCTCAAAATTTAATATTTGTGGGCAGAACACGATACAAGGACTAGTGGGAAAGGAAGGAAAGGCCTTCCGTGGTCAGGGCAGACAGCGTCGTAGAGGACAATCTCCTCAAAGACTGCCACCTGTAAGAGGTCAACATGTGGACGTTCTAGGTTCCTGAGTGGGAACTCCACCCGTCTTTTTTTCCATGATGACAGGAAAATCAGAAAGCTAAATTTCTGACTGTTACCTTCCCCCTTCTCCAAGACACGAAGTTCCTGTGGGGGTAACAGATTCATGGGTCTTGGAGATAATCCGGTCCAGTTCCAGCATAGTTTTTTCTACAGATTTATACAGACCTCTCGCCTCCCTACAGTTCATCACAACGTCAAGGGTCTGGAATTTATTCTTCAGTATTTCTCGTTCCAAAACCTTCAGGAGACTAGTTGATAATAGACCTATGATACCTCAGCAGAGCTATCACAAAAAAAAAAAAAAATGGAAACATCTGTGATATCCATTCTCCAGCAAGGAGATTTCATGACCACTCTGAACCTAAAGGACGTGCACCTCCACGTCCCTATTCTTCCTGCTCACAGGAAATACTTAAGAATTGCAGTGGTTGTAAAGGGTTGGCTGAGACACCTCCATTTCACCGCACTTCCATTCAAGATAACGTCAGCACCCTACGTATTCACCAAGGTGGTATCCATGGTAGCTGAGTCACTGAGAATCCAGAGGTTTTGAATGCTCCTTTTCTGGAAGACTGGCTGTTAAAAGTCTCTCAAGAGAAGGCCTACTACAGCATCTATCTATCTATCACAATGAATTTCCTCCAACATTTGGGGTGGATTATAAATTGGGGAAAGTCCCAAACATTACCAGCAACCCAGAAAACATCTCTAGAGATCATACTTGATTCAGGCCTAATGAAAATATCTCTTCCTCCTCCAGAAGGGAAAGAATCATCAAGGCCGCAAAATTTCTGCTGGTTCATCAGCCAATCACCATCAGGACAGGCATAAAGTTTTGGGATTGATGTCATCAGCTGCAGAAGCAGTCCCTTGGGAAGTCCTGTTGGCCTGGAATCACAAAACCAGCGATCTAGACAGAAGTTGTTTTTTTTTCCTGTCTCAGGAAGCCCGCTCTTCCCTCAAGTGGTGGATTTGGCTAAAAAAATGGAAACTCCACAGTCCAGCCTCGCTGGACACTGTTGACTACACATGCATCACTCAAAGGTTGGGGAGCCCACCTGAACGACAGTCCAGCCCAAGGGCATTGTAATTCCCTCGAGAAGATGATGTCATCCAATTGGAGAGAACTCCGAGCAGTACGACTGGCACTACTTTACTTTGCTGACCAGTTGAAGGACAAGGCAGTCCGTGTAAGATCGGACAATATGACGACCGTCCTTTATTTAAACAAGCAGGGAGGAACTCGGTCACAACCTCTTCTAAACAAAGTGGGGAAGATCTTGAGTTGGGCAGAGAAGAACTTAACCCATCTTTCTGCCGTACATATCTGAGGGTCACTCAATGTATTGGCGGATCAATTGAGTCGCAGCATCACTGTTCCAGGGGAATGGTCTATCTATCCAGAAGTCTTTCAAGCAATCACCCTGAAATGGGGTCATCCAGAGATAGACCTGATGGCAAGCAGACTCAATGCCAAGGTAGAGAAGTTCTGCTCTATACAAGGAGGACAATCCCTTGGCTGTGGATGCCCTGTCCATCCTTTGGAGGTTCAGGCTGGCATACATATTCCCTCCAATCTCCATGATACCAAGGGTATTGATGAGGATCAGACAGGATCAGGTCTACAGAGATTGGTATCATTCCATTCTGGCCAAAGAGAGCTTGGTTTTCCCATCTCATTCAAATGAGTCACGGGATATACTGGAGGCTTCCCCCGATTCAGAACCTGGTGTCTCAAGGGCCCAGGCTCTGCCAGGATCTGAAATCCTTCAATCTGACAATCTGAAGATTGACCAGTACCTATTACGATCTAAAGGACTCTCAGGAGCCGTCTTAAGCACTCTCTCTCTCGGTAGAGCAGAATCTACAAATAAAAATTACACCTGCAACTGAATCATCTTCATCTCCTGGGCATCAGGTAGAGGAATTGAGAGCTTGGATCCTTCCATTCCAGAGATCCTGGAATTCCTTCAGGACGGCTTGGACAAGGGCCTTAGCCCTTTCACTTGAAAGCTCAGATTGCTGCCCTTTCAGTCTGCTTAGATAAGCAGCTATCTGCAGACCCGCTGGTTAAAAGATATTTTAAGGGTGCATTCAGGCTTAGTCCACCTGTTACGTTATGTGATTCTCCCCTTGGAGCCTCTAGAAGAGGTTGAGATTAAATTTCTCACACTAAAGACAGTGTTCCTTTTGGCCATAACCTCAGCTCAGAGAGTTGGTGAGTACAACTAAGATTTATGCCAGGGTTCCTCCCTAAGGTACCCTCATATTCTAACCTAAACCAGGTTATCTCATTACCAGTTTTCTATCCCAGTCCATCATCTCCGGAGGAAGTTAAACTTCAATCCCTGGATGTGGCCAGATGCCTCGGAATTTATATTCAGAGATCTCGGCCTTTTAGATGGTCAGAGAATTTTTTTCTACCATTTGCTGGGATAAATAATGGGCTCAAGGCCTCTAAAGCCTCTTTGGCATAATGAAGCCATAAAATTGGCTTTCACTTCACAGGGGTTAGACCCCCTGAGTTTGTTTGAGCTCATTCTATAAGAGCCATTTCTACCTTTTGGGTGGAATGAAGCTCTGTTCCTTGGCAACAAATTTGTTCGTCAGCTTCTTGGAGCGCTCTCCATACTTTTGTTAATCATTACAGATTTAACACCCCGAGTATGGAGGCCACTTCTTTGGCCATTCTGTGTGTGAAAGATCCTCCGTGCGCCAAACCGCTTTGGCCCCACCTGGAGTCCTCTTTCATATAAAAACCACACTCACCGCCAGTGAGTGCCGGGTTCACCAGATAAATACAAGACAAGCCTTCTAAATTTTATATATTTATTAACCCCTAAATGGGTCGGTATTAAAATCTAACATATACAGATCAGAACAGATATGCAGACATATGCAAGCATTAACAGTTACTAGTTGCAAGATACAGTACAAATAAAATAAAAGGGATTAAAGGTGAAATGATTACTTTACCACACATGTCCTTGATGTGGTTCTATAGTTCAACACTCACACATGGCATGTGTGAGTCACCAGTGGAGGCTTTTCAGCATGTGGCATTAACTCCTAGCATGTGGCATCACAGAACAATAATCCAGCCTGCATGCTCTCATAACAGTCTCTCAGCATTAGTCCAATAGTCTCTCTCAGTCTCTTGTAGGCTCATCATCGTCAGCAGCAGCATTCCAACCTGCCTGCTCATAGTAGCATCTCAGTCAAAGTCTCTCTCAGTGGAAGTCTGTGATGGTCTCAGCCCAAAAACTCCATAGCATGATCTCTTAGTGTAATCTCCTGCATCATCTCCCCCCACAGACCTCTTACCTCATCTGTTATACCCATTATGCCCCCTCCCAGAATGAGGTCACCGGCGACAGTACGTCTGATGAGTTAATTCAATCACGTTCAGACCCTTTGTATGTAGATGAGACAAAGTGAATTGATACCCTGTTATCAGTCATATCTGAGCAACAGCCCAGGCGTGAACAATGCACTATTGTTTGATCAGCCAGGGCTGTATAGGAATACAATGGAGCCCTATTGTTCCAGCCTAGACGCTACTGCCAATATGCACCTAGGCTTGTAGCTGCGCACAGTATGCAAGCAAGGAAGAAGGGATATCCTATACCCAGAGACCAAAATATAGCTGAGTTATGGCCATATTTAGGCAGAATCATCACACTGTGTTAAAATCAATTTTTCTAGAGGGCCATCCCTAGGGTTTTTCTTGCTAGATCCGCAATATTGTGCTGCTGTGGGACAACAGGGGAGTGTAGATTATGATGTTCATCTGTTTTCCCTTAGTCCCAACAGCAGCACAAGGTTCCCTCCCTATGTGTTATGTATTTGTCTTTATAATTACACGCTGGAGGGTTGGTACTTCCTTCCTTATATTGAGGAAGGGGAGGGGTTACAGTTAACTATTTGTTGTTCATTAAAAATTCCATTCTGTCCTACCAGCACACAGGGGCAGAAATACCCCCACTATTGTACTGCTGTTGGGACTAAGGGAAAACAGATTAACATCATAATCTACACTTATACCTGTCTTTATTATGCTAAATTCACATTAGTGTTGACTCTCCATTGTTCTGTCACTTTTAAAATAAAATGTGAAAAAAATAAGAAAAAAGTTATGGACTCAGAATTTGGAAACACAAAAAAATTTAGATTTCAAAGAAGAGTATTTTTGCGTAAAATTAGTAAAATGTAAAAAAAAATACATAGTATCTATGTAGTAATCAGAAGAAAGTTATAAAAAATGTATAATGCAAAACTCAATGGGTGAATTCCTGCTTTTTATACCCCCCCCCCCCCCAAGAGTTAATAAAAATGAATCAATAAATTATGCACCATAAAATGGAGCCATTGGAAAAAAAAAATTCATCAAGCAAAATACGTTCTTTTAAAACATTTCCCCATTGTGCTCTACACAATGTACTATATATAACATATGGTAATGGACCTGAAATCTCTTCACTGACATAGTCCAACAAGTCCTATATTCTTTCATGTAATTTACAGTAGCAATAACGTTATTAGGTCTGAACTAAATATACACAGATGTTATCTCAATGGTGACCATATAATGCAGACCACCATATTCTACACACCAATACTAAAGCATGTAAAACCATTCTCTTCTTTAAACACAGGAAATTGATTGGGGATCTCATGGCTTAAACACACACAGATTACATAAATTCTTTTGCTTTAACATTTAATCCTGTATATATGGAGTAAAACATAGAAACATTTTTATGTGATAGCATCTAATGCCTGCAGGTCTGTATTCTTGACGTCATCTCACAGTCGGCTGCATATCTTCCACCTGCACAGAAATAGAAAAACACTTCTCTGTGCGCTGGATGTGCCTATAGTATAGTCAAAGCTTTTGACTTTATTGCAGATGTTTAACCAATTCCTATAAATATATCACTGACTGTGTTATATTGTGTTACCTAAATGAAAAAGTAAATTTAGTATTTTTTTTTTATTTTGAATGTCACTTCCTTAATTTTTACAAATTTTGCCAATTCTTTATGCTAGTTGGTACGGTCTCCTTTATACATTACACCCCTGTCCTCTCAGCAAATATTTGGGATTTGCTGAATCATATTCATTTTTGTTTTTCAAATAAAAAAGTATATTTCAGTGACCTGAAATAAAACTAACTAGAGTGCAATACAACTAACAGTTGAAAGTTTACATCTAGCCTAGTTATGTCTCAATTCTAAGGACAAAACATTATAATGACACTGACCCCCACTGACTGTTCCCATATGCCACATTACACTCACTATACTCTGTGCATTAATTTTCTAATTATTAGTGCCATACAGAGCTCACATAAAAGTGTTACACTATTTCACTGTATGTGATAATGATTAGATTTAGGTACATTGCTAAATGTTTGTACATCACCGGTGCCCAAATAATTGCCCATACAAATACCGAATAACACCACTGTACAAAAGAAATAGAAGTGTTCATAGTTTATTTTTGTCAATTAACAAAATGAAGTGAATGAAAGAGAAATCTAAATCCTATCAATATTGGGTGTAACCTTTACCCTTTGCCTTCCATCACTTCTTCTTAGTACACTTGTAGACAGTTTATGAATGAACTTGGCACAGAGGTTACAAACATCTTGGAGAACTAAGCACACATCTTCTGTGGATGTAGGTTTGCTCCACTCCTTCTGTGTCTTCATGTAATCCCAGACAGACTGCATGATGGTGAGATCAGGGCTCTGTGATGGCCATATCATCACTTCCAGGCCTCCTCCTCCAAAGAGAGTCCACACCAAATAGCGATGTGATTTATATTTCTCTTTTGTTCATTCACTTCATTTTGATAATTGACAAAATTATTACTTTGGGGCACACTTTGTTTCCACATCTGTCTGAATGCTTGAAACCTTTGCACAGTACTGTGTATATAGATACTGTATATATTTTTTATATATATATATATATATATATATATATATATATATATACAGTGGCATTCAAAAGTTTGGTCAAAATGACTATCACTATCATTGTTAGGAAAGGCCAAGTGATGCAAATTTTACAGCTTTATAAATACCCAGCCTCCTCTAACTTTGTGTCAACAAACAGCAGCCATGGGTCCACAAAGCAGAAGAAGGCTATATGAAGATATCAAAGCGTTTTCAAGTTGCCCTTTCCTCAGTTCCAAATGTAATTTAGAAATGGCAGTTACCAGGAACAGCGGAGGTCAAGATAAGGTCTGGAAGACCAAGAAAAATTTCAGAGACAGCTGCTCGTAGCATTGCCAGAGTGGCAAATCAGATCCACGCTTGACTACAAAAGACATTCAGGAAGATTTAGCAAACTCTGGAGTGGTGGTACATTGTTCTACTGTTCAGCGATATCTGCACAAATATGGCCTTCATGGAAGAGTCATCAGAAGAAAACCTCTCCTGCGTCCTCACCATAAAATTCACCGTCAGAAGTTTGCAAAAGAACATCTAAACAAGTTGTAAGGGAATTGGCAGTTGAGCAGAAACAAGGAAAGAAGAGAATAACAGAGACAGTGAGCCCTAGACTGGACCCAGCCCCTGTCCCTGCCTACTTGCCTGACTGGCCTAGGTGACAGCCGACAACTTGGAGCCGATCCCTTCTCTAAATAAGTGGCACACAGAACAAGACAAGACAAACAACACAGAAGAGGAGTCAGCAAACCAAGGTAGTCAAGGAAGCCAAAGCCAGAGGTAACACAGTAGCGACAGCTTAGCAAGGACAAGGTCACAGGAGAGAGTCACAAAAGGCAGTGCCCATGAGTGAGCTGATGACCTGTTTATAGCAAGTCCAGAACCTGCCCCAGAATTGATTGGTATACATTCTGTCAGTCACACAGGCAAGGCTAAGATTAACTATCTGAGGAACAGAAAGAAACATGGTGCAGAAGACGGGTGTGGCTGAAATTCAATTATATAGTAGTATTACTAGGACAGTGTTCATAATGAGCAACAAGAACCTTAAGCAAGGAATCAAGCTGAACACGTCTCCTGCGCCGCAGCATGCGAGTGGAAGCTGGCGCAGAAACCCGAATAGGCAGAGACGTTACACAAGCCTGATGCATTTTGGAAACAAGTCCTGTGGACCAATGAGATTAAAATAGAACTCTTTGGCAACAATGGTATGTTTGGAGAAAAAAGGGCACAGAATTTCAGGAAAAGAACATCTCTCCAACCAATAAGCATGGGGGTGGATCAATCATGCTTTGGGGTTATGTTGCAGCCAATGGCATGGCGAACATTTCATGGGTAGAGGGAAGAATGGATTCAATTAAATTTCAGCAAATTATGAAGCAAACATAACACCATCTGTAAAAAAGCTGAAATTGAAAAGAAGATGGGTCTACAAATGGATAATGATCCTAAACACACGTCAAAGTCCACCATAGACTACCTAAAAAGGTGCAAGCTGAAGGTCTTACCATGGCCCTCACAGTCCCCTGATCTGTACATCATTAAAAATCTGTGGCTAGACCTCAAAAGAGCAGAGCATGCAAGATAAGCCAGGAATCTCACAGAACTAGAAGATTTTTCCATGGAAGAATGGATGAAAATCCCTCAAACAAAAATTGAAAGACTCTTGGCTAGCTAAAAAGGGGGTGCTACTAGGTACTAACCATGCAGGGTGCCAAAACTTTTGCATCGGGTCATTGTTATTTTGAAAATGTAAAATATGAAAATATATATTTTTTTCCCCAAAAAATACATTGGGAATGTGTCATCTTTAATGTTATACCTTTTGAATATCATTTTATCTTGAACTCACTTAACTGTTCACAATAACAGTCATTTTGACCAGTGGTGTCCAAACTTTTGCATGCCACTGTATATATATATACTGATAATCAAATCTCTCCAAACGAATTACCCCTTTGAGATGATCATCCTCTTATCCACAGCAGATTTCCAGTTCTACCATCTATTATGCATATTGGTCTTCTTCAGAAGACCACACCCGAGAGGGGCATTTTTCATTGTGTCTTTGGTTGGCTCACACACAAATGCATATGTAAAAGTATTGCAAATCTGTATTCTCCTCTGGAGGATTTGAACACTTGGTGAATGCCTACAATTTTTTGTTGTTTTTGTTGCTGACATCGGGCATTACTCTTGAATAACTTACACATGGATATACCATGCAGCTGTCCAGCAGGACCAACTTCAAGTGATTTTCATAATCAAACCCATTCTTACACATAGGAACAGACCCATGTGCTGTTCTTTGCCAGTCCCAAAGACTCTGCCTGACCACCGCTCCATTCAAACAGGGTCAAGGGACAGGTAGACAACCCCCATTCTTTCAATTGGTTGGGGCCCCAGCAGTCACCCCCCTACTGATCAGACACCTACAAGTTATCCTGTGCATAAACAATAACTATTCATTATGATAAAATCCATTTAAAGCATAGCCTTAGCGAAAAAGAAAACAGCGGATAACAATATGACACAAGATTTCTCCCAGTAAACTCATTTGACTAAAATTGGGGTATATGCCCTCTTTTGTTACTATATGCAGAAACAAGTATAACACTAGCTTACTGTTACTGCACATTGCGAAAGTCTTTGCTGAACTGGAAGCTGCATTATTTATGAGTACCACAGGTGTGGTGATCTATATTTATGTATGGTCAAAAGACGCTAACAATCAGATCTTAATTACCCTTCAGTACTAGAGGCCATATTCAGAGAGGTAAATCTGTTATACAATGGCCATGGTTTCATCAACACACTAGGAGTGTTCTCTGTGCGTAGAGTACTCTATATTCCTCTTTGTTGTGTATAAGCCTCTTTGGAGAACAACACAACAATTATAGGAGTGGACTCAACTCTCTGATGATAAGAGAGAAAAACATCATAATGACAACCCTACCGCACTCTAAAAATACTCTTCTTTTAACTTTAAAGTACACACGGTGTAAGTGTTTGGGTACATTCATTGCGTCTGATGTCACATAACAACAGTTTTCTCTATGTGCATCTTATAAATTATTTCTATTCTTGCTCCCTACTGACATATAAGAATTTATAATTAAAGGGAATGTTTTTAAAAATGTATTAAAACCAGTGAAATATATCACTTTTTTTCTAATCTGTTTTTATTTTCCCATTGTAGATTTTTTAATTCTATTTTCTATACATGATTATGTGGGCTGCCATCTTGCCTGAGCCTCTCCTCTAGTTTGTTAACAGCATTCAGGCCTTATTCACATGACAGTGCTGCTTCTGACGGATCTAACTTCCGTTAAAAAAAACAGATATTGATGTCCATTTTTGACTTCCGTTATTCATCCGGTCCATTCCCTTTTTCCATTTTTTTTATAGCCAAGCGTCATTCTGTATTGCATCAGTTGCTAACTATCAGTGAAAAAAAATGGATGAATTTCATTGGTCTTTCTCTTTTGCCCCAATCCACTCATCCGTTTTTAACAGACATAAAACGGACATCAATCCGTTTTACATGCCTTAAAAATGTTTCTATTGATTTCTATTGGGTCCTGGGTCCGTGAAAATAAACAAAGATAGAACTAGATAGACCATTTTTCTCTGCCTTAGGCCTTATACCCCTGGCCGTGTCGTTTTTCACTGACTTAAAGTGAACCAATCACCATGAAAATTCAGAGTAATCTGCAGGCAGCATGTTATAGAGCAGGAAGAGCTGAGTAGACTGATATATAGTTTTGTGGGAAAATATATAATCTGTCATTTATTTCTATGCTTAGAAGGAGTAATTAAGTCCAGCGTGTGGGCCTAACAGTGAGTGACAGCTATATCTGTATGCACAAAAACTGTTAGGACTGCCCCTGGACTCAATTACTCCTTCCAAGCACAGAAAGAACAGAGAAATAAATGTATACATGACAAGTTATACTGAATCTTTTCCCACAAAACTATATATCAATCTGCTCAGCTCCTCCTCCTTTCATGGTGACAAGTTCCCTTCAAAGAGGACCTTTTACATCCGCTGGCACCGGCTGTATTATATACCACTAGAAACTGACAGGGCACTGGGTGGGCCTTACAACCTAGCATCTGCCCTTCAGACGCTACTGATAAGGTCAAAATACCCTTTGTGGGCCAGATGACCAGGTTCCCGAGGCATTGACACCAGACACAGAGTGTTGGTATGAACCCTCTTTCTTAGCCGAATACAGGGGCGCACTGACATACTTTATTAAGGCAACATAAGTTCATATAGCAGCAAGTATAGGAAAGGGTTAACATAGCAACGTAAGTCCTCATGTTCAATCCTAATTGGTGTAGTATATCTTGAATGCATAGATAACAGATATAAGCAGTTCTGTATACAGTATGGTCAGCCATCTCCTGTCTTGCGCTGTGATTCAGGGACCTGTCTTCTGGCAGCAAACCAAGTCTTTTTGGACACAAAGGATTCTCACTTTGGTATGCAGACACTATCTGGTAGTGTAACATTACATCACACTCAGTTTCAAGCATAAACAACCACATCTAATATTCAGCTTTAAGGATAACAATGTTTTTTACACACAATACACCTTAAGCAGATATGAAAATCTAAAACAGATATAAAAGTATCATTATGATCCTTTACACTACCGTTGAGGTGGTGTTCCTTACCGCCCAGCAATGAGGCTGAGCAGTAAGATCTACCCATCTGATGGTGAAGGGATATCGGTGCTAGAACTAACAGCACCAATAACTCCGGCACCTGGGCGCGTACAGCTGACAGTGGATTGAATTCAGCGCACTGTCAGATTTCTAGCGGTATATAATACTGCCTGTGCCAGCGGATGTGAAAGGTCCTCCGTGAAAAATGGCCATGTCTGTCCCTGCAAGCTCACGGATGGCTATGAATAATGGCCATGCAATGGCCGTTTTTGAAACTGGTGTGGTTGGCTATTATACAACCCATGAATTTGAATGGGTCTAACCACATGGCACTTTTTAGGTATGCTTTGAAGGCCATGTGAATATACACATTGAATTCAATTTGTTGTTAAAATCGTCGTATAAAAAGGAACATTAACCCTTTCCCGCTGCAGGCGATTTTCAATTTTGACTCCCTGCCTTCCAAACCCCATAACTTAATAGGTAATAATAGGTATGCATAGGGCATTTTTTTGTGGGTCCAGATATACACTTTAGTTATACTATTTTGCAGAATGTCTTTTGCTATTGCTTTTTTTCCAAATTTTTAAGAGAGGTGAAACTGTGAAAAAACAGCGGTCTGCCTCTTTTGATTTTTTTTTTCCCAATACAGCGTTCATCGTTTGGGAAAAATTTTTTATATGTTTGTAAACCGGGTGTTTTCGGACACAGGGATATCTAATGTGTATGTGTTTCATTTTATTTTTTTACATTTTATATATATATATATATATATATATTCTAGGGAAAGGGGGTGAAATTTGAATTTTTAATTCCTTTTATAATTTTTTTTACTGTATTTATTAGACCCCTTAGGGGTCTGGAACCCCAGAGTCTGATCACTAATGCAATGCATTACAATGCTAATGCATTGCAAAATGTGGGCACTTTTATTACAGGCTGCATAGAACAGCCTGCAATAGAAGTGAATGCCAGATAAAGCCTTCATAGTCTCCCAGCAACAGATCGCTGGATCAATAGATCCCCTTCATGGCCGTGATCAGTGTATTATACAGCAAAGACCCAGCACCTCCCTTTGGCTCCAAAACTGCTCCCTGTGCTATTCCAGACTCCAGAGATGACGTCAGAGACCATAGCCGTAGGTCTCATGACATAATGACAATATGTCAACTTACGTCATCTCTTGAGGCTGGAAGAGCAAGAGACAGCAGCTGTGGAGTGCAGGGGAAGTGAGTAACATTGTTTTCTATGTTTATTCACCTTCTATAAGCTTCCACTAATCATAGACTGAGGGTCTGAAGAGACCCCAGAGTATATTAGTAGTTTGTGGGTGACGAACTCGAAATTGTTAGAAAATCCCTATGTATGTGAGATTTTTTAATTTTATTAATGTAGGGGCCACTCAGAGATTAAACTGTGTGGAGGACCACTATAGGACATTATACTGTGTAGAGGGCCACTATGGGACATTATACTGTATGGAGGGGCCACTATTAGACATTATACTGTAAGGTGGCCACTATGGCACATTATACTGTATAGAGGGGCCACTATTGGACATTATACTGTAAAGTGTCCACTATGGGACATTATACTGTATGGAGGGGCCACTTTTAGACATTATACTGTAAGGTGGCTACTATGGGACATTATACTGTATAGAGGGGCCACTATGGGACATTATACTGTATGGAGGGGCCTCTATGTGACTTTATACTGCATGGAGGGGCCACTCTGAGATATTATACTGTATTAAGGAGATACTATAGGACTTTATACTGTATGAGGGCCACTATGGGACATTATACTGTATGGGGGCCACTATGGGACATTGCACTGCATGGGGGCCACTATGGGACATTCTACTAAGTGTGGGGACACTGAGGAGGCCATTATACTACATGTCGGGGCACTGAGGGGACCATTTCATAATTGTTAAGAAAAGCTCAAAATGAAGCCTTATTTTGTTAACGTTTAATGTTTATTAGTGACTACTTTGGGGGGTACGTTTTCTCACTAGGGGGTACTTCACTTGAAAACGTTGAGAACCACTGATATACAGCATGATCATGGCCATAGGCAGTAATAATCTGGAGCCAACTGTAAAGTGGCCACTATGGCACATTATACTGTGTAGAGGGGCCACTATTGGACATTATACTGTAAAGTGTCCACTATGGGACATTATACTGTATGGAGGGGCCACTTTTAGACATTATACTGTAAGGTGGCTACTATGGGACATTATACTGTATAGAGGGGCCACTATGGGACATTATACTGTATGGAGGGGCCTCTATGTGACTTTATACTGCATGGAGGGACCACTCTGAGATATTATACTGTATGAAGGAGCTACTATAGGACTTTATACTGTATGAGGGCCACTATGGGACATTATACTGTATGGGGGCCACTATGGGACATTGCACTGTATGGGGGCCACTATGGGACATTCTTCTCAGTGTGGGGACACTGAGGAGGCCATTATACTACATGTCGGGGCACTGAGGGGACCATTTCATACCCCTCACTAGGGGGTACTTCACTTGAAAACGTTGAGAACCACTGATATACAACATGATCATGGCCATAGGCAGTAATAATCTGGAGCCAACTCATTGAGTAGTTTTCTAGACACAGTCTGTGCTGGAAGGAGGACTAAATAAGTTGTGAAATAGTCTATTGTCAGTAATGGATGCAATTTTGGGTGAGTGTCATCTATTTTGTAATCTTATCTGTAATGTAAATGTAGTGGCTGCAAAAAGAAAAAAAACCCTACAGAATTGGAAAGTGTCAGTCTATTATTAGGTTTAGTGGCCTAATTGTAGGCTTTAATAATTTTTCAAAAATATAGATAGTGACATGGAGAACTCCTTAAATTATCCTCACAAATTCTTAACTGCTTCCTGATGCAGCCATCTTTCAATATAGTTTTTGTTTTTTTACTCCCCGCCTTCCAAAAGCCATGGGATCAAGTTCTGAGGGAAAAAGTAGGAAGGATAGCTCAGGAAATGTTAGCTTAGTGTGTGAAGGTGTTAGTAGTATAATGTTGTACCGTGTTAGCCATAGAAAGTAGTGGCAGTGTGAAGAAATCAGACAATACCTTTTAGAGGCTAACTGAGTATATGTGTGAAGGTGTAGAACAATGTGATCAGGTCATGTGATAAGCCTGTCTGAACAGATGTCATTTTAGGTCATTTTTGAAGCTGCCACAGTTGGGTATTAATCTGATTGTCCTGGGTAAAGCATTTCAGAGCAGCGGTGCAGCTTGAGAAAAGTTTTGTAGATGGGAGTGGGATGTTCGGATAACAGGATATAAGTCTAAGATCATTGGCAGTATGTAGAGGACTGTTAGGGTGGTAGAAAGTGGCAAGAGAGGAGATGTAGAGAGGTGCAGCGCTATGGATGGATTTGTGGGTGAATGTGATAATTTTATATTGTATTCTGTGATGGATGGGAAATCAGAGCAGCGACTGGCACAAGGTAGATGCATCTGTGTATCAGTTTGAGTCTGGCGCCTGTATTCAGGACAGATTGTAGAGTGGATAGTGTAGTAAGAAGAAGCCAAATTACTAGAGAATTGCAATAGTCAAGACGAGAGAGAATCAGAGCGACAATGAGGGTTCTTGATGTTTCCACAGTGAGAAAAGGGCAGATTCTGGAGATGTTTTTAAGGTGCAGATGACAATAGTGTGCAAGTGTCTGAATATGTGGGGTGAAGGTGAGATCTGAAATACAATCAATACAACCTGCTTCGGTGTAATAAGACTGCAAATGAAAATGGGTATATCAGGGTTAGGTCAGTTAGTAGAGGGAACACAAGAAGTTCGATTTTTGAAAAATTCAATTTCAGATAAAGAGAAAACATGATGTTAGAGACAGTCACTGGTGCTCTGTATTAGTGCAGGGGTGATGTCACGGAATGAGGTATATAGTTGGGTGTCATCAACATAAAGATGGTATTGAAAGCCAAATCTGCTGATGGTTTGTACAATAGGGGCTGTGTAGAGAGAGAAGAGGAGGAAGCCTAGGACTGAGCCCTGAGGAACCCCAACCGCAAGGGTCAGAGGATAAGAAATAGCACCAGCGAATGATACACTAAATAAGTGGTCAGAGAGATAGGAAAAAAACCAAGAGAGAGCGGTATCCCTGAGGCCAATAGAGTGGAGCATAGTGAGGAGGAGTTTGTGGTCTACAGTGTTACTGTAAATGCTGCTAAGAGATCCAGAAGAATAAGTAGTGAATAGTTCCCTATAGATTTAGCCATCAGGAGATCGTTGGAGACTTTTGTAAGGACCATTTCTGTAGAGTGTAGTGCATGGAAACCTGATTGTAAGGGGTCCAGAAGAGAGTTAGTAGAGAGATAGCGGATTAGGCGGGAGTAGACCAAGCATTCTGTGAGTTTAGAGATGAAGGGGAGGTTAGAGGCGGGTCGATAGTTAACAGCGCAGGATGGGTCGAGGGAGGGTTTTTTCAGTAATGGGGTTATGATAGTATGTTTGAAGGAGGAGGGAACGATTCCAGAAAAGAGAGAGAGGTCAAAAATTTTAGTAACAGCAGGGGACAGATACCGGAGGAGGTTTGGGTTGCTTGTGCAAGTAGTAGTACAAGAAGAAGAAAGAAGCTTGGAGATTTCTTCATCTTCTGTTACTGGGTCAAAAAAATGAGAGTTCATAATGAGGAGCAAGGGAGGGACAGGGGTTGATACTGCCTGGAAATTGGGTTATTTCCTGAAAGAGGTTGTCGATTTTGTCTTTAAAGTACATGGCCATTTCTTGAGCACTGAGGTCTGTGACAGGTACCTGCACCTTTGGTGTAAGGAGGGAGTGAAAGGTATCGAAGAGTCGTTTAGGATTACTGGAGAGAGAAGAGATGAAACCACTGAAGTAGGCTTATTTGGTGAGGTGCAGGGCAGAGTTATAGGCTTTGAGCATAAACTTGAAGTGAAGAAAATCTGCAGATGTGTTAGATTTTCTCCACAGAGAAAGCAAATCTTGAGCACCGCTGAATAAAAAGTGTTTGAGGGGTGTGCCAAGGTTGCCGGTGTCTGTGTGGGGTGTTTTATACAGTCCAAGATGCTACTTTATCCAGAGTGATTTTGAGAGTTTCATTGTAGTGCTTCGTGGCCAGTTCAGGACAGGAGAGAGAAGAGATGGTGGACAGTGATGACTCTAAGATGTCTGAGAGGTGCTGCATGTTTACAGCATGTAGATTCCTGTATTTGCAGTAAGTCTGTGTGTTTTGCGAATGATAAGAGCCTTTCATAGTAAATGAAAGAAGGTTGTGGTCAGAAATTAGTAGGCGAGTAAAGTTAGAGACAGAACAGAGCTGTAAGAAGTCTAGATCAAGGATATTTCCATCTTTGTGTGTGGGAGAGGTAGTAAGCTGTGAGAGAACAAGAGAGGTGATGTAGTTTTATTTATAATATTTTGGGGAATGCTCAATATTTTAATCACTCATTCAATTTTATTTCAGATATGATATGGCGAAAAAAATTGGCGGTATGGCTATTTTGATTTTTGGCCTTATGAGGTAAATAGTTCAGGCATTTTCAGATGCGGGGATGCCTAATTTGTTCATGTTTGATATTTATTTATTTCTATTTGTGATCTAGGGAAAGGGTTGTGATTTGATTTACCTTTATATGATGTGTTCAGTAATTGTCTGTATAGTGGTAATGGAGGTGGCCACAGTATGGAGGTAGTGTACTATCTGGGACTTGTATATTGTGTATTAGCAGTACTAGTGGTATTTATATGATGTGTATTGGTCAGTAACTGTCTGTACGTATAGTGGTAATGGAGGTAGTCACGGTGTGGAGTTAGTGTACTATGTGGGCCTTGTAGGAAGAAGAAGAGCACCGATCATTTGGGTAGAGTGGTAGTGGGGGGTGTAGGTTCCCTGTGATGGTGTCAATTTTGTTTTTAGTTTCAATAATTTTTTATTCAAAATTTTTTCAAAGAATAAAGGTGAAACACATTATTGACATATATCACGATGTACATTGGTATGCAGTATAGTATAGTATGCGAAATAACAGAACATAGTACTCTCTTTACCAAAATACATCTGTAAGTCATACATCAACAACACAGATATGCAACTTACTAACATAGTAAACCTAAACTATAACAATAACTTACAGGCACATTCAGCGGGCTATCTTGAATCATTCCTAGGACATGTTCCTCAGTATCCACCTTCCCTTGGTTGTAAGGCTACTATTAGTGTGTAGACACCAAAACTCCGTTTTGTCATTTCTGAATTCCCCCCTTTTGCTGCTTCCTCTACTTCGAGGTTGGCTGGTTTGACAATTTTGACTGGTTTTGACTGGTTTGACCCCCCCCCTTGCCCATTTATTGCAATCATTGCATCAGTGTACCCCCCCTTCCCGGACTTCCTGCAACCCCCCGGTTCTCTTTCGGAATGAATCGAGAGTAAATCCACGCATCCCAGACTTTCTCAAAG
This sequence comes from Leptodactylus fallax, assembly GCA_947044405.1. NCBI lineage: Eukaryota > Metazoa > Chordata > Amphibia > Anura > Leptodactylidae > Leptodactylus > Leptodactylus fallax. The sequence continues at coordinate 403,203 of CAMRHE010000843.1, forward strand.
CTGTGGAAAGAGTTATTACCCAGGGCAATTATTCTTTCATAAAGTATATGTGCTATTTATGTCAATTTTGTTTTTGAAGTAACAGGTGAAGTAAGAGGCAAAGTCTTCGGCTTAAATAAGTGATGTTGGAGGGGGCACTGGGGGATTGAGAAGGAAGTTGAAGGTATTAAATAACTGTTTGGGGTTGTGTGATAGGGAATATATAAGTGTGATGAGGAAGACCTGTTTTGAAGAGATGAGAGCATTCTTGAAGTTGAAAACTGCGTTTTTATAACTGATGAAGTCTTCCTTGGAGGGGCTTTTGTACTAGAGGTGTTCTGCAAAAAGTTATTTTTGTGAGGACTGTCGAGGGCTGAAATAATGGTGGTGTTGTAGGAGGCAGTGGCAACTTCTGTGTCCTTGAGTGAGGGTATGCCAGAGAGTTGTAGAAGAGAGTCAGAGTGTATGGTTGTCAAGGCGATTAAGGTTTCTGCGGGTGTGTTAGTTTCTGTATTGGGTAGTCTGTTAAAGAAGAAAGGGATGAGAATGTATGTAAGTTGCGGTAAGATAGCATGGTGGGAGAGTTATAGAGGTTGAATAGAGAACAGAGGCAGGTGAAGATCAAAATAAGTGTGTGTCCCTCTATGTGAGTGACAAAGAAGGACCATTGTGAGAGCCCAAAGGAGGTGGTGAAAGATAGGAGTTTGAAAGCAGAAGGGTGGTTTGAGTCAACAGGGATGTTGAAATCGTCCATGATGGTAGTGGGGATATCGGTCAAGAGCAAGTGCATGAGCCAGGTGGTGAAGTGGTCGATGAAGGCGGTGGTAGGTCCTGGCGGTCGGTATATGACAGCCACTTGGAGGTTGGTAGACAGTAAATTTGGACAGAGTGCATTTCAAAGGAGGGAGGGAGAGAGCAGGTAACGGTTGGGTTGGAGTGAAGGAGCAGTTGTCAGACAGGAGAAAGCCAACACCTCCACCAGGTTTGCTGCTAGGGTGAGGAGTGTATGAGAACTGGAGACCTCCATAGAAGAGTGCAGCATGGGAGGTAGTGTCTAAGGGTGTCAGTCATGATTTTGTAATCCCAAGAAAAGAAAGTTTATGAGAAATGAAAAGATTGTAGGTGTAATCTAGTTTGTTACATATGGAATGAGCAGACAGGGGGGGAGAATGGGCAGGAGCAAGGAAGATAGATGTAAGATTTAAAGGGTTCCATGTGGTGGCGCTAGTTGTGAGGTGAGAGGAAGAAGATCTGACAGTGGGGATATGCTGAGGTGGCCCAGGATTAGGAGATATGTTGCCAGCAGTAAGGAGAAGCAGAGAGAGGGATAGTGTGAGTAGAAGAGGATGTGAGGTGGTTGTGCTTGCAGATTTAGAAGGAGTTCAGCTAGAGGGGCAGAACAGAGAGATTTAGAGATGGAGAGATTTAGGGTTTACAATTTACTGTGGGGGTTGGGGGATAAAAAGTCACTTTTAGAAGTAGGGGAACAACAACAATGGTTAAAGGGGTTGAAGGGGTTGTTCAGGATAAATTGAAATCCCTACACTAATCTAAACACCCTCCTACTTTCTAAATAACATGATTTATCAAAAATGTATAGTTACCCATATCCCTGAGATGGTCATGTGACCACCCCAGGGACATTTGCTGGTTATCCGGTGACGATCCGTTTTCCCGTTTCCAGAAACGGAATGTCACTACTACTCCCCCCCCCCCATCCATTCCATCACACTTACCTATCTTCTTCCTACCAGGCTTCTTCCTGCAGGACGGCTCCTCCCTGTTTTCTGACTACCGTGCGTGCTATAGACCCAGCACTGCTCTGTGCAGCTGATTATCCACCTCTACTGCGCAGGCGTGGGAGCAGCATCACAGACCTGCGCAGTAGAGGTGGTTCGTCAGCTACAGAGCAAGGCTGGGTCTATAGCACGCACAGCAGTCAGAAAAGAAGGATGGGCGTCCTGCAAAAGGAAGAGAGGTAAATATATAATGGGGTCGGGGGTTGAGCTGAGTAGGTAGGGAAGGACTAGTAGTTGTGAGCGGGATAACTAGAGACAGGGAGGAGGTGTATGGGAGGGAGGGAGAGAGGAGGGAGGGAGTGAGGTGAGAGGTAGCTATTGTGAAAGTTACATAGCAGGAAGCTGAACCATGTAAACAAATGCAGAAGATACCAGGAGCTCCCAGAGACACCCAGAAATCACTCAAAACACTGCTAAAGGTATATGGGTGGATTTATTAACCCATTAATAGCACTAACCCCTTTAAGATGTTAATTCTAGTTTGTGACTTTTAGAGTTGCACTTAGAGATGTTGCACAGACTTGACCTCTACACTTCAATATATTCTACTTGATAGTAAGAATTGATTACATAGTCTGTTACAGATGACAACAGGGGTGGATATACATATAAGCTAATGAAGATTGAATCAGAGACAGGGAAGGATCAAGTGAGAAAAATGGGGGCACAAGACCATCTAAGGTTGAG
>CAMRHE010000844.1:0-142500 GCA_947044405.1 Leptodactylus fallax
GCTCCAATGAATCGATGTCTTTCTTAAACTGGGGCGCCCAGAACTGTACACAGTATTCCAGGTGGGGTCTGACCAGGGCAGAGTACAGCGGAATAATTACCTCTCTTGATCTAGCTACAATGCTCGTCTTGATACATCCTAGAATTTGATTAGCCTTTTTAGCCACCGCACCGCACTGTTGACTCATGTTGAGTTTGCGATCTATTATTATGCCCAGATCCTTTTCCCCTGTACTCTCACTTAGTACTATTCCTCCCCATACTATATATGCTTCTTGCATTTCTGTTACCCAGATGTAGAACTTTGCATTTGTCCCTGTTGAATACCATTTTGTTCACCTCAGCCCATTGTTCCAGTGTGTCTAAGTCCTTTTGGATGCACTCTCTCTCCTCTCTAGTGTTGGCCATTCCTCCTATCTTTGTATCATCTGCAAATTTTATTAGTTCCCCATTAGCCCCATCATCCAGATCATTTATAAAAATATTAAAAAGTACTGGGCCCAGGACAGAGCCCTGCGGCACCCCGCTTTTTACTTTCTTCCAGTTTGATGTATAGCCATTTAGAATTACTCGTTGTGCCCGATCATTAAGCCAATTGTGAACCCACCTCACTGATATTTTATCAAAGCCATACTTGATCATTTTTTCAATAAGAATGTTATGTGATACTTTATCAAAGGCCTTACTAAAGTCAAGATATACTATGTCCACTGCATTCCCCTGGTCCAACCATTCAGTGACTTTATTATAGAAGGAAATAAGATTAGTCTGGCAAGATTTATTAGGCATAAAGCCGTGCTGGCTTTGATTAATTAAAGCCTTCCCATCCAGGTACCTAATTAAATGTTCTTTAACGATTTGTTCAAAGATTTTTCCTACTATCGAGGTCAGACTTACCGGCCTATAATTTCCTGGGTCGTCCCTATTCCCCTTTTTGTAGATGGGGACCACATTTGCCCTTTTCCAATCTAGAGGGACCACTCCTGTCTCCCATGACTTATTAAAGATTATTGCAAGGGGTTCTGTTATTTCCTCTGCTAATTCTTTTAAAACTCTAGGGTGTAAATCATCCGGTCCTGGGGACTTGGTTTCCTTAATCTTAGCTAAATGTTCTCTTACCAAACCTTCACTTATAATCAGCTTGGAGTCCTCATTCCCCTCATCACTATCACCATTAATGTTGATATTTCCATCCATTTCTTGGGAGAAGACGGATACAAAATATGAATTTAGTAACTCCACTTGCTGATCCACCATGTTAACTTTTTCACCCTTTTCGTTCTTTAGGACTCCAATGGTTTCCTTCACTTTTCTTTTGCTCTTAACATATCCCCAAAAACCTTTTACATTACTCTTAACTTCTTTTGCAAGCTTCAATTCGTATTCAGCCTTGGCTTTTTTAATGCTTATCTTGCAGAGTCTGCAAACTGCTGTATACTCTCCCTTAGATATAGCTCCCATCTTCCACTTGTTGTAAGTTTCCTTTTTCTTTTTTAGTAGGTTATGTAATTTTTTGGTCATCCATCCTGGAGTTTTTAGGTGATTCCCATTTTTCTTGCTTCTAGGTATTGTTAGTTCCTGTGCATTAATGATTTCCCTACGGAAAATTTCCCACCCCTCATGTGCATTTTTGTGCTTAAGTAATTTTCGCCATGGAATTCTACTAACCCTTACCTTTAGGCCCCTAAAATCTGCCCTACTAAAATTGAGTCTTCTAGTCTTTGTCTTCTCAGGTCTTCTTCTTCTTACAACCCCAAACTCGAGTATAGCATGGTCGCTGAATCCCAATGTCCCTGCTACCCTTAATTCCTTAACCATGTCCTCCTTATTAGTTAAAACTAGGTCCAGAATGGATGTTCCTCTTGTGTTTTCTTCTACTAACTGGGCAATGAAATTGTCTGCTAGAGAGGATAAAAATTTGATAGAGCTTTTACTCGTAGCTGTGTGAGTTTCCCAATGAATATCTGGGTAATTAAAGTCTCCCATGATAACAATTTCAAATTTCTTCGAAAGCGTGGTCATTTGCTGTGAAAAAATCTCATCCCTGTCTTCTGTCTGTCCTGGTGGTCTATAATAAACACCTATTATGATGTCCTTATCATTGTTTTTCCCCTGAATTGTTACCCAAATATTTTCCAATAAGTTATCATTTTGTAAAACTGTGATTTCCGTGGAAATGTGATCTTTTTTAACATACAATGCAACTCCTCCCCCTCTTTTATTAGTTCTATTTTTTTTGAATAAGTTGTATCCTTCCATCTGTATATTCCAATCATGCTTATCGTTCCACCAAGTTTCTGTAATACCAATGACATCATATTTTTCCTTCTGTATTATCAGCTCTAATTCTCCCTGTTTATTTCCCAAGCTTTGCGCATTTGTGTAAAAACATTTCAGATTGCGCTCTGGTACTTCCTTTTTCTTAATTTCCTTCTGAGTATCCTGTCTTAGGTCCTCATTACCACATCTAGTAACCTTGTTTAGTTTATCCTTTAGCTGCATGTTCTTGTCTTTCTTTTTACTTCCCATCCCCTTCTCTTCTAGTTTAAAGCCCTCCTGATAAGTGTGGCAAGTCTTCTGGCAAATATGTGTTTCCCAGGCTTTGTGAGATGTATCCCATCTCTAGCAAGGAGTCCATCATAGAGGTAATTCACTCCATGGTCCAGAAATCCAAAACCTTGCTCTCTACACCACTGCCGAAGCCACTTGTTTACCTCTAGTATTTTATTCCATCTCCTGATACCATAACCATCAACTGGGAGAATTGATGAAAATACTACCTGCGCATCCAGTTCCTTCACTTTCTTTCCTAGATTTTGAAAGTCTTTACGAATAGTTGGTAAATCATTTTTTGCCGTGTCGTTTGTACCCACATGTATCAGCAAAAATGGGTAGTTATCCTTGGAGCTGAAGAGGCATGGAATCCTATCGGCCACGTCCCTAACTTTTGCTCCTGGGAGGCAGCATACTTCTCGTGCCGTTATATCTGGCCTGCAGACAGCTGCCTCTGTGCCCCTTAGCAGTGAGTCGCCCATAACCACTACTCTTCTTTTTTTCCTCGCTACGCTATTTCTTGTTGCTCCCTCTTGTCTCTGGGTGACTTTTGTTTCTTCTTTTGCTGATAGATTATTCTTATCATTTTCATCAGTCTGCATAAGAGTTTCATATCGGTAACCTAGCTGTGTAAGTGGTGATGGCCTTGTGATCCTTTTGCATCTCTTGGTCACCTGTATCCATTTATCTGCCTCTGTAGGTTCCCTCAAGTATTCTTCCCTTACTATATTTAGGAGGTTTGCTTCAGCCTCCACCACTGTAGGCTCTCTCATACTTTCTTCCCTTACTATATTCAAGAGGCTTGCTTCTGCTTCATCAATAAAAACCTCACTTTCTTTGATGCCTCTCAACGTCTCTATTCTTTCTTCCAACCTCTGCACTTTATCTTCTAAAAGGGCCACTAGTTTGCATTTCATACAGGTGAAGTTGTCTTTATGGTCAGGCAAATGGACGGACAGCAAGCGCAGGTGTGAACCCACCCTGACTCTGCTGCAACAGCGCTACTGTTTCCCTCCCACCATGTTTCTCCCTGCTCCCTATCTGCCACTTCTTGTTTTCCCTACCATCCTCTATGTTCCCTAACCCTCGATCCATCAAGTGTACCCCTCCTTTTTTATTTTTTTTATTTTTTCTTATCTCTTGTTGATACCTTGTTTGACTTGTTCTTTATGTTATTGTAAAAATCTAAATAAAACTTTTAATGTTAAAAAAATGAAATAAATAAATAAATGACACAAAAACCCTTTGCTATATAAAAATGTTGTATTATATAATAAATAAAATATAATTCAATTTTAATTATAATAAAAATGTAAAAAGGCTATAACCTTCTTATGCCATTTTGCCATATCCTGATATATCCATATCTAGATTTCTATTATATTCATGAAAATATTTTTCCTAATGTAGAGGGCTTACAATCTATGATGTCTTGTGCAGTAGTTTATAGAAGAGATTCTGTGGTATCCGTCAGCCACAATGACATGTTTCTGACTTTCACAGTGTACCAGAATTATGTCACCTTTCCTCAAAGTAACCATTGTACCTTGTTAGATCATTTGTAAGAGTGAATGCTTTTCAATAAGATAAGCAAACAATGAGGTGTGTTCCTTAAGAAGATTTGGTAACTTACACTTTGCTCTGGTCACTCACATATTCTGATATCTACAGTTGTGTCATTTGCAGTGATGTAATTTATTGATATTGGACTGCATAAAAAACGTACTTATAATTAGAATGGGCTCTCATGTTGGAACCACACAGCCGCCAAGGTGTGCCCAAATCAGCAAGTCTATTAATAATGAATTGCTTTTAGCTGTTGTCACTTTGAAAACCACACCTGTCTCTATGTTGTCCTGGTTTTGGTTGTCCTGCATGCACCACAGCCAGGGTGTGGTCACAGTGTGTGAACCCAGTCTATCTTGACCACTAGAGGGGAAAATGCATACAAATTTATACGGTCCCATTGAACTTGAGTCATACTGACCAGTATGTACAGTAGTAAGCTTCCTCTAGTGGTGACTGCAGAAAAACAGAATTTTATCATGCAACTCTATGACTTAAAGAGAAGCAAGGGATTTTATGCTCTGTAGTCAGTGGTGTATATTATGGGCCGTTTTGGTGGCTCCCAAAGATGTAAAGTACTTTTTTTTTTTTTTTTGTTTTTTTTTAGTTTTATTTGTGCTACTATCCTCAGCATAATTGTATGCAGAAACTGCAGAAGGACGTCCACAAATAAGGTCACATGACCATACTGTGCAGGTTCTGAAGCCAGAGAGTGAGCAGCAAGGAGGCAGAGGAGAAGAGTGTGAGCTACTGTGTAAGGGTTTGTGGTCTGGGGTCTGTAGTAAGGGGCCTGATCCAGGTTCTCTATTAGCTAGATACATCTAGTTAGGGGTACTGTATGTATTGTTTATATTGTTGCTATAGTGGCAAGGTATAGTTTCAGAAGTAAGGGGCTAAAGTTATCTCAGCAATAAACTCTGCAGCCATCAGGAGCAGTGTTTATGGTGGTCTGGGCCAGATGGAGAAGATGAGGAGGCCTAGCTCTGCCTCTGATTGTTTCTGTCCTGGGGTCCTGTCAGTGACCTGCTGACTGGTTCTTTCCTTGAACTAGGGCCCTCCTAGCTCTGTGACCTGGGGATATGTGCCCACACAGCAGCAGGTACAAGGCAAAGGAAAGACGCAGCAAGACGAAGATGGGAGGAAAAACATTGGTTGCCGTGACTCTGCAACAAGATGTCATCCAGTGTATCCACAGCACATAAAAATAAACTAGGTAGTTTCTTAGTTTCTTGCTGCATCGTCTGGTTTAGATACTGTATGATGGGTATCTGTATGAAGTAAAATGAGTATATTGTGCCATGCCAGGGTGAGATGGGGGTCCACCTGGCTCAGGGTCCCACTGGGAAATTAGCCTGTTCATTTGTGGGCCAGTCTGAGCCTGTCTTCAGTCCATAAACAGTGGCCCCCTATTTACTCACTGCACCCATTAACTAAGCTGATAGTGCCTCATGGCTTTACACATACAACTTGCTTGGCTTCTGATATGGTTTCAGCCTGGGCAGGCACAATTGCCCCGCAGATCCCAAAATATCAGTGGGAGGATCAATATAACAGACAGTCAGAGTTTTAGTTTCTCCTATGGATGTAAGTAAGGGGCAATGGTTGACATACCACTAGCCAATATGAAGCAAGGTGTTGTCCCGTATGTGATATTTCCCAGAGCTTTAGCCATAGACCTTATAAAATCTCTAAATCACTGGTTTGACCAGCTAAGGGAGCCTAAAAAAATGTGTTACGCCCGAAAAATCTGGATGAGTTGACATGTCTATAAGTAAAATGGAGTTAGGGTACAATTTTTTAGACCCTTGGTAACCCCATCTCCATACTAAACAATAGAATTGTTAACTACATAACTAAGCATTAAAGGGGTTTCCAGAATAAACTGAAAACCCACTGGTGGCTGGGGAAGGTGTGAAATGAAAAAAGAAGTTATACTCACAACCCCCAATGCTCCAATGGGTGGAACATCCCTGTTCCCTCTAAAGCTCATGTCACTGATGTGACCTATCAATTCCATCAGAGGTCACAGTGAAATCTCTGGTACCGTACATGTGACCACTCAGGCCAGTGATCAGCCACAGTAGTCAAGGGAGCCTCAGCACTTATTTGTTATTTCTCTGGCCACAAGTGGGTTTTCAGTTTATCCTTTTTTTTTTTTAAACTGTAATTTTTATTGAAAATTTTCTGGGAAAGATACAATTCAAATGTATAGCAAATAATCCGTTAAATCAGAGAAAACAACAACAGAAAGACTCAATTTAGGGAATACAAAAGACACTGTAAGAGACAGCCAATGTTGTCTTAAGCTTCATTTGTCTGTATAAACTGTTAATGTTGAATGTATTTCTGTGATTCTGTTCCTTTAAGACAGCAGCCATTGTAATTGTGACATGATGCTGGAGTGAGACCCCCCCCCCTTTTATGTCAGCCTGTCTGTTCTGCAGACAGAGTGTGAGCAGAGAAGCAGGAAGTGACGAGACAGAGAGCAGCAGCCATCTTGGCAAGTGTTGTATTGAACTGGTGTGGAGATTTTTCTGTACAGCTAAGCTGTATCTTGGTCCAGAGACAAACAGAGTGTAAAGAGACAACAGGACTAGTGAGTCCACGTGAAAGGAACTGTGCTCAGTGGCTGATCAGTGAGACTGACATTGTGACTGTGTATATGGATACCACAGATAGAGACTCGCAGTGCTGTTGATGTACTGGACGGCACCTGCTAAATCCCGGCTTACATCCCAGCTCAGTGTATGGATTCGGCAGGACTGTCAGTGTGCTGAGTGGAATCTGCTGTTGGATTACATTGCATTCAGTTGGTTTCCCTGTCTGTTAAAGAGGACTTCATTTCTCCCAAGATCCTGATAACCGTGAGGAGAGGACGCTTCACTATAAAAGAAAGGACCGACTTTGGGCCCCACCACGCGCTTCTACGGACTGTAAGCGGTCCACCTGGACCACTGGGGAAAAGGGGGTGCACCCAAATGTGAAGTCAGGGTCAGTTAGGGATAGTTTTGAGTATATTGTTCATTCAGTGTCCATACTGCAGAAGTGGACAGAGTAAAAGTAGAAACCATTGCAGAATTTGCCTTGAAATTGTTCATGCTATATTGTATATTTTGCTTGTCTTTAGCCCTGTCATTTTACCTTTAACTAACCTTTATTAACTTATAGTAAATATATATTTTTTTTCTTGAACTACCGCGTGTGCGTTCATTTCTGGTTGCGGAGTCCAAACCACCTGTCTTGCTCTCGGTTCACAAATTGGCGTAGTCGGCAGAATCCGCTTACCAGAATGGACGGTGACGCACCCGTTCGGGAGAATGGTGCTGGAGGAAGAATGCCAGCAGGGGCTATAATGAGTCAGTTAGCTAAATTTGATGGCAATAATATGTCAGTGAGTATGTGGGTGGAACAGATACGAATGATACAGCGAATGTACCAGACCGCACCAGAAGTACTAGTAGAGCTAGCAATATTGACATTACAAGGGGATGCTAAGACCACGGTGATACTGAGGCCATTTGAACAAAGGCAGACATTTGAGCAAGTAGTCCAGATTCTAGAAACCATCTATGGAGAAACTGCATTGCTGGGGTCTCTGCAGGCTCGGTTCTTCCAGAGGGTACAACAGGAGAATGAAAGCCTTCCCCAATATGCAAATGCCCTACAAGAACTGCTCCGAGATATTCAAAGGAAGGAAAGAGGGGGCTCGCCAGCCTTCTGTAACCCTGATCGGACTCTCCGTGACCAGTTTGTCCTGGGGATACGTGACGGCAGTTTAACTGTGACTATGCAGGATTTTATACGACGAGAGACTGATGCTAAATTCCATGATGTACAGGTAGAGGCCATCTCCCGTGCCAATAGTATGGTCCCGAGGCCGCAGACCGCAGTTGGAGTTACTTTGTCACAGGGGGCTAGTTCTGGCTCAGAGACAGTAGAAAAAGGGACGGTTAAAGAAATTCTCACAGTAATGCAGAAACTGCAAGAACAAATGGAACACTTGCACACTCGTTGTGATGAGCAGTCTATGAAAATTGCAGACTTCCAGAAGACTGGAGATGAAAGGGTGAGCCATCCACACCCAGCAAGTCAGAATCACCCACCACCCCGCTGGAGGGGTGAGGATAGGACCTACCGAAGGGGTCCAAATCATTTAGTGCAGTGCTCAGGAGAAATCGAAGGGGCTTACCGAAGGGGCCCAAACAGATGGCCAGAACGACGGGGGATACGCTGCTGGGAGTGTGGATGGATGGGCCACGTTGCTGCTAGATGTCCAGAGCAGCGACAAACTTATGAGAGACCGCCGTTAAACTGAAGTCCCCTGCTGCTGAAGGGCGTGTAGTAGGGGAGACTGACAAGGAGACTATGTGGGGAGAATGCCCTGATGATGACCTGATCGCTGCAAGTCCTGTCATACAGGTGGAAATGGAGGGTATTCCGGTTACCGGGATGATTGACACGGGTTCCCAAGTAACGACCTTGAGTAGAGACTGTTATGAACGGTACTTCCGGCAACATGTGAAATATGATCCCCATACATTCGTACGAGTGGTCGCAGCTAACCAGTTACCAGTTCCGGTCGTGGGAGTGGCCTGGATGAATGTCCGGGTATGTGGCCAAGATCTAGGTAGGAAAGGCATTGTGGTGGTACAGGAGTCACATGAAGTAAAGGTCCCTGTCATTTTGGGGATGAATGTGTTAAAAGAATTAGATCAGATCCTCTTTGAAAAGAAAGGTCACGGTTATTGGAAAGAAACCACCACCCATCGGCCTACTCAAACAGCTTTCCAGCGGCTGATCCGGACATGTGGCTTACAGAAAAGTTCAGATGCACAGCGTCCTCTGGCTCGAATTTCAGTTCCTTTGCATACAAAAGTTACACTGCCACCCAGTCGGGAGACAATAGTGTCCATGCCCGTAGGCACCTGTCGGAAACTAGAGGGCATAGCTGTGTTGGTAGAACCACTGCAGGCAGCCGAAGGAGGTGTTGATCCGCTAGTGGCCCGTTCCTTGGCAATAGTTCGCAATGGAAGAGTACCACTTCGATGTGTAAACACTCAGGACCAGAGTGTGGACCTGACCCCAGGGAGGCTGCTGGCTAACATCTATGTGACTCCGGAGGAAGTAAGGAAAGTAACTCCAATGCAGCTGAAGCCGACTGAAAGGGATGAGTGGACCGTAACTGTGTCCATGGGAGAAGATGAGGAACCCACCTCTGAATGGAATGGCTGTGCAATTCGAGAACAGATGAAGATGGATGTAAGTTCATGTTCTCTGGAATGGGTGCAGAAGGTAGATGAGCTGTTGTGGGAGAACCAAGCCACCTTTGCACGGTATGCTGAAGATTTTGGATGTACCACAGGGATCTACCATGAGATTCCCACAGGAGACACCCCTCCAATTAGAGAGCGCTACCGACAAATTCCTCCACAGTTGTATCAGGAAGTGAAAGAACTGTTAGCTAAGATGCTACAGGGTGGGATCATCCAAGAAAGCCAGAGTCCCTGGGCGGCTCCTGTGGTGTTAGTAAGAAAAAAAGATGGGTCCATCCGATTTTGCGTAGACTATCGGAAGTTAAACGCTTGCACCGTACGAGATTCCTACCCCTTGCCACGGATTGAGGAGTCCCTCTCAGCGCTAGGGAGAGCCCGGTACTTCTCCTCACTAGATCTGGCTAGTGGGTATTGGCAGGTGCCGATGGCCACAAAAGACAAGGAGAAGACAGCATTCATCTTGCCCATGGGACTATACGAATTTAACCGGATGCCCTTCAGGTTGACAAATGCACCCGGAACGTTTCAGCGGTTGATGGAGAAATGTCTCGGTGACTTCAACTTTGAGTTCACTCTCATCTACTTGGATGACATTATAGTGTATTCTGCGACCTTTGAAGACCATCTCCACCAGTTGGGGCAAGTATTTCGAAGATTGCGGGAACATGGGCTCAAATTGAAACCCAGTAAATGTCGGTTGTTCCAATCTGAAATTGATTACTTGGGTCACCGCGTATCAGGAGAAGGGGTGAGACCATCAAGAGACAAGATAGCGGCTGTTCAAGATTGGCCGATACCGACTACCCTGCGAGAAGTGAGGGCGTTCCTTGGAGTAGCCGGTTACTATCGACGGTTTATTAAGGATTTCGCCAAGGTAGCAGCACCACTTAATGCTCTCCTACGAGGCACATCCGGTGGTCCAAAGAACCGGTCCGTGAAGTGGGGACCTGAACAGGAACAAGCCTTCCAGGCATTGAAGGATGCACTGACAACAGCCCCAATCTTGGCATATGCTGATTACCACTTGCCGTTCCAGCTATATACAGATGCAAGCCTGTATGGTCTTGGAGCAGTGCTTTCCCAGCTTCAGGATGGCCAGGAGAGGGTCATAGCGTACGGCAGCCGGTCTTTGAGAGATTCTGAAAGAAACCCCGAGAATTATAGTTCATTTAAATTGGAGCTGTTGGCACTGGTATGGGCCATGACCGAGAAATTCTCTGAATATTTGACCGGTGCTGAAGTTTTAGTACTGACTGACAACAACCCACTAGCTCACCTGGAAAATGCCAAGCTCGGGGCGTTAGAGCAGAGGTGGATAGCCCGAATGTCTACATTCAATTACCGCATTAAGTATCGGTCCAAGACAGAGAACCAGAATGCTGACGGACTTTCTAGGGTAACTGCCCAGACCCCCACAGAAGACGTGGATCATGAGTTGGAGCATGTGGAGGTGCCCGATTTCAGCAGATTTTCACAGGCCTTGACCGCCACTAATCAGTTTGAGATGGAGGGGACTGAAATGGCTCCTTTCTTTGGTCCCTCACGACAGGAATGGGCACAGATACAACAGACCCATGAGGGGCTGGCGCAGATGATCAAGTGTGTTGAGAAAGGCCAGAAGCCCTGTGAGAGAGGAAAGAGAACGACTGACACGTGAGATATTATCTGTTTTGAGTCAGTGGGAAAAGTTGGAGATGAAAAATGGAGTGCTATGCCGAAAGGTCTATTTACCTTCTGAGATCGACATTCGATACCAAATTGTGGTGCCTAGTGAACTGGCTCGCTCCTTGGCAGTTGAGGCTCATAATAAGAATGGACATTTTGGTCATGAGAAGACCTTTCGTTGGTTACAGCGACTGATTTACTGCCCTGGTCTTCGTCAAATGGTCGAAGAAGTATGCCGCAGCTGTCGAACTTGTGAGATCCATAAGGCAATAGAACAGAGAGCTCCCCTGCAAACCATCGTGACCCAGGAACCTTTAGAAATCGTCATGATAGACTATCTAATGGTGGGCCCATCCAATAGCGGACACCAGTATTGCCTCGTAATGGTGGATCACTTCACCAAATTTGCGGTGGTAACCGCCACCAAGGACCAGACAGCTGAGTCAGCAGCTCGTGCTCTGTGCCAAGATTTCATTCGAGTATATGGGTGCCCCCAACGCATCCACTCCGACCAGGGCGCCTGCTTTGAGGGACACGTAATGAAAGAAGTTCAACGTATCTACGGGATAAAGAAGTCGCACACGACTCCATACCACCCTCAGGGAAATGGGGCCTGTGAAAGATTCAACAGAACTCTGCTACAGATGCTGCGGACTCTGGAGGAAGACAAGAAGTTACAGTGGCCTCAGTTCTTGTCTGAAATGGTGTGGGCCTATAACAATCAGGTCCATTCTACAACGGGGTACTCTCCTTATACACTTCTCTTTGGGCGGTCTGGGCGAAGTATAGGAGAATTACAGTTGAATGATGTGGATGGGTTCCCTCCGAGGAATCCAACCTCTTGGGTGCGGGCGCATCGGCAGAGACTTGAGACGATCCATCGATTGGTGCGGCAGCGCCTGCAAGAACATCCCCATCCTGATAAGACCCCAGTGCAAGAAGCACCATTGCAACCAGGCGACCTGGTGCTAGTTCGTGTCAAGAAACCCCAAGGGAAATTGGAAAGCAGATGGGAGGCTTTGCCGTATCGTGTTGTTGGCCGCAAGTATGCGAATGGGCCAGTGTACCAGGTCCAGAAAGAAGGAACTGATTGTGTTCGAGTACTTCACCGAAATATGTTGCGCCTGTGTCATTCTGAAGGGACAAATCACGATGGGCCTGCCAATGTGAATGAGCTCCCACAGTCAGAGAATGGAGGTGCGGAATGGGCCTCCGACGAGGAGGATGATTGTTGGCCGATCCCTGCTCCTGGGGATGTTCCACCTGTGACTACTGTATCTCCGGCCTGTGCCCCCTCTGGTGCGGAATCCGCTGGTCCTTCTCAGCCCATAGCTGCAGCACCCCATAATATACCACCGGTCCTCAGACGGACCACTAGGCCAAATGCTGGTATTCCCCCTGTTCGGTATGCGCAGGATGAGTTTGTTTGGCCTGCCATACATCGGTATACTACCACCCTGTGCATAAAAGTACAACCCTCTGGATATACAGTCATAGGCAGGGACTGCCAATCTTAAAGTGGGGGGGAATATGTAAGAGACAGCCAATGTTGTCTTAAGCTTCATTTGTCTGTATAAACTGTTAATGTTGAATGTATTTCTGTGATTCTGTTCCTTTAAGACAGCAGCCATTGTAATTGTGACATGATGCTGGAGTGAGACCCCCCCCCCCCTTTTATGTCAGCCTGTCTGTTCTGCAGACAGAGTGTGAGCAGAGAAGCAGGAAGTGACGAGACAGAGAGCAGCAGCCATCTTGGCAAGTGTTGTATTGAACTGGTGTGGAGATTTTTCTGTACAGCTAAGCTGTATCTTGGTCCAGAGACAAACAGAGTGTAAAGAGACAACAGGACTAGTGAGTCCACGTGAAAGGAACTGTGCTCAGTGGCTGATCAGTGAGACTGACATTGTGACTGTGTATATGGATACCACAGATAGAGACTCGCAGTGCTGTTGATGTACTGGACGGCACCTGCTAAATCCCGGCTTACATCCCAGCTCAGTGTATGGATTCGGCAGGACTGTCAGTGTGCTGAGTGGAATCTGCTGTTGGATTACATTGCATTCAGTTGGTTTCCCTGTCTGTTAAAGAGGACTTCATTTCTCCCAAGATCCTGATAACCGTGAGGAGAGGACGCTTCACTATAAAAGAAAGGACCGACTTTGGGCCCCACCACGCGCTTCTACGGACTGTAAGCGGTCCACCTGGACCACTGGGGAAAAGGGGGTGCACCCAAATGTGAAGTCAGGGTCAGTTAGGGATAGTTTTGAGTATATTGTTCATTCAGTGTCCATACTGCAGAAGTGGACAGAGTAAAAGTAGAAACCATTGCAGAATTTGCCTTGAAATTGTTCATGCTATATTGTATATTTTGCTTGTCTTTAGCCCTGTCATTTTACCTTTAACTAACCTTTATTAACTTATAGTAAATATATATTTTTTTTCTTGAACTACCGCGTGTGCGTTCATTTCTGGTTGCGGAGTCCAAACCACCTGTCTTGCTCTCGGTTCACAACACGACAAAGGGAAGGAACAATAAGGGAAAAGACAAAGTTGGGGGTCAGACTTCAGAGACCCTGTGTGGCACAGTAGGAATCCCAGTGGGACCAAATTGCTTCAAATGCCTCCACCGTATGGTTGAGGGAGGCGGTCAAGTACTCCAGACTGCGGATGTCCTTCAGTCGGGCTATCAATTCTGAGATTGCTGGGGGAAGAGCCTTTCTCCAATGGCGAGCTATGAGTGTTTTGGCCGCGGTACACAAGTAAAGAAATAGTTTAGATGTATTTTTACCGAGACCTTTTGGAGGAAGATTCAGCAGATAAACCATGGGATCCAGGGGAATACCCTGGATGAAAAGAATGTTAGTCATCTTCCCAACCTCGAGCCAGAAAGGGCGGACTAGGGGGCCAGTTTATCCTTTTAACCAATAAATCACCGTTGACCTCCAGGGATATTAGATATTAGCCCATACCCATCCTAGATCACCATATATGATGTTATAATGTTGCCAGCTTGTGTCTGTCTCCATCTTACATTCCTTTCTTGGGCGCAGCCCAGAGAGCTCAAAAAGAAAACTCTTATCTATAAAGGCATGTGGCCTCTTATGTGCCTTATCTAAAACCTGTGTGCCAAAACTTATATAATATTAACCACTTATAACCCTAACAAAATAAATACAAAAGAAATAAAATACAGAACTTTATTAGTCAATAACAGATTGTTTAAAATAATTATTTTTTTGCTGTGGTTGAAAATCTGGCATGTCCCAGACAGGTGAGCGCAGCAACGAAGACAATAAATTCCTTCAAATCCACTTCACTGTCTCCATTTTCATCCAGATCCTTTAGGAGTTTGTCACAATCTTCTTTGTTTTTTGCTTTCTAAAAGAAATTAGAAAATGTATTAGGATCGAGGACGCTGGCCAGTTATTTCAGGTGACAAGAACAATTGAAACAGAACAAGGAACAAAATAGACTTGAAAGTTTGAATTTGAAAATTCCCAAAATTTAATATTAGAAACTTTCTCTTACACTACATAGTACTGTGGAACAGTCTATATATTTGAAGAATTTATACAAGGTTCTTCAGCGTAACCACGAAGACACCTAAACTCATTGGGACATTGCTTTAAAACGTATCTTTTTAAATGCACCTAAAATAAAAAAAAGTGAAGCAATTTAATAAATAGCCTTAATTAAAAATTTACTACTGCTTCTTATGCACAGCTCCTATGCAGTAATGAGTGTTTCCATGAATACAGACTTGAAATAGGCTCTATGTAGCCTGACCCTGCACTCATGCTAGCAAGGAGTAGGGTACAGATGGAAGGGATATTTATATTAACATGTGGAAATGTTAATAGTTTATTTTTGTCAATTAACAAAATGAAGAGAAATGTAAATCCCATCAATATTTGTCACGATATGGCCTGCACATAGCCCTGATCTCAACATTGTCCAGTCTGTCTGGGATGACATGAAGAGACAGAAGGATTGGAGCAAGCCTACATCCACAGAAGATCTGTGCTTAGTTCTCCAAGATGGCGGGAACAACCTCCCTGCCGAGTTCCTTCAAAAACTGTCTGCCAGTGTACCGAGAAGAAGTGATGCTGTTTTGAATCTATATACACACATGTGTTTTTTGTCACAATTTTGCCACAATTGCAGTCTTTGGTAGTTTTCAATACATATACTTCTAGGAACATATTTCTGGAAGTGTAATTGGAATCACTCTCTGTTACCAACCATGACAGCGATTGCAGCAAAACCACAGCAAAAACCTCATCTGATTACCTGAAGGCACATAGGTGGCCATAATAGTGAAGCAAAATGGGATATACACATTTTTTTTTCATTGGGTGCTATATGTACAAAGACCAAGTTCAATGGAATGTGACAATGGAGCAATGCCATGCGCATGGGACCTTATCGTAGCTTTGTTCTGAATTTGGTGTCAGACCCTAGCTTCTAGAGAAGCAATTCTCCCAACTGTGGGTCACGACCTCTTTGGGGGTCGAACGACCCTTTCATAGGGGTCGCCTAAGACCATCGGAAAACACATATTTTCGATGGTCTTAGGAACCGAGACACCACTCCTTCATCCAGGGCCAGCGTTAGGGGGAGGCAAACTAGGCTGTATCGGTGTGCTTTGCTGTGCTGTGCACACCGATACTGTTTAATTCTATGACAGAGCAGGGAGCTGAAAGGTCCCTGCTCTGCCATAGAGGTAGCGCACAGGACATCACAGTGCAGGTGGCGTGATGATGTCACTGCATCACGCCACCTGTGCCACTACTACAGGGAGAGTCCTCAGCTGCTTCGCTCATCATGGGAGTGTGGTAAGGTGAGTTCAAGATTTATTGTTTTCTGGTAAGGGAAAGGGATCACCTGCTAAGGGGGCAAACTATTATTGATGGGGGGGGCTAATATTTATAGTGGAGAAACTATTAAATATAAGGGGGCTATTATATAACTATTATACATAAGGGGCACTATTATAGGAGAAAAATTATATATAAGGGGGGCTATTAAATATAAGTGGGCTATTATAAGGGGGAACAATTATATATAAGGAGGCTGTTATAAGGGTGAGACATATAAGGGGGCTATTATTTATAATGGAGGAACTGTTTTATATAAGGAGCGCTATTATAAGAGAGGAATTATTATATATAAGGCACACTATTATAAGGTGGGACCGTTATATATGGGGGGCTACTATAGGAAAGGAATTATTATATATAAGGCTGGCTGTTATAAATAAGTGGTTATTATGTATAAGGGAGCAACTGTTATATATAAGGAGGTGTCTTTTATACATAAACGGGGAACTGTTATTCATAAGGGGGGGAGACTATTATACATAAGGGGGCTATTATAGGAGAGGAGCTGTTATATATAAGGTGGATTGTTATAAGAGGGCTATTATATAGAATGGAGGAACTATTTATAAGGGGGCTACTATAAGAGGAAATTATTATATATAAGGTGGGCTATTATTTATAAGGGAAGAACTATTTATAATAGGCCTATAATAAGGGGGACATTATATGGGTGGCTATTATAATGTGGTCTCTTTTATTTATAAGAGGGAAACTTTATAAGGAGGGTATTGTTAAAGGGGCTATTATTTATAAGAGGGCTATTATTTATAAGTAGGTATTATTGTTAAGAGGGCTATTATTTATAAGAGGGCTAATATTAGTAATGTGGACTATTATTTTATATGGTGAACTATTATTTATGAGAGGGGCTATTACTGATATGGGGAAATTATTACTGATATGGGGCACTGTTTATAAGCAGGGACTATTATTTATAAGGAGGCGCTATAATAACTGATGAGGGGGTGCGAAAAATTTTTAGGCAGTGCAAAGGTTGTTATTTGAATTGTGTGTGGGCATAAGAGGGGTGGTTGTTACTGTTTTGGAGGCAGAAAGGGGGCATTATTAAAGGGGCAGCTACTCTGTTAAAAGCAGCTACTGTGTTGAAAGCAGCAGTATTGGAAGTAAAAAAAAATGTATGGTTTATTGTCTTGCAGTATCTGATGACCTGGAGTTTGCATATTCGGAAGGAATTCATTGTCAAACACTGCTAGCAGCAGCTTATCTTCCCTGAGAACAAAAGGATCAGGTGCCAAGAACAAAAGGATCACCTGATCCTTCATTTACCACATGTCGGAGAAGAGTCTTGGGTCCCCATGCACATAAAGCAGTGATCCTGTCCCGCCAACCTTTTCAGGTTCAAACAACTGCTCTAACATGTATGGAGCCTTTAGGGGTTGTATTTAAGACTTTTAGGAATCCTGCAGCTTTGCAGGCTTTGGCTGCGCACTATAGACAATGCAGAATTATAATTCAACCAAGTACATGAAGCCTAGACTGCTGACCTTATGATAGGGTTTTCAGACTAAGTCAGAATTGCTCCCTAAAAAGTCATGTAAATGTTGCAAGAAGTTTCTAATTCTTCATGAATACTCATTGGACACAGGACATTTTACAACCATCTACATCAGAGGTGGCCACATAGTTGATTGTGATATTTATCCTTCAGGGTTTGATACAGTAGATCTTAATGTAATTTACCCCACTCCTCATGTACTGGCTTCGACATAAGTGGTAAACCACTGCAATATTTTACAAGCCCCTTTTTCTGATGTTTCAGTTACTCATGGCACTTGTTCCATGTCATGCCTTCCTTACACATGACTTTAAGGCAGTATTTCATGTTTTTGTGTCTCTTTTACCACACTTTTCTTGGAAAATATCATTGATGAACCATAGAGGGACAAGACTTGACCCAGCAATTACCTGGTGTGGTTCTTATTGACTCTGTGGTAGCGCAGAACATGGCAGAGTGGAGGAGCATTATGGTCTTGTACGAAGAGGCACAGCATGGACTAGTGTAATAACTACCTGCAGCATCACTATAAAGATGGATGTGTCATTTTTGAAAAAGTGGCATGCAAAAAATTAGGAGCATTGTGCTCTACTTGTGTTTATTCTTGGTCCCCAGTTGCCTCACCAAGACTTAACAGAATATAGATCTAATACTGGAAAAGTTTGGTTACTTCTCGTCTATAGTATGTATGCCAGTGACAGTACATACACGCCAATCTATACTATTTTCATGAGATCCTAACTTAAAGCCAGCCCTGAATTATTATCCATTATTAATAACTATTTATACAATTATCTATTATATCACATAGTCTTGGTTCATGGAACCTGCATTGACATATTCACTGTCCTTATTTTAGGGGCTACTCCCTATTTATCAAAGTACAACATATACTACAAAGAATGTGTGATAACTATGTATATCTCTGTTGTATATAAATTAATAACTCACCCCCAGGATCCCAGGTAGCTCCTTCTCCATCATAGTCTTTAGTTCCCCTTTGGATAAAGTGTCCTTTTTGCCCTCGGTACAGGAATAATTGTCAAAGACATCAATGAGTAAAGCAATGGCGGTCTCCAGATCAGTCATGGTTAGAAGTGATGTTGGCTCCTTGACTTATCCAGGCAGCTTGTTATAGGCAGAATGTAATTTTAGGGACGGAGCTGGTACTTATATAGGGATTGTGTTACATCTTTATGGCAAAGAACAAATATTGCTTATTAAGTCAATATTAAACTGGGTGTAACAACCATACAAAGGACTACAATAAATACTCTCTTTACAATTAATCCGTATCTCTGTTTAGTAAAGGTGGACTCATGTTGACTTACTCTATAATCATTTCAATGGGGAATTAAAGAGACACCTTAAATATATCTTACCCCTATTCACCAGTAACATTGTGAGATTGAACTTTAGGGTCATGAAATTTCAGTTTCACACAGGAGAATTGCAATGTCTATAGCAGGGGTAGGCAACCTTTTTTGTTCGGTGTGCCGATTTTAATTAAAAAATCAAAGATGAGGTACTTGGAGTGCCGGTCAATAATTGTAAGTCTGACGACCCCTAAACTAAAGTCATATACCACAAACCATAACACAGAAGTGCTGCCACCAGATGCTTTAGGACACATGTGTTTACTGCTATTTCCTGGGACGTACCTGTACTTTCCGATTAGAAGTGCAAAAACACATCCTTAATACAGGAAACACCGTTATACAGAATAATGTCCTATAGTGGTCCCTGCACATGGTATTATGTCCCACAGCCATAGCAGTCCCTGCACACAGTATTATGTCCCATAGCGGCTCCTGCATATGGTATTATGTCCCATAGCGGCCCCTGCACACAGTATTATGTCCCATAGTGGCCCTTGCACACGGTATTATGTCTCATAGCGGCCCTTGCACACGGTATTATATCCCATAGCGGCCCTTGCACACGGTATTATGTCTCATAGCGGCCCTTGCACACGGTATTATGTCCCATAACGGCTCTTGCACACGGTATTATGTCTCATAGCGGCCCTTGCACACAGTATTATGTCCCATAGCGGCCCCTGCACACGGTATTATGTCTCATAGCGGCCTCTGCACACGGTATTTGTCCTATAGCGGTCCCTGCACATGGCATTATGTCCCATAGTGGCCCCTGCACATGGTATTATGTCCCATAGTGGCATCTTCACACGGTATTATGTCCCATAGCAGCCCCTGCACATGGTATTATGTCCCATAGCGGCCCTTGCACATGGTATTATGTCCCATAGTGGCCCCTGCACATGGTATTATGTCCTATAGTGGCCCCTGCACACGGTATTATGTTCCATAGTGGCCCCTGCACACAGTATAATATTCTAACTTTTATAATATTCCAATTTGTGTCACTCACTGGCTATTCAGACCCCAGAGTATAATAAGTGGAGGGTGAAGAGAGGTGACAAACATAAAAAACAATGGACTCACCATTCCATGCTCCACAGCCACTGTGTTCTCTTCGGGCGCTTCTCCCTGACATCAGCGACCACTGATTGGGTGTCAGGGGTCACATCGCGTCATTATGCGTAATGACGCCAGACGCAGACATGACCCATGAGGCACTGTCAGCGATCTCTTACTTCAGGCAGAAGCGCCCGAAGAGAACACAGCGGCTGCGGAGCGTGGAATGGTGAGTAACATTGTTTTTTATGTTTGATCACCTCCCCGGGGGCTCCACTTATTATACTCGGGGGTCTGAAGAGACCCCACAGTATAATAATAGCAGTTTCGTTTCGGCCGTGTTTGGTCCAATCGAAATTGCTGGGTGAGGACTCGGGTCGCCGTGCCAGGGAAATAAGCCTCGCGTGCCACTCTTGGCATGCGTGCCGGGGGTTGCCGACCCCTGGTCTACAGCAAGCCATATACTGATTTTTTGTGGGACTGGTTGACTAACTAATGAGTACAGAGGGGTCTCAGCTATCCGTAACTGAAAATATCGGGTGAAAGAAGGATAGGAAGTTCCTCATCCTTTGTTCCTGAGGGAGATAGAGATGCTGCCAATGTCTAACACTACCTTATTGCCCTCTCCCCTTTGAAAATAACATGTACACTTAGTTAATCTGATCATGCATGTGTATTGGGATGGAATATCTGCTCCCTTGACCCTTGTTGTAAAGATGACCATACACATTCGATTAAAGGGGTTGTGCCGTTAAGTATAGGGGATAAGTGTCTGATGGCTGGGAATTCAACCGCCAGGTAGCACAGCATTCAGGAGAACATGGATCTAAAAGTGCCCTTTATGGCAAAACCCCTTTAACTTTGAAGGTGATGCCAGGGTTAAAAAGGATTAAGTACATTGAAGCCTATGTGCCCCATCCTCTTGTTATTATGGAAGATAGACCACCAATAATGGGGTTGGGCAGTGGCTCACTCTCCTATTTTATAGAACTTGTGTCAGGCCCAGCATCCTTGTATATGGCAACATCTGTATGAACAGAGCTGCATGGATGAGAATGTGCAAATGAGCAGTCCCCAAAATCTCACTGTGAATCCCCCAAAGTTTGGTTGACAGTAAATTACCAAAAATAAGAAATTAATCGACTATATTTCTTAGTCTAGCAGACATTCAATATCTGGGACCAGTTATGGCTCTGTTCACATTGACTAAAATTATGTCATCAGTATTTAAATCCTGTAAAACCTCTTTAAGAACCCATATTAACACAAATAGAAGGTAAAATAATGGACTCCATTATAGTTATAAATTATCAGTAATACTCCAAATGCATTTATGCATGTTCGGAACATCAGACATTTCAGCCACAGTAAGCACGACGAGATATTCTGGGAACTGAACGGGCTTCTAAACTCATGCGTGACCATTGTGGCGTTGGTTCTACAATGTGGTTTTTTTAAGGCACATAGTATATATTCACTGCCAAATTCAGGAACTTTGTATAATCAGGTGGAAGTGGATATGGCTAACAAGGGTGTAACCAGGTCACAATCATAGGTTATGTGGTAAGTACACATAAAGGTGAAATTTCGGCCATAAAATCACATCCCCATGCTATACTGAAGCCACAAAATGTCTCTTTCAGTTCCCAGTGGTGAACCTAGTCTTTTTGCTGCCTGAGGTGGACCATAAAAAGGCGCCCCCCCCAAAAAAATAAAATAAAATTGAGTTTACTTGCTACTAGCTTCACACGCAGCTATCGTCGCACAATATACTCAATACACAAACTTATGAAACAGTTTTTAAGAATTCTTCTTCCTGCATTACTTCAGTATCAGAGATCAACAACACGGCATTAACAATGAAAGTAACTTCACACATCTTCTGCTTGGTGGATGGACGAGCCCACGTGGCCCCCATTCTCTATAATAGGAGCGCCGCAGATAGCTGAGTACTGTACTTCGGCTATGTTTGGCACTCCTATTGAAGTGAATGAGAGCCATGCGGGTTCGTCCATCCAACAAGCGACACGCCTATATTCAGCCTGGCTGCGG
Source organism: Leptodactylus fallax (assembly GCA_947044405.1). Classification (NCBI taxonomy): domain Eukaryota; kingdom Metazoa; phylum Chordata; class Amphibia; order Anura; family Leptodactylidae; genus Leptodactylus; species Leptodactylus fallax. The sequence goes on from CAMRHE010000844.1 coordinate 21,943, forward strand.
TCAGGCTATATTCCCATCCACTGGGGGGAAAAAAACCCAATTCTCAGGCTCAGTGGGCTTGGTGATGTCAAAGTACAGGGATAATGTACACAGTGATGTCACAGTACGAGGATGATGCACTCGGTGATGTCACACTACAGGGACAATGTACAAAGTGATGTCACAGTACCTGAATATGCACACAGTAATGTCACAGTACAGGGATAATGCACACAGTGATGTCACAGTACAGGGCTAATGCACTCGGTGATGTCACAGTACAGGGATAAACATTCGGTGATGTCACAGTACAGGGATAATACACTCGGTGATGTCACAGTACAGGGATAATGCATTCGGTGATGTCACAGTACAGGGACAATGTACACAGTGATGTCTCAGTGATGCCAGTGATATCACATCAAGGCATATGGATAATGCACACTCAAAAAGATCACTGTGACATCACAGTATGTGAAGGAAGTAATAATAATTATGTCATATGCAGGCATTATGATGCCCCATAAAAGTAATGGAGTCGGTGCATAGTTATTACTATTGCACTGTAGGTCTCAGTGGAAATGGCCCCGTCTTTAGTTGTTGGGCCCATTAGCAGCTGCTATGTCTGCTACCCTGGTAGTAATACTAACAGCAATTGGTCCTTTCTTCCCTTCTCTTCCCCTTCCTTCCTTTCTTCCTCCATACTTCTCCTCTTCTTTCTTCATTCTGTCCCTTCCTAAACCTACCTTCCTTTCTTTCTTCCCTCTCCCTTCTTTCCGTCTTCATTACATTCTTCTATGTTTCTGACTGAGGTCCTTTCCATGATGTTTAACGTTAATATCCCCCCCCCTCCATTGCTGATAACAACACAGTTCTTTTGAAGAGGGGGGTCCTTTTGCAGCTCAAAAACAGAGATGTACAGAGATAATTGGGTGGGCTGCCTCTCTCTAAGAACCACACTACAGCCTCGTGGTCTGCCACTCTGTTATGTAGATTCTTGTTTCCATCTTTGATTCTTCCCTTTATTCCTTGTCTTGTACCCAGTGGCGTAAATAGGAATGGATGGGCCCCAAGGCGAACATTTGACATGGGGCCCCCCCAAACCGCCGCCCCAACCCCCCCCCCAGTTTTTTCAGACCCCAGAGTATAATGATTGGAGACCCAGGGGAGGATACAATCAAAAAAACCACTGTTACCTACCTCTTCCTGGCTCCGGCGCACTCCCCGCTACTTTGGCCATCTTCAATGTTAGACCAGATCTCGCGTGAGATGGGCCGGCGTCGCGACACATAATCACGCATACCCGGCCCACGTGACGTCACCAAACAGGCCTGAAGCCTGCGGAGCGTAGGAGAGGTAAGTTACAGTGTTTTTTATGTTCCCTCACCTCCTCTGGCCCTCCAATCATTATACTCCGGGGGTCTGAAAAGACCCTAAAGTATAATGATAGCAGTGTTTGTGGGGTTTGCGGCGCGCGGCCTCACTTACCGATCCCAGCTTCTACTTACAGTCACCTCCACAGAATGGGAAGCGCAGGTGGCCATGAGCAGGAGCGGGGATTGTTAAGTAAATAGGGCCCGTTACCTGCTGGGGTTACTCCAGCAGGTAACGGCCTATTAAAAAAAAAAAAAAAAAGCCCCGGCTTGAACCTCTTTAGAGGGTTTTTAGCATAAACAACATTTTCACCCTATTCACAAGGGGTCCACCTGCTATTTCATCATAAAAACAGCTGCCTTCCCCTGACTACTCCATGTGAATGGAACAGTGCGCGCATGCACATCACCACTCCACTCACATGGGGCATTCAGGGGAAATTGTGGTCCCCCATATTCCTGATCGATCACTATAGGTCACAGCCATCAGACCCCTGGCAATCACTAATCCCCTATACACAGGATAACATTGCTTTCCATTTCTCCATTCCGAGTTGTACTTTTTCTCCAGTTTTATATATATAGGTAAATAATCTAGTTTATACAGTCCATACTTCTTTTGCTACCTGTCTTACAGTTATATTATATGGTATTATATACTATTACATAATGTAACTGCATATATTTATCTGACTCATTGTTACTACACCCCCACCCTAGATGTCCTTAATGTGCCCTCTTTAAGAAAACTAGATTAAACGGTTAATATTTATTCTGTTATGTTTGATACGTTATAATCTCTTAGGTATACATTCCCAGAAACAATACACATATTTGCTGGTAGGATTTATAGCTGAATACAATCCGATGATTGTGGTGCTACTCTTCTGTGACAACTTAATCTTCCTCAAATATCATACCCCATAGTCACCATTCAATGGGAGTGACCATGGCAGAGCCGTGTGCACAAAGCCTCTAGGGCAGTGACCTCCATCCTCTGGCGGGCACTAAATATACTCTCCTAGAGGCATTGCTTGTGGAGGGGAAGGAGGGGGGGGGATATCTCTGTACAAATATGATCATGCAGAACCTATATCTGACATCCTATGAAATCAGAGTCATATGAAGGTACAATAGAGGTCCCATGAATAGGTAACCCTATTATGGTTCATTTCTAAACGGAACCATGGTATAGTGGTGTGGGTGATCCTACTGAAGTATTGCCCACCCATCATGCTGTATAAAGTGGCTAAGTGGGTAAGAGCCACTGCCTTACAGTGCAGGGGTCATGTGGATGGAGTTTGTATGGTTCTCTATGTTTGTGTGAACACAAAAAGTTGCAACAGCAGTCTACTAGCACCAAGCCCATCTGCCACGACAAGACAACCTCTTTAATTTGGACCCTCACCTCTATGACTCACCTCTCGCTGGAATTAAGAGCAAGTGTGTTCCAGCCATATTATGCCTAGCATACACTGCAAATAGTTTCCTCTCCCTGAACCTGAGCCTTCATATTATGAACTAGTAATAACCAGCCTTGGGCAGATGGGTGACGTGCACGACCAAAATGGAGTCAGCCACACCCCAAATGCACAATGCAAGAAAGACTATAGAAAAATATTCAGCACTGCTAAACAATATGATTGATACAGGGTATGTGCAGGTGCATACTGCTATGGCTGCAATAGAAATGTCAACACATATGCGCCTGCACATATAGGTCATATTGTTTAGCAGTACTGAATGGTTTTCCCTGTGTTTGTGTGGACTTCCCCTGGGTACTCTGCTTTTCCTCCCACACTCTGAAAATTATCAGTAGGTGCCAATGAGATTGGTTCTAGTGTATGCCTGTAATAGGGAAATTACATTATTAGTATTCATTTTAGAGCACCATTAATTCTATGCTGCTGCACATATGCATAATACAAAAACAAGTATTATTTCCAGTGTAACTCCTCATAGTACCTGCGCCTCTGGCAGCAGCATTATACTCCTTTCCAACCCTCACCACTCCACCACTGGCAGAAGCATTGTTCCTCTTCCTATCCCTACCACACCACTAGCAGCATTGCCCCTGTTCATACCAGTTGACCACCTTTGACAGCAGCATTGACCATCTAACCTCTACATTGGTATTGCAGCCATGTTGTCCCCGTTCCCACCTCTCCCCGTTGCAGCAGTGTTAGCATTTCATCCACTACTCATCCTCTGACAGCATCAAACTTCCCTAAACTACCCTACTGCAAAGGCAGCAACATTTACCCCATAGGTGATGCTGGACGTGGAGGGATAGTGTCAGCAGAGCACTACACGCTCCTCTCTTACCTCTTCAGCAATTCATTTGTAGTCTCCAGACCACCAGGGTGCAGGACCTATGCACTCATGGTCATATAACTAAGATGTGACCTGACGTCCTTTACCCCTTGTAGCCCTTCATTATTGTTTCAGTTTTTACTTTGGATTTCCTGCATATGTGTCGAAGCCTTACAGAGTGCCTCACCAGTCATACCTCACACTTTGAGAAGAGTTTCCATATACAAATGTACCTAGCTATATATTACATTATGCAAGCATGTCAAGGGTCATGTATCTGTTTCTTTAATGTCTTGTAACACATAAGCAAATGCAAAAATATCAGTTTTGCGGAAATGCTACAGCGATAAGCGCGGCATTTTACATTACTTGCAAAGTGAATGGGATTCTGGCTAATCTCATCCACACATTGCATAAATAAATCCGCTGTGGTAAAGCTGCGTTTTCAAAAACACTTGTGTTTTTGAAAATCTCAGCATGTCAATTATACCTGTGGAAACATACAGTAGGTATAGGTATAATAAGGGCAGGAAGTCAGCAGAGGATAACCCTGCGAAAATGCAATTAAAAACTAAACGGGAAAAAAAACGCGATGCGTTTTTTCCATAGTGTTTTTTTCTGCGTTTCGCTATATGATGCGTTTAACCTAAAGAGTATAAAATCCACATTAAATCTATAATAAAATGTGATAAAACTATATAATAGAAAAAAACATGCAGAAAACTAAAACTGTGAATTATAAATTCTACTTCCATGGGATACCCAAGTCTCCATGTCACTAAGGTTATACACATGAGATAGCTTAATGCTCACTCAACCAACAAATGTCTTACTGGATTCCTCCATAGACATGCACACTCAGCATGGCCAAGTGTCTGTGTGCCCTGATTAGGAATTTACAAGCCACTTTAAGGCTAACGAAACGCAGCTTTTTGTGTTGCAGATTTTGCTGCGGTTTTTCGAGCTAAAGCCAGGAGTGGATTGTGCAGAAGGTAGAAATACAAGAACTTCCTATATATTTCCAATTCCTTTTGTAGCCATTCTTGGCTTTGGCTCAAAAAACAACAAAATCTGCAACAAAAAAAGCTGTGTTTCCACAGTCCTGTCCAGTCTCTGCCATCAGGGGAGAGTCGGGATGTCCCTGTACACATTAGATGGCTGAATTCAGTAGGCTCACCTGACAATCATCTAATATGTATGGTCAGCTATAGTCACATGTAAGGAAGTCTAAGTCTTCAGAAGAACTGAAGCAAGTTCTTGAAGATGCTTGGAATAACTTGATAGCTGATTTCTGCATCTTCATATAAGGGCACCAAAATATTGTAACCATTGATAAATATTGTCTACCATGCAACAACCATGATGACACCAGACAAGCTGGCCTACACACCAGAATATAAGAATATACGTATAAATGTGTTTTTGTATTGTTTAGTAGCCGCTTCCTGCCAGGATGTGACCTAATAACACCCTTTTATAATACCTATATATGCCCGATGCTCTGTTTATCTCATGATGTAAGTGTGGTGCACCGTTCAATGCTGGGCTACTGGTTACTACGGGAAAAACATGTAATAGTCATGTAACCACAGCTTACCAAGTTACCACTTGCTTACCTCATTATGTTATGTTGTAGAGCGCCTATTAGTGGCACAACAAATGTATATCTACAACATGATCCTACAAAGTAAGTTTGATGTATCTATGATTTGTTACTCATTTGCCCAGTGTTACTATTGACCCTCATACACTTTTTATTTTTATTTTTTTGAAAGCATGAGATAATGGTTTCTATCAGCCATGTACAAAAAAGTGAGGGAGTACCACACAAAAAGTGCACAAAAGGCCCTAAGAAGGTTGAGGACTGGATTTCCCCCCTTGCCAAAGCTAAGGAGACCCAATCTTGTTTCTACCTTCCACCTGGGCAACAACCAAAGTATTCAAGGAGCCCAAAACTGGTTACACACCTCCTCTGCAGAAGGAGGGAACCTATATGGTCACATAACTCCACCCTCTAGATCTTGGGAGGGTCCCAAATCGGCATCTGCATCCCTTGATAAATATCCCTCACTAAATATACAACAAATAGGTTTTTGATGTGTGTTTGCATATATAACTGAGCCCCTTTTCCAAATAAGCCCCACCCCCTTGTAGGGCAAAATGCAGAAAGGTACAGTTTATTAAAGCAGTGTAAGGTGCAGGGGCGTAAATACCGTGGTAGCAGTGGTAGCGGCTGCCACAGGGCCCGGGACCTTAGGGGACCCGGCAGGACCCTGATGCTTTTTTTTTTTTTTTTTTTTTTTTTAATAGGCAGTTACCTGCTAGAGTAACTCCAGCAGTTAACGGGCCCTATATACTTACCGATCCCCGCTCCTGCTTATGGCCACTTCAGCTTCCCCTTCTGCGTCCCATATCATTTCGCTTCGAGCGCGGAAGGGGAAGCGGAGGCAGCCATGCGCAGGAGCAAGGATCAGTAAGTGAGGCTGCGGGCCCGCGAACCCCAACAAATACTCCTATCATTATACATTTGGGTCTTTTTAGACCCCAGAGTATAATGATCAGAGGCCCAGGGGGGATGAGGGAACATAAAAAACACTGTTACTCACCTCTCCTGCGCTCCGGCAGTCTTCGGGCCTCTTTGGTGACGTTCCAGACGTCACATGGGCCAGGCCGACATCATTATGCCAGCCTGGCCCACATGACGTCTGTACTGACATTGAAAAGAGCCAAAAGCAGAAGGGAGTGCGGTGGAGCCCGGGAGAGGTAAGTAACATTGGTTTTTATAATGATTGGTTTTTATAATGATCTCCGATCATTATACTCTGGGGTTTGAAAAGACCCTAGAGTATAATAATTGTTCATGGGTGTCATGGGTGATCCACTATGGCACATAATACTGTGTGCAGGGGCCACTGTGGGGCATAATACTGTGTGCAGGGGCCACTGTGGGGCATAATACTGTGTGCCGGGGCCACTGTGGGACATAATACTGTGTGCAGTGCCACTGTGGAACATAATACTGTGTGCAGGGGTCACTGTGGAACATAATACTGTGTGCAGGGGCCACTGTGGGACTTAATACTGTGTGCAGGGGCCACTGTGGGATATAATACTGTGTGCAGGGGCCACTGTGGGATATTACACTATGTGGAGGGGCCGCTATGGGACATTATACTGTCTGGAGGCCACTTTGGGACATTATACAGTGCTGGCCAAAAGTATTGGCACCCCTGCAATTCTTTCAGATAATACTCAATTTCTTCCAGAAAATGATTGCAATCACAAATGCTTTGGTAATAAGATCTTCATTTATTTTGCTTGCAATGAAAAAACACAAAAGAGAATGAAAAAAAGTCAAATCATTGATCATTTTACACAAAACTCCAAAAATGGGCCGGAAAATATTGGACCCGGCCTATTTGGTGGAAAAACTTTGAAAAAAAATGGGGAAAAACGGTTGGGGGGACCATTATGGGGGTTTTTTAAAAATTGTGGGGGGTTTTTTGTTTTTTTTTTTGGGGGGAATTTTTGGGGGGGGGGGGGGGTGGGGGGGGGGCTCCTCAAACCCGTTTTGGGGGGTGTCCCCGGGGGGGGTGGGGGGGGGGGGGGGGGGGGGGTGGGGGGGGGGGTTGGTGGAGGTGGGGGGGGTTTTTTCTAAACATTTTTTTGTGTGTTTTTTGGGGGGGTGTGGGGGGTGGGGGGGGGGGGGGGGGCGGGGGGGGGGGGGGGGGGGGGGGGGGGGGGGGGGGGGGGGGGGGGGGGGGGGGGGGGGGGGGGGGGGGGTGGGGTGGGTTGTGGTGGTGGCGGGGGGGGGGGGGGGGGCCAGTGCCAGAGGCAGCAAAGCAACCCCAAAACATCAGGGAACCTCCGCCATGTTTGACTGTAGGGACCGTGTTCTTTTCTTTGAAGGCCTCTTTTTTTTTTTTTTTTTTTTTCCTGTAAACTCTATGTTGATGCCTTTTCCCAAAAAGCTCTACTTTTGTCTCATCTGACCAGAGAACATTCTTCCAAAAAGTTTTTGGCTTTCTCAGGTAAGTTTTGGCAAACTCCAGCCTGGCTTTTTTATGTCTTTGGGTCAGAAGTGGGGTCTTCCTGGGTATCCTACCATAGAGTCCCTTTTCATTCAGACGCCGACGGATAGTACGGGTTGACACTGTTGTACCCTCGAACTGCAGGGCAGCTACAACTTGTTTGGATGTTAGTCGAGGTTCTTTAGCCACCATCCGCACAATCTTTCGTTGAAATCTCTCGTCAATTTTTCTTTTCCGTCCACATCTAGGGAGGTTAGCCACAGTGCCATGGGCTTTAAACTTCTTGATGACACTGCGCACGGTAGACACAGGAACATTCAGGTCTTTGGAGATGGACTTGTAGCCTTGAGATTGCTCATGCTTCCTCACAATTTTGCTTCTCAAGTCCTCAGACAGTTCTTTGGTCTTCTTTCTTTTCTCCATGCTCAATGTGGTACACACAAGGACACAGGACAGAGGTTGATTCAACTTTAATCCATTTCAACTGGCTGCAAGTGTGATTTAGTTATTGCCACCACCTGTTATGTGCCACAGGTAAGTAACAGGTGCTGTTAATTACACAAATTAGAGAAGCATCACATGATTTTTCAAAGGGTGCCAATACTTTTGTCCACCCCCTTTTTTATGTTTGGTGTGGAATTATATCCAATTTGGCTTTTTGACAATTCTTTTTGTGGTTTTCCATTGAAGACAAATTAAATGAAGATATTATTACCAAAGCATTTGTGATTGCAATCATTTTCTGGAAGAAATTGAGTATTATCTGACAGAATTGCAGGGGTGCCAATACTTTTGGCCAGCACTGTAGTGTGTGTAAATGGGCCATTATACTGTGTGGGGGGCCAGGAAAGGGGGCGCTATGCCATGGGGGAGGGGGGCCCAAGTCAAAAGTTTGCTGGGGGGCCCAGTCTTTGTTAGTTACGCCCCTGGTAAGGTGTGTACGCCAATTTGTAGAGTGTAGATTTTTTTTGTTCTATTTTATGTACAGGATTATGTACAGGGATGGTTATCTTGTCTGAGGTTCTTCTCTGCTAACAGCATTTAGTAATATGCTTTACAGCAGAGTAATGGCCATAGGCAGTAATTTATTGGACTCCTTGAGGTCTATGGGTGAGTTTTTTTAGGCATTCTCTATGCAGGGAAGGGGAGTAGAAAAACTGTGACATCATCTATTGTCAGCAGTGGATGCAAAGATGGATCCATGGGTTTATCTACAAAGGTGTTATCTTCTATTGTAATCCTATCTGTGGTGTAAATGAGATGACTGTTACAATAAAAACCCCTACATAATTGACAAGTGTCAGTCTATTATAAGGCTTAGTGGCCAGAGTGAAAATTGCAGGTTATCATCCTTTTTATATATAGATAGTGACATGGAAATTGTTTAAAACCTTTTTAAAAAATTCTTAAAACAATATGTTTAACATAAAACTGGATTTGAAAAATAGGCAACTTCTTGTAGCACATTCTTTTCAAGACTTCCTGGTCTCTCCATGATAGGCTATGACTCTAGACTATTACAGGATGAAGGTAGGTTGTGCTCAATGACAGTGTTTTAGCAGTCTTGGGGCAATGATAAGTAGGGAATTCTTCAGGTAAGTCTTCTGCACCCATAGAAGACAGCTTGGCCAACTTACTAGTGAAATGGTGGAAGCAGGGGCGTAACTATAGGAGTCCATTGGTAGCAGTTGCTATTGGATCCTGAAGGGGCCCCAAATGCCCTCTGCTACATACACACATGGACAAAATTGTTGGTACCCCTCGTTTAATGAAAGAAAAACCCACAATGGTCACAGAAATAACTTGAATCTGACAAAAGTAATTTGCCAAACTACAGTACATGTTGACAAACCACAAAGCTTCTGAGAAAATGTCCTATGGACAGATGAGACAAAAATCAGCTCTATGTTCACAGACGGAAAAGTGAAGCATATCTTGAAAAGAACACTGTCCATACTGTGAAACATGGAGGAGGCTCTGTTATGTTCTGGGGCTGCTTTGTTGCATCTGGCACAGGGTGTCTTGAATCTGTGCAGGGTACAATGAAATCTCAAGACTATCAAGGGATTCTAGAGAGAAATGTGCTGCCCAATGTCAGAAAGCTTGGTCTCAGTCGCAGGTCATGGGTCTTGCAACAGGATAATGATCCAAAACACACAGCTAAAAACACCCAAGCATGGCTAAGAGGAAAACATTGGACTATTCTGAAGTGGCCTTCTATGAGCCCTGACCTAAATCCTATTCCCCTTACGTCCGACAGCAGCACAATATGGGGTATCTCTGCCCCTGTGTGTTGTTTAGGACAGGTGGAACCTTTAATTAGCACCAAAAAGGTGCCTCCTACTAGCCCTATAAGAGGGCACAAGAGACCTCCCTCCACTGTGTTTTTTTCTGTCCTGTGTGGAACAGGTGGACGGAGGTCTCTTGTGACCTCCCGTTGCTAGGGGTTTTAGTTACTCCTGGCTTACCTTCTTGGGGTACCTCGGTCCCAAAGAAAAAACCTCCGGTCCTTCGCACCGCAGCGCAGCGTTATCCGGCATCCATCTGCAGGCAGCGCGATCCCGGAAGTAAGCGGGGAACCTCCTCGGCCGGAACTTTTCTCCGGTTCCGTGTTCCCAGGGGAAGGAAGCCTTTGCGCACCACCGCGCCCTACTTCCGGTTTTCTCGGACAAAGTGCGGTAAGTTTGGAAATTTAAAATTTAAAGGCAAAATATAGAATTGATTTTTGCTGCTTGTATTTTGAGCCTCTGGCTTAGGCTTATGCTCCTCTATGTTCCAGTATGGCGTTTGACTTGTTTTGGTGCTGTATAAATGTTTCTTTGTTGGCTTCCTCCCCTCGCTGCTGGATTACATTTAAAAGGTCTGAATGCAGTCCTTTATTTGTTGAGTGAGTGGTTTCTAGCTCCTCTGCTGCGGGTTGCGGTGGCTGTTTTTTTTCTGACGGTTTTTTTTTCTCTTCAAGTGACCGATTCAAAAAAAAAAAAAAAAGAGGTACCCCTTGGGTTTTTATGCGATGCTTGGCGATCTTCCCAGTTTCAGTGTCACGTGGCTGTTTGATGTTTCAGATGTCATCTTCTGCAGCACGTAATGGCGATGCGCTTAGGAGGAAAAATTCCTCTAAACTTGAAACACCTAATGTGTTTGGATTGCAATACCCCTTTACCTAACGGCTATGATTTTACCCGCTGTTACTAGTGTCGCGGACCCTGCCGGAAGTACCTTCTATAAGAGGTTGTTACTTGGGTAAAGGACTTGATGAGGAGTCTCTTAAAGGAGATTCGTTCTTCCATCGCCCAGATTGCCAAGAGACCGCAGATTGAGACACAATCTTCCTTACGGATCTCTGATGAAGATTATCAGATAGTGGACGAGACACTCTCATCTGACGATTCCACTGAAGATCCCAGCAGGCCGTGCTTCCACTCGAAAAATTAAGCCGGCTGCTGAAGTCCATCCGGTCTAAGGATCGTGATGTTGACGGGGAAGCCTCCGCGTCCACCTATAGAGGGCCTAGGGTCTTCCAAGTGGACCAGACATTACAAAAATTAATGTCCTCAGAGTGGAGAAGTCCTGAAAAACCTCTTGTGGTTCCTAGGAGGTTCAGCGCTTTATTCCCAGTTGCTCAATGGGATCAATGGGGTCCTCCTCCCAAGGTGGATATGGCGGTGGCTAAACTGTCCTGCCGCACTAAGGTACCATCAGATGATGGAGCAAATCTGCACGACGCTATGGCAGGCGCTTCGACAATACCTTCAAGAAGGCTTATTCAGCTGCCTCGCCCAAGACCGCTGTGCGGTTGCGTCCTGTGAAGTGTCAGCCAAATTATGTACTGACCTGGTCCACCTCAAAAGTGACCGACTCTGGAGTCTCCAGAGACGAGCTGCTAGGGTTTCTAGGCTCAGTTTCCCTGGCAGCTGAATATTTAACGGAAGCCTCCCACCATCAATTAAGGCTGGTGGCCAAATCCCTGGCACTTACCAAGAACACTGCAGCAGGAAGACCTCTATGGTTAAAACCTTGGAGAGCTGTGTTCCCCTCAAAGTATAATTTGTGCGCATTACCCTTTGAGCCGGGTAGAGTCTTTGGCTGTGCCCTAGACGAGATCCTAGAGGGCTTGGCCGACAAGAAGGGTAAACCTTTACCCCAGGCCTTCAGAGGTAGGTCTGGCTCTGGCCGTGGTAGAGGCTATCCGCCTCGTCGTGGAAGGCAGTCCAGAGAGGCTCTAGTTATTCCTCTAGAGGCGCCGGCCGGAGATTCCGAAGTCTGATGATAAAGTCAAGCCTAGCTTTTGACATCAGAAGCAGTTTTCCTGTGGCCGAGATTCCTGTCGGAGGTCGTGTCTCCCACTTTCTCAACTGCGGGCAGGAAAAAATTCGAGACCCATGGGTCTGGTAGGTAATCCAAAGAGGTTATGCAATGAAGTTCCTCCGTCCTCCTCAGGATCGGTTTGTGTTAACTCGCAGCCTTCCTGGAATGCTTCATCCGAGAGTACATTCACAAGGGAGCCCTGGTGGAAGTCCCTTCTCTAGAAGAAGGATCCAGTGTCTATTCTCCCGTCTTCCTGATGCCAAAACCGGCAGACAAGTGGAGAATGATCATAGACTTAAGGTACCTCAACCGCTTCATCAAAAAGAAGCGCTTCCATAGGAAAACCATAAAGTCTGTCACCACCTTTCTCCTCTAAGGCGATGTTTTTTGTGACTTTGGATATAAAAGACGCCTATTTGCATATTCCTATTTACCTCCACACAGAAGGTTTTCTAAGGATTGCCGTAGTAGTTTCCGGCCACAGGAAGCACTTTCAATTCACAGCACTACCCTTCGGGATCTCCTCTGCTTCCCACACCTTTACAAAGGTAGTGGCCCCCATAACGGCCGCCCTCAGGCTTCAGGGGATATTCTTGGTGCCTTATCTAGACGACTGGTTGATAAAGGCCCAGTCAGAGTCTGTTCTGCTCCAGTACCTACAGACAGCCTTCAGAGTCTGTGATGGCTTATAAATTGGGAGAAGTCAAAAACGATCCCTTCAACTCGAAGGAAGTTCCTCTGAGAAAACTACTTCCTAGATTGAGTCCCCCTGCAAATCTCCTTGACACCAGCAAGGAAGGAGAAGCTGGTTGCGGCAGTCCGGCACCTCTTCAAAAAGCCGATAGCCTCCATCAGAACATTGATGAAGATCCTGGGCTTGATGTCTTCCTCAGTGGAGGCAGTCCCATGGGCCTTGTGGCACTTACGTCCCCTCCAGAAGGAGTTACTAGAGGCTTGGGATCGCTCCCTTCTTACATTCAGCAAGAAGATTCGACTCTCCCCCAGGACCCGTCTTTTTCCCTCAAGTGGTGGTTGCACCTGAAAGACGGAAGGTCCACGGTCCAACCTTCTTGGACCCTGTTGACTACAGATGCATCCCTCTCGGGATGGGGAGCCCATTGGACGAAAACTCCATAAAGGGAGTCTGGAGCGCTCCTGAAAAAAGGACCTCGTCCAACTGGAAGGAGCTCAGAGCCGTATATCGTGCCTTACTCTATTGCTTGCCTCTTCCCAGGGAAGAGCAGTCAAAATCCGGTCAGACAACATGACTACAGTGCTGTACGTGAACAGACAGGGAGGCACCAGATCACCAACCCTCCTTAGGGAGGCAGATCTGATATTTACATGGGCAGAGAAAAATCTAACCCATTTATCCGCAGTTCACATCAAGGGCTCCCTGAACATAGTAGCGGATCGGTTGAGTCGGGGTTATGCCGTATCAGGAGAATGGTCACTCAATCCAGAAGTCTTTCATCAGATTACCCTGAACAGGGGTCTTCCAGAAATAGACCTCATGGCAACCCGACTCAACGCCAAGGTGGAGAAGTTCTGTTCCCTTTACCAGGAGGACAATCCCTTGGCAGTGGATGCCCTGTCCATCCCTTGGAGGTCCAGGCTGGCATACATCTTCCCTCCAATTCCAATAATACCAAAGGTATTAATGAAAATCAGACAGGACCAAGTCTCTGTGATAGCCATCATTCCATTCTGGCCAAAAAGAGCTTGGTTTTTCCCAACTCATGGAGATGAGTTGAGGGATATATTGGAGGCTTCCCCCCATCCAGAACATGGTTTCCCAAGGATCTCTGAAGTGCCAGGATCTCTGGAGATTCAACCTGACAGCCTGGAGGTTGAGCAGTCCCTACAGCAGGATAGAGGACTGTCAGAGGCCGTCCTGAAGACCGTTTATTCTGCAAGAGCAGAATCTACCAATAAGAACTACCAGAGGACAGTCAAGATTTTCATGGAGTGGTGCTCCAAGAAGGGTATTAATAATCTAGAACCTTCAACGGCTGATATTTTCTTCAGGACGGTTTGGATAAGGGCCTTGCCCCTGCCACTTTGAAAGTGCAGATTGCGGCCCTCTCCGCTCATTTGAACAGACGTCTGTCTCAGGATCCTCTGGTTGCAAGGTTCCTTAAAGGGGCAATGAGGCTAAAGCCCTCAGTATCATCCCCAGTGGGACCTTGCGGTAGTCATTACAGGCCTGTGCGGTCCTCCATTTGGACCCTTGGAGACTACGGGGATAAAATATTTAGCCTACAAACCACTTTTTTGTTGGCTATTATATCTGCCAAAGAGTAGGGGTACTCCAGGCCCTCTCTTCTAGAGAACCGTACATTTTGTTTTTGCAGATAGGGTGCACCTTAGGTTTGCCTGGGTTTATCCCTAAGGTCCCCTCATACTATAATAGCAATCAGCTAATTTCGTTACCTGTGTTTTTCCCCTCTCCAACCTCTGAGGAGGAAGAAAAGCTCAACACCTTAGATGTGGTAAGGTGTCTGTGGATTTACCTATTCCACACTCAACCGCTTAAGAAGGCCGAAAGCCTACTAATTGATATGCAGTGTAAAAACAGAGGCCTCAAGGCTTCCAAACCTACTCTATCCACATGGATCAAGGAGACAATTAAGTCTTCCTTTCTTATTCAGAAGTTATTCCCTCCAGTCTTTCTACGGCCACTCGACCTGGGTTGTCGACTTCTTTGGCTGAGTATCGGTCCTTACCATTGGACCAGATTTGTGCGGCTGCATCATAGTCATCTCAGTTGACCTTTTGTTAAACATTATCATTGGACATCCGCAGTTTCCAGACAACTGCCTTTGGTCAGTCAGTCCTTGATGTTGTAAGTCGAGGAAACCCTCCCTAGGGGAATTACTTGCTATCTCCCCATATTGTGCTGCTGTCGGACGTAAGGGGAATCGTTGATTGTAATGTCAATCTGTATTCCCTTAGTCCAGACAGCAGCACAAGACTTCCCTCCCTAGAAGCTTGTTTCCTGTTACTTTATAATTTACACAGTGGAGGGAGGTCTCTTGTGCCCTCTTATAGGGCTAGTAGGAGGCACCTTTTTGGTGCTAATTAAAGGTTCCACCTGTCCTAAACAACACACAGGGGCAGAGATACCCCATATTGTGCTGCTGTCTGGACTAAGGGAATACAGATTGACATTACAATCAACGATTGAGCATCTTTGGAAGGAGCTGAAGCATGCCGTCTGGAAAAGGCACCCTTCAAACCCGAGACAACTGGAGCAGTTTGCTCATGAGGAGTGGCCAAAATACCTGTTGAGAGGTGCAGAAGTCTCATTGACAGTTACAGGAATCGTTTGATTGCAGTGATTGCCTCAAAAGGTTGTGCAACAAAATATTAAGTTAAGGGAACCATCATTTCTGTCCAGGCCTGTTTCATGAGTTTTCTTTTTTTAAAAAATTCTGTTGAAGCATGGTTGAAAAGCAATGTCTGACTTTCATTTGTTCATTTTCATAGAATTTTTATATATTATTACTTCTGTCAGATTCAAGCTATTTCTGTGACCATTGTGGGTCTTTCTTTCATTAAATGAGGGGTACCAACAATTTTGTCCACGTGTGTACAATATACCACTATTCTAAAAAGCACATAGTAGATAGGGACCCCTTTACAGATTTTGAATTGGGGTCCAGGACCTTCCAGTTATGCCTCGGGTAGATGGCTATTACTGTTGCTTGTATTACCCACATTACGAGTCACTTGTGGTATAATTATACACAATAGGGGTATTATAGGTATTATAGGAGTAGGTGTCTAAAAGTCTGTAGTTACTGTACATAATATAATGTTTACTCTAAAAAGAGATCAAAGCAAAGTGTGAGGCACAATACTTCAAGTAAAGGTCATAATGGCATAGAAGTGAAAACCTCAGCCCTGAACATAGATGGAAAATTAGAAAAATTAGACAGGGCTGGCTCACGCACTGGTCCTATGCAGCGTGTGATGCAATAACAGGGGACTGTTGGTGTAGTCTGGACCACAGGCTCAAACCACATAGTTTCTCAGTGTCTAAAACTGAGTTTTTCAAGTTTCCATTTCCTTTGCATAAGAACAAAGTGTGAACAAAGTGTAATTGTGAAATCCTAGTACTCTTTATTCATAGATGTCATGTCTTCAGCCCATAGGCACCATGATGATGAAGATCTATATGGTGACAATTCAGTTAGTGACTAATAAAAAAAGTAAAGAGCAGAGAATGAAAATACCATTGGTTTGAACAGTAGGATGACGCAACACGTATGCCTGGAATCATGCGGTGATACATGATTTATATTTTCTAGCATTTGTAAAGGTTAGAGAAAGTGAAGGTGAATGGAGCGCAGGTTGCACACCAACAACTCGTTTTTGGCCGAGCATCTGTTGAAATTTTCTAACATGGTCCTTTGCATAACTGATCGCGAACTGAAGTCCAATGTGTATGACCAGCCTTGGACCACACTCACGCGACCGATGGATTAAAAGGTTGGACATTTTTCATGGCTGTTTCCATAGATCTCTTATATATATAAAAATGAGTTTCTGTCTGTCTGTCTGTTCTTTATGCGCGACAAAACAACTGGACCAATCCTCACCAAATTTGGCACACAGGTACATCAGGTGTCCAGGAAGATTTTAGACTAGGACGTACCATTCCAGAGATACAGTATTCCCAAAAAATGACCTGCATTAGCTAATACAAGCCTGCAAGTCTTTCACTCATATTCCAAATGCCATACACATGGTCACATGTCCCTTATCAGCCAATAGAAGCTCGCAGGTGCTTAGTCTACACAGTCACACAGCTTTACTCCAGGTTTCCAAAGCAAAAAAAGCTATTTATGACCTATATTAGTCAATAGCAGTTTGCAGGTCCTTAAATATTCAGTCATATGACGTGTATCAGCTAATATAAGTTCACATTTAATTTACCAGGTTTCCATAACAACACAGCCATAAATAGACTGTACCTATACTGGACTCAGTGGTGCAACTAGGAACGGCTGGGCCCCAAGGCGAACATTTGACATGTACCCCCCCCCCCGCACAAACCGCATTCCTGCACATACTATTATGCTCCATAGTGGCCCCTACACACACTATTATGCTCCATAGTGGCTCCTACACACTATTATGCCCCATAGTGGCCCCTTCACACACTATTATGTTCCACAATGGCCCTGGCACACAGTATTATGTCCCATAGTGGCCCCTACACACACTATTATGCCCCGTAGTGGCCCCTGCACACACTATTATGCCCCATTGTGGCCCCTGCACACACTATTATGCCCCACAGTGGCCCCTTCACATAGTATTATGCCCCATTGTGGACCACCCATGAACAATTATTATACTCTGGGGTCTTTTCAGACCCCAGAGTATAATGATCGGAGTCCTATGGAAGGATACAAACATAAAAAACAATGTTATTTACTTCTCCCTAGCTCTGGCGCACTCCCCGCTACCTCTTCAATGATGGACCAGACGTCACGTGAGCCAGGCATGCGTCGCAACGCATAATGACGTCGGACTGGCCCTCCAACATCTGGGATGTCACCAATGAGGCCCGAAGCCTGCTGGAGCGCAGGGGAGGTAAGTAACTTTGTTTTTTATGTTCCCTCACCGTCCCTGGGCCTCCAATCATTATACTCTGGGGTCTGAAAAGAGTGTTTGTGGAGTTCGCAGGCCGCGGCCTTACTTACTGATCCCCACTCCTGCTCATAGCCACCTCCGGAGAAGGTGAAGCACAGGTGGCTGTGAGCAGGAGTATAATGATCGGAGACCCAGGTGGCGACAAACATAAAAAACAGTGTTACTTACCTGGGCTCCAGTGCACTCCCTGCTTTCGGCCCTCTTTAATGTTTCACAGACCGGCGTTGCCACATAATGACGTCGGCCTGGCTCACGTGACGCCTGCAACGTCACCAAAGAAGGCCGAAGCCGGCTGGGAGTAACATCGGAGCGCTGGAGAGGTGAGTAACTTTAGTTTTTATGTTTATCACCTCCCCTGGGTCTGAAAATACCCCAGAGTATAATAATAGTAGTATTTGGCCTCACTTACCAATCCCCGCTGCCGCTCACAGTCGCTTCTGATTCCCCCTTCTGCGTCCCATAGCAGAAGGGGAAGCAGGGCGGCCAGAGCATGTGCGGGGATCGATAAGTAAATAGGCTGTTATGTGCTGGGGTTACTCCAGCAGGTAACGGCCTATTTTATATATATATATATATAAAAAAAGTTCTCACCTACCTGCGATCCCTTGATGGAGCCGTCGCCTCCTTTCCTTGTCTGCGATGTCCGTGTCTCAGCATAGGAGGCGCGATGACGTCATTGAATCACCGCCTGCACTGAGATGCAGAGATCCTGTAAACCAGCCCAGGACAGGTATTGCGCAGCTTTGTTTTTGTTTTTTTTTAAGCGGCCTGTCCTGGGCTGTTTTACAGTAAATAGAAAGTAAAAAATGCCGCCCCCCAGACAGTGACGGACAGTGCCGCCTGAGGTGGCCGCTTCACTTTGCCTCATTAGAGGTGCGCCCCTGCACAACACTTATGGACCAATGGAAAATTGCAGGTTCTTCAGTCTTGACATACACACAGCTGTACACCAGGTTTCCATAGCAACCAAGCTATTTATGACCTCTATGAGTCAATAGAAGTTCGCAGGTCCTTAAATATTCAGTCGTATAACATGTATCAGCCAATATAAGTTCACATTTCATTTACCAGGTTTCCATAACAACACAGCCATAAATAGACTGTACCTATACTGGACTGCCATACTGGATGTCAAGTGCAAAACTGGCCAATTCTTATGCTAGTCCCTTATAGATTTGAGCCTATTGAGGAATCTGAAAAAACAGGCAAAAATTCAGGCAATTTCCAAAAATACTGCAGGAACTAGCTGATAGCAGAGAGCAGTAGAAGAAGCTACCTAAATCCTACAAATTTCAACTAAAAGCTATACATGCTATATTGCACGTGTATAGCCTAAGAAAAGCCATCCTCCTTATCAAGTCATATATAAAGGGCACCAAGAGTTTATTTAGCTGCAAACATGTATGAGTTTTGGAGAACTGAAGTGGAGGAATCAAAATAAAATGATATGTATATATTTTTGACTTGCTGATCAGAAGAAAGGATTCCCGAGACGGGGGGAAAATTTTATAGTGGAATGCAGTCGGGTGACATCCAAGTGTCATCCCAATGCCTTCGGCCCCAGTTGATTTCAGTAGGGGTTTCCGTTCTGATGCCTCTGAGCAGGACTGGACCTGCTCTATAATCATTGGAACATAACGGAGCATCAGAAGCCCCCTCAGAGGGCACACGTGTGCATGGGGCATGGCAGAGCTAAATAAACCATTCAGTGGAAGGATGTTGCAAATATCACAATAGATCTGAGCTTCCTGGACCATTGTGGATATTATTTGTGGGTATGATAAGAGACTTTTATTAACTACAAAGAATCAAGAATTTTCAGGAGAGATCCTAGTTTTCAAAATTCACATTTTTAATACATTCAGGCCATTTGGGTTTTCATACAGGTCCTTAAAAATAGTTCATTGTAAGGAGAATTGGCCAAGCTACAGTATTTAGATTTGCTATTGAACTAATGTCTAATATGTAGCACCCCAGGGGCAGGTATACCACCTTTGCAGTAAGAAATCCCACTGTGTATTCATGAGCAGTGGACCCACATATCCTTCTTGCATGGGGCCCTGTGCACCCATGAACCACTCCAGGTATTGGTTGTCCTCTTTGTAACCGAGATGTGAAGCATATCCCACTGATGGCACATTGTTTTGCTTTTGTTGGCTTTAGTTATGCTCCAAAGACATACTGATAGGGAATGTAGATTGTGAGCGCTATATGGGACAGTGACTGACAATGTCTGTAAAGCGCTGTGGAATATGTTGGCGCTACATAAGTATGTAAAATAAATATGTTGCTGAGCGAGTCAGGTCTGGACCCTTTACAGACCCAAAGCCACTGCCTCACCCTCTTCATTATAATACACTGCTACATTCAACAATCAGTTATCACCAATGAGTACACAGATATTTGATGTATCACATAGCGGTAAGAGAAGACTCCTCTGTTGTTTCAGGCCTGGGCAAATTGTCTGAGGAGGAGGCAGCCGGATTTTTCATTGCGAAATAATCAAAAGACTCATAAAGCGTTGACACTGCCTACAATGGAAAAGAAAAACATGCACAAGCTTAGTAGGATTACTGTGGGTAGAAGTAGCCAAATAGCATAATATAGCAGTACTGTGCAAAAGTTTTAGGTAGGTGAGAAAAAAATGCTGCTGAAATATATAAGAATTTTTTATCAATTAACAAAATGAAGAGAATGAAGAAAAGCGAAATCTAAATCCCTGGAAGTGATGATATGACCCCCACAGATATAGCCCTGATCTCAACATCATCCAGTCTGTCTGGGATTACATGAAGAGACAGAAGGATTGGAGCAAGCCTACATCCACAGAAGATCTGTGCTTAATTCTCCAAGATAGCAGGAGCAACCTCCATGACGAGCAACTTCAAAAACTGTCTCTAGTGTACCGAGAAGAATTTATGCTGTTTTGAAGGCAAATATTGTTGTGATTTACGTTTTCCTTTTGTTCATTCACTTAATTTTGTTAATTGGAAAACATAAACTATTAAAACTTCTATTTTTGAAAGCTTGCTTGCTTTGCAACACATTTTCCACACCAGCCTAAAACTTTTGCACAATACTGTATATGATGAAATATGTTTCATATGTATTATCATTTTAGAATAACATTGACCTCCAAAATTACTAGAGTCAGTCGCTATTATGACCACTATTTTTATCATCATGTAATAGACCTCAATGATGATAAGTCCAATGTGTACAATGATAACTACAAAGATTACAATGCAATGCAAAGTCAGCATGTCCTATGTAGATCGAGAGTGACCTCAGAACAATTTCTTGGTGGACCCACACTAAACTGAAGGTCAACAGCATATAAAAAGAAAAGCCTGTAAAAGATCTACTAATCTCATGTACACATACTGTATGTACTACATATGTTTCTGAGGTTCTCTGAACTGGACATATAGTATATATAGTACAGTATATAATACAGTACAGTATACTGTAGAATGACTGGAATCATTTCTTCACATTTCCATCTTCTGAAGTACTGAAGTAGTTCTGTAATGTGAGAACAGTGGCAGCCAGTTACTGCTTTTAGTTTGTCTTACAGTCATTTATCCCCTAAGCATGCAATTTTTTTTATTTGCACATCGAAAAAGCCACAACTTTTTTTTATCTTGACTTCATGAAGGCTTGTTTCTTGTGGGATGAGTTGTATTTTTCAATAGCACCATTTTAGGATATTGATTAAATCTTATTAACTCTTCCAGAGGGTTTAAAGCGCAATTAATGAGTGAAAATACTTAAACTTAAACCATAACATTTAATAAATCTATTAAAATAGTTGGAGTCAACGATCAAATTTTGCTCAAACCCTCTTCATAGGGGAGCTCTGGTAGTCTCACTGTGGTGAGATGGACTAAGATGTTAGTCCGTCTCACCAAAGTGACACAACTAGAGCTCCCCAATGAGGAGGGTTTGAGTAAAGTTTGACCGTATATCTCTCTTTAATTATTCACTGATGAGCACCCAAAACTGTGGTACGAAACACGTTGGGAGGAGATATTTTAGGGCAAAAATAGAGAAAGTAGTGGGACTACCCTGGTAAGGGCAGGAGTGATATTTTAGGGTGCCAGGGTGTTAATAGGCATGTTAGGGCCCATGTTTTGACTCCCACTGGATTGTCTGATCCCCTCTGTCGCCCTTGCTCTACATTTCAAGTGGTAAAACAGTTCTACTTTTTATATTTGCACACGCTGTTAACTCCAACTATTTTAATAGACTTTTAATGTTATGTTTTAAGTATTTTCACTCATTGGGAATTGCGATTTAAGTTTGATTGTGCCCTAGCAATTCTAGAGGGATGTTCTATTGGTATCCCTTCTGTTGTGCTATTTGTTGTTCTTCCAGAGGGCTGGAAAATAGCTGCAGTTTAGCCATTTTTATTTGCACCATTTAAACTTTATTGTGGGGCAATACAAATACAGTGATACCTTATATATATATATATATATATATATATATATATATATATCTGTCACTGCTATTGTTAAATAAAAAAAAAATACTTTAAGAACAAAATGTTTATTGTCTTGATATTCTGAGAGGCATATGTTTTTTTTTTTTACTTTACTGTTGATAAGAGTTATGGGAAGACTAGTTTACAGCAACGTTAGCTGTGGTTTTTACAGGTACTATTTTGGGGTATATAAGATTTTTTGTCACTTTTTGTTTCATTCTTTGGAGGAGAGTTGACAAAAAAAAAAAAAAAAAAGCAAATCTAATACTAGTACTATAATACTGGAATAAAAAAACAACCACATATAAAAAAGTCACAAAGTTTTTGAACAATGAAGACTAAAACACTCTGGTTGTTAAGGCGTTAAAACAAATATATAAAAAAAAAACATTGTAAACTATAATAGTTACCCATTGGACCGAGTTTGAAGAATTGCTATCCTCTTCGGCTACAGCTGCATCTTGATGCATTTGGTTGAGCTCAATATGTTCTTGCCTCTTCCTTTGTGGAATTTTCTTAGCTTGAAATATCAATAACACATAATAATGTGGAATATTGTATATCGCCAAGTCAATGTATTTTTTTTTAAATCTATTTCAAAGATTTGGCAGTAAAACAATTCATTTCCAATCATTTTAAGAGATGTTATTGGAGTGACCCCCTCTCTATTATCTCAAAATTGAATACATTTTAAATCGATAGACCAATATAATAATATATATATGTATATTCTTTGTATATTAAAAAGTTCTTCAAATTTGCATTGTTAACTTTCAGTGGATGAAAATCTGTCTTGGTCATGTGATGAATATGCAATGCCATGCAATTGTTCAGCTATTTTACATTAGGCCATGTTCACACAAACACATCTATGGCAGAAATCTATGTATTTTGGTACATATTCTTTGAAATATACACATTGAACAGATTTACTGAACATTCATAAAATTTGACACATTTCTCAACTGAGACTGAATGGTAAATCTGGTACATTAGACTCTAGGTTCACATTAGCGTTTGGGCCTCCATCGTTCGGGTCCGCATGGCCTGAAAGAAGGAGAGCCTGTCTGCTTAAAAGCGATTACCTGCGGTCATCCGCAAACCCCATAGACTTTTCTCTCTGCTGATTTTAGGCGGCATCTGCGGTGGAATCTCCTACTGAGACTCCAATGCAGATGTGAACTTAGCCTTACACTGTCAAATCTAAATTTATTCCATCTATTCGTTTACACAAAATTTTTGCACCACAATTTTGGTGCAATTCTGGCACATATTGCCCTATCTTAAAGGGCAATATCTACCCAGCATATCTACCCAGTCCCACAGATAGATAGGTTTAGACCTTATTCCTATGACAGTGCCATTTTTCACAGATTCAACGCCCTTGAAAAACGACCGTCGGTCCATTAAAGTCCACGGAAGATATTTTTTCACATGACAGTGTATAACAATCGTGTGACGTCCCTATTGTAACAGTTGTTACATGATCGTTATAAAACCTATGAATGTCTATGGGTCTGTTCACACAGCTCTATATCCGTTTTCACAGACTTAGCCCGCATTCACATGACTGTGAAAATTCTCCGTGTGACTGATGTTGTTTCAAAGTACATCACACAGTTGCATTAAAATCCATTCATGTGAATGTAGCTATTCACATGACTGATTTTTTGACAGTCCATTTTAAGGGACCATCAAAGAATAGGTCATGTCCTATTTTTACCTGTTTTCACGGATCCCTCAATAGCCTCTAATGTTTGAGGGATCTGACAAAACAGATGTTCCATCGGGTGCAAAACGGCCATGAAAAATGTCCCTTTTTCACAGCTGTTTTGTATCATGGTCATGTGAATATAGGCAAAGACAGAGTGTGTCAGTTTTTTGTGTCAACCATGAAAAACGGTCTGTCAGAAAAAGGGGAATGTGAATAGACCCATTCACTACCATTGTTATTAAAACTGCTGTGTGACGGCTGTTACAAAAACATTCAACACACGGCTATTTTTCGTGTCAATAAGTCCTTGGGGTCACCTGAATCAACCATGTTTTCCCCTTGTGAATCACTGCCTCGGTTGTTGAGATATTGCCATTTTTACCTATATGCAAATGAGCTCTTTTGGCATTGCTTCAATGAGGTAAGCGGAAATGCCATTGTTGCACCAAAGAGCTTATTTGCATATAGCTAAAAATGGCAATATCTTGGCAACGGAGACAGCGATTCACAAGGGGAAAACACTGTTTGATTCAAGTGGTCCTAACCTATCTATCTGCGGGGCTTGGTTGATATACTGGGTTCTGGTGACAGACTTCCTTTAAGCCACATTTCCCTTTAACTAAGCCAGACTCCTTGTTAGAAAAAGTGTCTTAGGCTAAGGCCCTACGTAGAGGGCTGCAGCCACAAAGTGCTGCAGGAAAAACCACAGTTTTCCTCTGTGGACTTTCTCCTTCAATTATACCAATACAGAAACCACCAGCGTTCCTGTAGGTATAATTGACAGGCTGCGATTTTCGGATTTTTGGAAATCGCAGCATTTGTGCTGCGGGTATTTTTTTGCAATGTGTGGATGGGATTTGATTTACTAGAATCCCATCCACTTTGCAGGAACTGTAAAATGCTGCGGTTTTTGCCGTAGTGTTCCCGCCTCATGGGGCCCCAGCCTAAAACACATAATAAATGTGGTGCACGGTAAAGTAATAGAAAATCCCTTTCAACAGCAAACAGGGTTTTCACTGCTACCTCATCAGATCTAATGTGATCCATGTTGTAAGACAGATGATTTCTGTAAATTTCATATATAGGGGAATATAAAATAATAATAATATACTAATATACCTTTAAAATCGTTAATAATACATTTGATAATAGAGCTAGATTCATTCCAAAAGTTATTACAATGTACATGTTTCCATCTCCAATTTCTCCCGCCACCATTGACAGCCATATTGGCTGTTATGGGGCTGTTTTTCTGTTATCTGGTCACTCAAATGGTTCTTTTACCTCAATTTAAAAATTATAATTTTTTTTTTACATTGTTAAAAAACAAGGAATGCTGGGTAGTATAGTCCATTGGTGACAACACTGGAGGAGGAAGCAGCTAGTTTCTTCTCCTATATGAGTTATATTAGAAACCAATATGGCTGGGAGCCTGGGGCATGTCACAATTCAATGTAAGCTTGAGACACACATTAATGTTTTTGGTCAATTTTTTATAAATACGTACATTTTTCTTTCTTTCTTTTGCACAGGAAGTATATGGTGAGTGCCACAATAGGAATTAAGGCGATGGCAACTAAAGGCATGTGTGATAAACCTAAATCCAGTAAAAGAAATATTTAGTATGAATTAATATATAAGAGGAGCATTATGGAAAACACATTGAGCAGTTGGCAAATCACTTCAGTTTAAGACTAAGCGACAAGTAGCGAAATGCAGCCAAATACGCTGCCCAAAAAAAGCGGCGGAAACGCGTCACTTTTTTTTTCCACACGTTTACATTGTGTTTTTGCTGAGTTATTCTCAGCGGATTTTCTTCCCTTATTATACCTATAGGGAAAATGCCAGCGTTTTCGCTGGTATAATTGACTTGGTGTGATTTTTAAAAACGCAGCTTTTCTGCATTGGATTTTTTTCTGCAATGTGTGGATGGGATTTGCCAGAATCTCATTCACTTTGCAGGTAATGTAAAATGCTGCATTTTTCCCGTGGCGTTTCCATGTACATGAATTAAGTATGACATACATCCTGCCTTACATACCTAGGGTGAGCTTCTTCTTTTAACATTACTTTTTTTTTCCTGCTGATTTCCCCTGTAATTGGGGTTAATATACATTACCTCCAGTTACATGAGGAATGCAGCTGTCTAGTAAAGAATGCAGAGCTGATCCATCGGACGACCAGAACAATGGACTGGCAGATTGCTAAAACAGTGGACAACAATGGTGCCTGGTGGACCCCATTGACTACAATGAGACTCCAATACAAATGTGAACCCAGCCTTAGAGCCTGGACTCTTTGTATATTTGGGGCACACATGCGCGTTTTAATTGTTTTTCATGTGTACTTTATGTATACATTTAATAATATTGCTATTTTTTGCTATTTATCCATGTCTTTACTTCTTTAGTCTTAAATGCATATCGCTGTTTCAGAAATATTAGTGTATGTTAAATTTCAATACCCCATCCTTATGTATTCAAAGGCGATGAGCCATTGCCAGACAAGTCTGGTGGCGTCTTATTCCCCTCTCCCCACTGACGACACATGTATACTTGGCTGAGCGGAGTGGGAGTCAGGAGGAATAGCAGTTGGTCACATGAGCCTTCAGCCGTCAGCTATTGAAGCTGTATGTGCTCCTTTAACCCAAGATAACCTGAACATTTTACTGTATGCTGGCTTTATATGAGGACATGGATTACGGGTTGAAATACTAGAATTTGGAACTGCAGTGGGATAAACTGACAAACATAAATGTAACAGTTATAGTTGTTATATAAAATTGTCGTTCACTTATACCTACTTACCACTGTTCTTATCCTGGACATATACTTGTGTACCGTTCCCTTTTGCTTTTTTCAGCCTTGGTATTTCCTTTGTAACATCACAGACATACAGCCCGCCATCATCCCTTGTCACTCTAGCTATGGTCAGCACTGATATATTCTTGGCCACACTGCAAGTCATTGTATTATTTGTCACTTCTGAATGGTTGTTGTTCTCACTTCTCAGAACAGAACAGAACACAGTCCCATTTGCTTCTTCAGTGCTTGAGGCCTGCTTTCTCCATTGTACTCTGACCTGTTGACTATCTTCACTATTCCAATGACATCTCATGCTGGCGGTGTCTCCCTGAGATGCTTTTATGATACTTGGCTCCTGTGTAATAGATATCTTCCCTAGGGCCATTCCTGTGTAATAAGCAAGTAATAAAGAATTAATGATAATTCAGTGATATAGGGAGGTCAGCGTTATGGATGGATTTGTGGGTGAGTGTAATAACTTTATATTGTATTCTGTGATGGATGGGCAACCAGTGCAGTGACTGACACAAGGTAGAGGCACCTATATACCGGATTTACAGAAAGATTAGTCAGGCGGCTGCATTCAGGACAGATTGTAGAGGGGAGAGTTTAGTAAGAGGAAGTCCAAATAGTAGAGAATTGCAATAGTCAAGATGAGACAAATTCTGGAGATGTTTTTGAGGTGCAGGTGACAAGAGCGAGCAAGTGTCTGTATATGTGGGGTGAAGGTGAAATCAGAGTCAAATACAACCCCCAGACTGCGGGCATGCTATTTTGGTGTAATAGTAAGACCGATAATACAAGATAAGTAATGTAATGTATGTACAGTGATTGCACCAGCAGAATAGTGAGTGCAGCTCTGGAGTATAATACAGGATGTAACTCAGGATCAGTACAGGATAAGTAATGTAATGTATGTACACAGTGACTGCACCAGCAGAATAGTGAGTGCAGCTCTGGAGTATAATACAGGATGTAACTAAGGATCAGTACAGGATAAGTAATGTAATGTATGTACACAGTGACTGCACCAGCAGAATAGTGAGTGCAGCTCTGGAGTATAATACAGGATGTAACTCTGGATAGGCGAACCTCACGATATTCATTTTGCAAATAATCATGAGGTTCAGCCCTCCAGTTTGTTTCATACCAAAGTTGTGTTACTACTATAGTCTGGAGCCTCATCAGACCCCATAGTATAATAAGTGGAGGGCCAGGAGAGGTGAGGAAAAATACCAAACACTTATACTCATCTTTCTGCACCTCTCCTGGGCATCTTTGCGGCATCCAGCAGTCCCTGTGTCTTCTTCAGGCCTCTTCCAGCCTCCATCTGACATCACCTGCCCCATCTGACCACTGAAGTCAAATCACATCATTTGAATAGATCATCAGGGTAACACTGGACACCCAGGAGAGGTGAGGCAAAATGAGTATAAATGTTTGTTATTTTCCCTCACCTCCCCTAGGCCTCCACAGGAGACTCCAGAGTATTATAGAGGTTTATGGGTGAGAAACCCCAAAAGATTTGAGTTCAGGTAAACCCAAAACTTTTGGAAATTTCAAGTCAAATCTGGTTCTAAATGAATTGGTTTGCCCATGTGTACTTAGGATCAGTACAGGATATGTAATGTATAGACAAAGTATTCAACCTTTTATGTATACAATATCGGTACAACAGTGTTCAAAGGAAAGCTAATACTTAAAGGGAGTCTGTCAGCACAAAATCAGTATGAAACTAATGACAGACCCTTGTGGGGCAGCTTCTAAATTTTCCAAAGTTGCCTCTCTTATTCTGCATTGTATCTTTATTTTCATCAAAATCAACATTTTATTCTTATGTAAATTAGCTGCAAAGGGCTTATTGCAGAAAAATTGCGAGACGTCACTCAACCAATGGGGGCTGGAACTGGGCGGCAGTTTGGTGTGATTATCTACAGCAGAAGAAAGCCCTGAAGCCTAGCTAATTTGCATAAGAATAAAATGCTTATTTTCATGAAATACTGCAATGTAGAATAAGAAAGGCATCTTTGGAAAGTGTAGAAGCCGCCATACAAAGTACTGTCAGACTCCCTTTAACCCCTTAACGACATTGGACGTACTATTACGGCCTGCGCGCTTGGTACTTCGCGCAACAGGGCGTAATACTACGCCCTAGGGCGGCTGCCCGTTCACTATCTGAGCGGGCGGCATCGGAACCGGGTGTAAGCTGTAACTGACAGCTAACACCCTGCCCCATAACCTCCGGTCGGAACTGAGTTCCGATCGGAGGTTCTAAACCCTTGGATACCCGGAAGTTAGGCTAAGCGTCTGCATAGCGCTAACTTCCTGTATAGACTGCAAGACACTTGTATGCTCGTGTCTTGCAGTCTATAGTGCTGAGCCAGCAATCAAAGCATTGCTGGCTCAGGTGTCCTAATGGGACACATGAAAAAAATAAAAGAAAGTGAAAAAAAATAAAATAAAGTGTTTGAAAAAAATTAACAAAAGAATAAAGCACCAAAAATTCCCTTTTCCTATATGAAATGAATTATATAAAAAAAAAACCCCTAAAAATTAATAAATACAATGCATATTTGTTTTTGCCGCGTCCGTAACAACCTGTACAATAAAACTGAAACAATATTTAACGTACACGGTGAACGTCGGGGAAAAAAAAACGGAAAAAACTTGCCAAAAGTAAAGATTTTTCGCAATCTCACCTTACAAAATATGCCATAAAAAGTGATCAAAAAGTCATATGTACCCCAAAACAGTACCAATAAAAAGCACAGGTTGTCCCACCAACTCTGTAAACCACAAAATAAAAATGTAACGCATCTCAGAAGATGGCAATGCAAAAACAATTAATTTATGTCCCCAAATGGGTTTTTGTTCTGCAAAATTAGTATCGCATAAAAAAACAATATAAATGAGGTATCGCCGTAATCGTACCAACCATTAGAATAAAGGTAACTTGTTACTTATGCTTTATGCTGCATGGTGAAAAATTTAAAAGGTAAAATGCAGTGCCAGAATTGATGGGAGTTTTTTTTAAGCCACCAAGAAAGAGATAATAAAATTTATTCAATAAGTTATAGGCGCCCAAAGATGATGTCATTACAAAATACATCTCACCCCTCAAACAACAAGCCCTCATATGGCTACATCACTGGAGAAATAAAGAAAATATAGCTCGTACACTGTGAAGACAAAAACCCCCAAAATAGCCAAATCATTAGAACATAACTGGCTGCGGCAGGAAGGGAATGTATAAGCTGTGCGAGTGTATATTAGGGTACAAACCAGATTTAGAGCTTACGAGGGATAATAAACCAGAAGTGACCCCCAGAGTGACCTCCCCAGTAATAGGAGCTACTGGGGAAATAGTAGGGAATTTGTTCCCAGTGCACTCCGCACAGCTTACATATTCACTTTTCCCCATCCGCTGTGCAGTCACGTCTGGGATACTAATGCTCACTACACCCCTTGATAAATTCTTTGAGGGGTGCACTTTTCAAAATGGGGAATCCACTGTTATGGTACCTTACAGGCTCTGAAAACATGACTTGGCATCCAGATCCCAAACATCTGAATCTGCACTCCATAAGCCACATAGCGCTCCTTCCCTTCTGCGCCCTACTGTGTGCCCAAACTGCAGTTTATACCCACATGTATGACACTGGTGTGACCAGGATAACGTACTTACTGTCATATGTGGGTATAAACTGGTGTTTGGGCACAGCCAGGCACAGAAGGGAAGGAGCGCTATTTGGTTTTTGAAGCACAGACTTGGACGGTTTGGTTTTTGGACGCCATTGCACTTTTGCAGAGCTGAAATGCCAGTAAAGTGGAATCACCTGACATGTGACCCCTTTTGGAAACTACACCCCTGAAGGAATTTATCCAGGGGTACAGTGAGCATTTTTAACCCCCAAGTGTTGCTATAATTTATTATCCATTAATGAATACGCAGCTGATTGTGAAAGGTGAAAATGACAATTTTTCCAGGAATACGTCATTTCAGTGCGTAATATGTTGTGCCCGGCTTGTATCAGAGATGAACGCTCCAAAAGCTGTTGTGCCCGGGATTCCCGCTTAACAGTTTTTGGATTGTGTATCTCTGCAGACATAAGCTGGGCACAACATATTGGGCACTGAAATGGCGTATCTCTGGAAAAATGTTATTTTTAACTTTTCATTATCATCTGCGCATTCATTTCTGGAAATAAAAAGAATGCAACACTTACGGGTTAATAATGCTCGCTACACCACTTCATAAATCCCTTGAAGGGTGTAGTTTCCAAAATGGGGGGAAATGTCTGCGGATTCCACTTTACTGGCAATTATTGGGCTCTGCAAAAGTGGCATGGTGTCCAAAAAGCAAACTGTGCTTCAAAAACCAAAATAGCGCTCCGTCCCTTCTGTGCCCGGCTGTGCCCAAACAGCAGTTTATACCCACATATGGCATTAAGTACGTTATCCTGGGTACACCAGTGTCATACATGTGGTAATAAACTGCCATTTGGGTACACAGCAGGGGGCAGATGTGAAGGAGCGTTATGTGCTTTTGGAGCGCAGATTTAGATTGTTGGTTTATGGACGCCATGTCACATTTGCAGAGACCCTAAAATTGCCCCTACAAAATGGGGGTCACTTCTTGGGGAGTTCCAGTTTACTGGCACCTCTAGGGCTCTGCAAAAACAACATGGCCACCAGAAAGTCCCTCTAAATCTGTACTCCAAAAGCTAAAAAAACACAGTGCTCCTTCCCTTCTGAGCCCTGCTGTGTTCCCAAGCAGCAGTTTACACCCACATATAGTATATAATTTTTTTCCCCCGGGATAGCCCACTTAATAGTTTTAGGAGTGTATGTCTCTGATGCCACAAAGTGGCTACAATGTATTAGGCACTGAAATTGGGTATTTCTTCAAAAACTTCAATTTTCACTTTGTACATTAATTTTTGGGAAGCATTTTTAGTCTCAAACTGGTAATACCCCTTGATACATTCCTTGAGGGGTGTTGTTTCTAAAATGGGGTCACTTTTGGGAGTTTCCATTGTATTGGTACTTTAGGGGCTCTGCAAATGCGACATGGCACCTGAAAACTATTCCAGCCACATCTGCCCTCCAAAAGCCAAATAGCGCTCTTTCCATTCTGAGCCCCACCATGTACCCATACAGCAGATTACAACCACATATGGGGCATTTCTGTGTTCAGAAGAAATTGTGTAACAAACTGTGGGGAGCTTTTTCTTCTTTAGCCACTTGCAAAAATTTAAAATATGTCGCTAAATGGACGGTTTATTGGGAAAAAAAAGTAATTTTTCATTTTTACGTCCCCATGTTAATAAAATCTGTGAAACAGCTGTGAGGTCAAAATGCTCACCATACCCCTTTATAAATTCTATGAGGGGTGTAATTTCAAAATGGGGTCCCTTTTGAGGGGTTTCCATTGTACTGGTACTTTAGGGGCCCTGCAAATGCGACATAGGACCTGAAAACTATTCCAGCAAAATCTGCCCTCCAAAAGCTAAATAGCGCTCTTTCCATTTTGAGCCCTGCCATGTACCCATGCAGCAGATTACAACCACATATGGGGCATTTCTGTGTTCAGGAGAAAGTGTGTAACGAACTTTGGGGAGCTTTTTCTCCTTTGTCCTCTTGTGAAAATGAAAAATTTAGGGCTAAATTGATGTTTTATTGGAAAAAAGTAATTTTTCATTTTCATGTCCCAATGTTAATAAAATCTGTGAAACAGCTGTGGGGTCAAAATGCTCACTATACCCCTTGACATGTTCTGTGAGGGGTGTGGTTTCCAAAATGGGGTCACTTTTAGGGGGTTTCCACTGTATTGGTACTTTGGGGGCTCTGCAAATGCAACATGGCACCCGAAAACTATTCCAGCAAAATCTGCCCTACAAAAGCCAAATAGCGCTCTTTCCATATTGAGCCCCACCATGTACCCATACAGCAGATTACGACCACATATAGGGTATTGCTGTGTTCAGGAGAAATTGTTTAACAAACTGTGGGGTCCTTTTTCTCCTTTAACCCCTTGTGAAAATGAAAACTTTGGGGATAAGGTGACATTTTAGTAGTGTTTCATTTATATATCCCAGTGTTAGCAAAATCTGTGAAACGGCTGTAAGGTCAAAATGCTCACTATACCCCTTGATGAATTCTGTGAGGGGTGTAGTTTCCAAAATGGGGTCACTTTTAGGGGGTTTCCATTGTTTTGGTACTCTAGGGGCTCAGTAAATGAGACATGGCACCTGAAAACTATTCCAGCAAAATCTGCTTTTCAAACATCCAGTGTCGCTCCTTCCCTTCTGTGCACTGCCGAATGCCCAGACATCAGTTTACACCCACATGTGGGGTATTTCTGTGCTCTGGAGAAATTGTATAATAAACTGTGATATCCATTTTCTCCTTTAACCCTTTGTGAATGTGTTAATTTTAGGGCTAAATGAAGGGATTAGTGGAAAAAAAATGAAATGTCTAAATCGTTTTAATTCTTGTGAAATGCTTAAAGGGTTAACAAACTTCCCAAATGCTGTTTTGAATTATTTCAGGGGTGCAGTTTTGAAAATGGGGTGATTTATGGGGGGTTTCTAATATATAGGCCATTATAATCCTCTTCAGAACTGAAGTGGTCCCTAAAAAATTAGTTTGGGAAATTTTCTTGTAAATCTGGAAAATCGCTGTTACACTTGTAAGCCTTCTAACATCCAAAATAAATTAAAGGACGATTAAAAGATGATGCCAATATAAAGCAGAGATATGGTAGATAATATTTATTAATGTATTTGGGCGGTATGACTATCCGTCTGAAAAGCAGAGAATCTCACATTTTGAAAATTCAGATTTTTTTCCAAATTTCCATCAAATGTCCTATTTTTTTTATAAATAAATACAAAAATATTGATTAGTGTTTACCACTAACATGAAGTACAATGTGTCACGAAAAAACAATCTCAAAATCACTTGGGTAAGTTAAAGCGTCTCAAAGTTCTTGCCACATAAAGTGACACATGTCAGTTTTGAAAAACAAGGCCTGGTCCTTAACGCACTTTTGGGCTGTGTCCTTAAGGGGTTAAAACATGAATGCTGGATTTGTTAGAGTTTACTAGTTTGTGAAGATGTTGGCACCAGATAATCAAGAAAATAAAATAATAATAATAAAATAATAAATATTTAATGTTCGTCAAATATTCTACCACTTTAGATGAAAATCATAAATATAAATAATTACAAATTATACAATTTGTAAACTATAGAATAAAAAAAATATATAGCCTTAGAGGTCTCAGGCGGGCGGGCCCCGCGCCGGCCCCCGCGCCGCCTACAGTCCTTAGAATACTAAGGACATAAAAAACACCTCCATATAGAACAATGTGAAAAAAAAAAAGTTTTACATAGAGGACATGGTAAAGTGCTGATCCACAAACCACATAAAGCATATCATTTCTGTCACTGTATCTCAAACCACAAAAGCTAAGCTTAGATCGTATAGTGTCATGGAAAATTAGAGTTGCCATTGCGCTTTGTGCCCTGTAATGCAGAGACACAGATATTACACGAGATAACTTGTATGAAGACAGAATTTCCCACAATGCATATCACTAGAGCAAGCACTGTGCAGACGGTGGGGAGATACACTAAGCGTAATGCAACAGAATAGTTTGGCATAGTTTGTGCCAAAAATGGTCTGACATGCTCTGTCACACTTATCAAGTATTTAGTCACATTTATAAACTCTATGAAAAGTTTGGCAGTATTTCATAATCTAAGCCAACTGATAAGTGTCAATCTAAACACAGACAGATGTATCATTCAGCATTAGGCACTTTGATATATCTGGCATAGTTTAAGACTGTCTGGTCTAAGTTTGCACTGTCTGAAACTTAGTATTAGTAAAACTGCTATATTGAGACAACAGAGAATGATGGGAAATTTTAGGTCCATAGCTTGCAGAATTGTAATTGCAGCTCTGGAGTATAGCTGAATAAGTTTTACGTTGTTGTTACGTGTTGTTTCGATTGTTTATATTATAAATTGGTAACTAAGGTGTGGGGGTTATAGGTGTTAGGTGGGGGTCAGATGGGTGGACACTGAACGTTATTTGGATTAACAAGCACTTTGCATGTATTGGGATTAGTTAGCTAGGGTTTTCCATGTTGCTATATTTATTTATTACATGTAATTGTTATTATTAAAAATAAATAAATAAAAGCACCAAAGTATATCTATGTGTATGGGTGTGTAGGTGTTTATATGTATATGTGTATATTTGTGCATGCAAATCAAAATCTACCTGTATAGACCCCTTTCTAAGCTAGATAGATTTGCCTTTCAAGAATGTGGGAAAGCTGGATGATTTGCACATTTGTGCATGCGTGTTTATGTATATGAGTGTGTATGTATATGTGTATATATGTGTATGTGTGTATGTATGTGTATTTGTTTGTATGTATATGTTTTTTTTATATATGTGTATGTACATGTGTGTACATGTATATGTGTATATATACAGTACAGACCGAAAGTTTGGACACACCTTCTCATTCCAAGAGTTTTCTGTATTTTCATGACTATAAAAATTGTAGATTCACACTGAAGGCATCAAAACTATGAATTAACACATGTGGAATTATATACTTAACAAAAAAGTGTGAAACAACTGAAAATATGTCTTATATTCTAGGTTCTTCAAAGTAGCCACCTTTTGCTTTGATTACTGCTTTGCACACTCTTGGCATTCTCTTGATGAGCTTCAAGAGGTAGTCACCTGAAATGGTTTTCACTTCACAGGTGTGCCCTGTCAGGTTTAATAAGTGGGATTTCTTGCCTTATAAATGGGGTTGGGACCATCAGTTGTGTTGTTCAGAAGTCAGGTGGATACACAGCTGATAGTTCTACTGAATGGAGTGTTAGAATTTGTATTATGGCAAGAAAAAAGCAGCTAAGTAAAGAAAAATGAGTGGCCATCATTACTTTAAGAAATGAAGGTCAGTCAGTCCGAAAAATTGGGAAAACTTTGAAAGTGTCCCCAAGTGCAGTGGCCAAAACCATCAAGCGCTACAAAGAAACTGGCTCACATGAGGACCGCCCCAGGAAAGGAAGACCAAGGGTCACCTCTGCTGCGGAGGATAAGTTCATCCGAGTCACCAGCCTCAGAAATCGCAGGTTAACAGCAGCTCAGATTAGAGACCAGGTCCTTGCCACACAGAGTTCTAGCAGCAGACACATCTCTACAACAACTGTTAAGAGGAGACTGTGTGCAGCAGGCCTTCATGGTAAAATAGCTGCTAGGAAACCACTGCTAAGGACAGGCAACAAGCAGAAGAGACTTGTTTGGGCTAAAGAACACAAGGAATGGACATTAGACCTGTGGAAATCTGTGCTTTGGTCTGATGAGTCCAAATTTGAGATCTTTGGTTCCAACCACCGTGTCTTTGTGCGACGCAGAAAAGGTGAACGAATGGACTCTACATGCCTGGTTCCCACCGTGAAGCATGGAGGAGGAGGTGTGATGGTGTGGGGGTGCTTTGCTGGTGACACTGTTGGGAATTTATTAAAAATTGAAGGAATACTGAACCAGCATGGTTACCACAGCATCTTGCAGCGGCATGCTATTCCATCCGGTTTGCGTTTAGTTGGACCATCATTTATTTTTCAACAGGACAATGACCCCAAACACACCTCCAGACTGTGTAAAGGCTATTTGACCAAGAAGGAGAGTGATGGGGTGCTACGCCAGATGACCTGGCCTCCACAGTCACCAGACCTGAACCCAATCGAGATGGTTTGGGGTGAGCTGGACCGCAGAGAGAAGGCAAGAGGGCCACAAGTGCTAAGCATCTCTGGGAACTCCTTCAAGACTGTTGGAAGAGCATTTCAGGTGACTACCTCTTGAAGCTCATCAAGAGAATGCCAAGAGTGTGCAAAGCAGTAATCAAAGCAAAAGGTGGCTACTTTGAAGAACCTAGAATATAAGACATATTTTCAGTTGTTTCACACTTTTTTGTTAAGTATATAATTCCACATGTGTTAATTCATAGTTTTGATGCCTTCAGTGTGAATCTACAATTTTTATAGTCATGAAAATACAGAAAACTCTTGGAATGAGAAGGTGTGTCCAAACTTTTGGTCTGTACTGTATATAGACCCCTTTCTAAGCTAGATACATTTGCCTTTCAAGGATGTGGGAAAGCTGGATGATTTGCACAAAATAGATGAAAACAACAAACATCCTCATCTCTCCCTGGTGTAATTCATGACCTCTCTCCATACATGGCAGATGATGACTGTATAATACAGCTAGCACCATCCGCTAACAGCTGTGATCGGTGCTGATGGTGCAGCTGTAAACACTTTAGATGCCGCGGTTAAACGCAACCGCGGCATCTATGGTGCACTGTTGCCATGGGTGCCTCCATCTTTTCCTGATCGCTGCCATCCCAGAACGTCATTGGAGCATGGCAATCGGTTGCCATGACAGCCGAGAGCCTTTTGAAGGCAGGGTGTAATATAAGTCAATGGATTTCATATTAGTATTGCAGTATATAGTATGAGCAATCAGACCCCTTAGGGTTCAAGGTCCCTAGGGAGTCTGAAAATAAAAGTAAAAAGAAAAAAAAAGGTTTTTTAAAGTATAAAAGTTCAAATCCCCCCCCCCCCTTTCCCTACATTGCATATAAAAATAAACAAACAATAATATACATAAACACTTTAGGTGTCCCCGTGCTCAAAAATGCCCAAAATATTAAAATCTAAAAATATTTACCCCATACAGCGAACGTTGTAGCAGGGACAAAAAAAATGCAAATAGCCAAATGGCGATTTTTTTTTTTTTTTTTTAAATCACTTTGCTTCCTAATAAAAATTTAACAAAAAGTGATCAAACCGTCAGACCTTCCCCCAAATGGTATCAAACAAAATGACATCTTGTACATAAAAAAGACGCCTTACTCAGCTCCAAACTTGTAAATATGAAAACGTTACATGTGTTAGAACATGGCAACACAATTTTTTTTTTCTATTTTGCAAAGTTTAAAATTTTTTAAAAGGTATCAAAACATTACAAATACCATATAAATTTAGTATTGCCATGATCGTACTGACCCGCAGAATACAGGTAACATGTCATTGTTACCACAAAGTGAATTCTGTAAAAATTAAACCCATAAGAAATTGGCACAAATGCTGGGTTTTTTTTACAATTCTACCTCATTCTGAATTTTTTTCCAGCTTCTCAGTACATTGTACAGGATATTGAATATCCAATAAGCCATCATGTGAACTGAAAAAAAAAAAAAAAATGATGGCTCTTGGAAAGTGGGGAGGAAAAAGCAGATATGCCAAAATGAAAATTGGCTCGGTCTTTAAGAGGTTAAGAAAAATTCCACCAGAGATGAAAATTTTAAAACTTTTTGGGCTGTGATGCCCTAAGCAAAATTTAGGTTTTGGAAGGCTGATTCTAAGGGTGATATTTTTTTATTATTTTGTAAGTCAATCCCCTATTTTATTTTCTTATTCTTTTTTTGCAGGACTCTTAGGGCTTTCTTATTACTTTTAGGCTGAGGCCTCATGTTGCGGAAATGCAGCTTTTTTTGTTGCAGATTTTGTTGCGATTTTTTGAGCCAAAGCCAAGAATGGCTATAAAAGGAATGGGAAATATATAGGAAGCTCTTATACTTCTGCCTTTTGCTCAATCCACTCCTGGCTTTGGCTAAAAAAAAAACCACAACAAAATCTGCAACAAAAAAGCTGCGTTTCCGCAATGTGGGGTTTAGCCTAAATGAGAGCTGATCTTTTATGTGTAGGTTTTAATTAGTTAAAATGTCCTAAAACAGGAAGAACAAACATTATTTTCTCATATTTCCATGTTCTGTTGTAAATTTTCATGCACATTGAATAAAAAAAAAAATACTCCCCAGAATTAATGCTCTAATTCTTCCGTGCAAATATAGTGAAGTGTAATATGTGTTTCTTGTGTAACTATGTCATCACCATAGCAACAAGGACAGACTGCCAATTGTACAACAAACCATTACTTTCAGGGTACATCACTATCTTTTAGACAATCCAGGGATTGCAACAAAAGAAAAAAAAGTATTTGCTGGTTTCTTCATCGTGTGTGGCCATACAAAGTTTGAGAAAGCTTGTGGAGTGAGCTGAAAGTTTGTGTGACTACATATGGTGACTAAACCAGCAAAAAATGTTTTTACGGTACATGAAGTCTATGTGCTTGTAACCTCTAGCTTTCACTACAATCTCTGTACACAAAGGAAAATCAGTACAGAATTATTTTAGTGAACGTGTAAAAGCAGCTAGAGATAGGAAAAACAGGTTAAAAAAATTGTTGTCAATGGTGTCTATTGTATGTTTGGAGTAATAAGCACTTTGCATCATGTCTAATTTTGGCAAATTGGAACTTTTTGCGCAAAACTAAATTCTGTGTAATAGGATATTGTGGTCGCTGTCCCATATAGGGCTCACAATCTACATTCCCTATCAGTATGTCTTTGGAGTGTGGAAGGAAACCCACGCAAACACAGGGAGAAGATATAAACTCCTTGCAGATGTTGTCTATGGCTGGAATCAAACCTAGGACTCCAGCGCTGCAAGGACACCATGCTGCCCTATATTGTTTTAAGGGTTTTGCTTTTACGTCATTCAGTGTACAGTGGAAATGTTATTTTTTTTCCTTTATTCTGTGAGTCAATAATACTGATTGAAGTGATATCAAACTCCTACACTTTTTATGTTTCAATAGTGTAAAAAAATCTAAAACTTAAAAAATATATTTGCATTTCCACATTCTCACAACAATAACATCTACAGAGCTGCATAAGACCTCATTTTTTGCTGGGAAAGCTTCAGTTTTTTGGGAAATAAATTACTTTTTATTCAGTTTTTTGGAAGACAAAAAAAAATACACCTGCAATTCTGGGATATTGAATTTTTTTTTTTGTTACAGCATTAACCATACAGGATAAATATAATTTTTATTTATTTCTTTTTATATGAAATGGGGAAGGGGGGGATTTAAATTTTTAAAAATAGTGTATGATACTGATGGAGGTAGCGAAGGTCAGAGGTCAGCTGTTGTCATCTGTCCCATAGACTTTGAATGGAACGGCAGTGCGCATGAACACCATTCTGTTCAGATTGGAGAACATGGGAACT
This sequence comes from Leptodactylus fallax, assembly GCA_947044405.1. Lineage (NCBI taxonomy): Eukaryota > Metazoa > Chordata > Amphibia > Anura > Leptodactylidae > Leptodactylus > Leptodactylus fallax. The sequence goes on from CAMRHE010000844.1 coordinate 61,785, forward strand.
TGTGTATGTGATGATAGTGATCTCAGTCATAGGATCTCCACTCATCAGACACATATCACCAATTTTGTGGACAGATGACAATCATATCATAGTTTATAGGAGCTTGACAAAGTAAAGCCTGGGAGATTTCAGAAGGTCACCAGAAACAGCCCCTCCCTCAAAATTACATTTAGGATGCCGAGGTCACATGTGGCTACAGCATCTGAGAAGTGAAATACCTGTAATTAGAGTTTTTAAATATGTATGCATTATTAAATATGTATTATATAGACCAGGAGCTAATGCCTGCGATCAGTGCCCGCACTGACCACGGGCATTAACCTCCCCGGCTACAGGGTCAAAGCTGAGTGAGGAATTGCAGGCACTCGGAGCCTACTGAAGGCTCTCAGGCTTGTCTGCCATTCATTTGTATTGTAGGCTGCTTTATGCATTGTAATGCATTGCATTAATGACCATACCCCCTAGGTTTCAAGACCCCTAGAGGGTCTAACAAATGCAAGGAAATAAAAGTAAAAAAAAATATTAACCCCTTCCCACCGGAGGAATTTTTCGATTTTCGATTTTGACTCCCCTCCTTCCAAACTCCATAGCTTTTTTATTTCTCTGTTCCCAGAGCCATATGAGGGCTTAATGTTTGCGGGACAAATTGTTCTTCATGATGTTACCATTTATTATTCTGTACAATGTACTGGGAAGCTGGAAAAAAATTCAGAATGGGGTTGATTTGAAGAAAAAGTGCATTTGTGCGACTTTATTAAGGGCTTCGTATTTACGGCATTCACTCTGCAGCCAAAATGACATGTCACCTGTATTCTATGTTTTGGTACAATTCCGGGGATACCAAAGTTATATGGTTTTATTTACATTTTAACCCCGTAACAAAAATCTAAAACTTTGCAAAAAAATTTTTTTCTAAAAGTCACCATATTCTGATACCCGTAACTTTTTTATATTTCCATGTTGGGGGATGCATTGGGCATCTTTTTGTGGGGCCAGGTGTACTTTTTACTTTTACCATTTTGGGGAATGTCTATTGCTTTGATCACTTTTTATTCAAATTTTTATCAGAGGCAAAACAGTAAAAAAAATGGTGGTTTGGCACTTTTGAGTTTTTTCCCCGCTACACCGTTAATTTTTATAGGTTTGTAGACCAGGCATATTTGGACACAGGGGTACCTAATGTGTATGTGTTTCATAGTATTTAAGTACTTTTATATGTGTTCTCGTGAAAGGAGGGTGTTTTGAATTCTTTATTTTTTTTTTTTAGTATATTTTTTTACATTTTCTTTTTTGCATTTATTAGACCTCCTAGGGGTCTCATCACTAATCAATACATTGCAAAATATTGGCATTTGTATGACAGGCTACTTAAAGCAGCCTGCTATACAAATGAATGGCAGACAAGCCTGGGAGCCTTCAACTGGCTGTCATGCCAATGTGAAGCCGGACCTGGATCTCGCTCCAGGTGCCGGCGATTCCTGGCAAAATGGCGGCGCACAGGTGCCGCTGGTAAAATGGCGCCTCAGTCAGCTTTGACCAAGGCACATATCAAAGTACTTGAATACTGTGAAGCACATACACATATCCAAATATGCCTGCCATTTTTTCGCTGTTTTACCTCTGATAAAAATTTGAATAAAAAGTGATCAAAGCAATAGACATTCCCCAGAATGGTATAACTAAAAACTACTCCTGACTCCGCAAAAAAACATGCCCTATGCATGGGTTTTAGTATATTGCGCACTTGATAAAGACCCCTGCGTGGGTCTTTGTCCATCATGTTTGAAATGGTTGCTGATGGATTGGACTTTGATTTGGATTTTATATATATACTGCCATGAGAGATTGCTGATTTATATCTTTGATGCTATAAATCTAATAATTTCTTCTAATTCTCATAATCGTTGATTTTATTTCTAATATAATATAACCATTTCTCTTGTATTAAGTTCATTATTTGTAAGTCAATATTAATAAATTATAATTATTTAATTATAAATCAGTAGATTAGTAAAATATGTAAGAGCTGTGCACATTTGTGGTAGCTACGTAAAAACATAATGGGGAGGGAATTTATCAAGACGGGCAGTCTATATCCATTTTTCTGATGCCGCTAACTGTGCCTCAATTATTAAGAGGCGCTCTCCCATTTGCTAGACATGAAATCTACTCCTATCAGGTACTGGCATAGATTTCCGGTATTACTCACTCCAGCTTTCTAGTAACTTATAGTAAATTGGTTAGGCTGAGGCGTCTCCACCTTGCTATCCACCTGGATCTGACCACTTTCATAAAAAGAAAGAGGGAAGGGAACATTTTTATCATGGCTTTGAGCCATAGATGTGGCACAACTATTCCCATCTACACCAGTTTTCTAACAAAGAGGGAAAGGTAAATTCCCCCCATTGTGTTGCAAATCACATTTCCTACCATAGTTTTTAATTCGGCAACTGAGAACCTCTGACATCAGTTGCTGTATTTTTTAATATTTTACTTATTCATATTTGTAAATGGACAGAATGATGACATAGGTAGTAAACATAATAGATTAAGAAGAGTTCCTTTCAATTGAAGCCAACTGAAACCTCTTAGTATCAACTGGCTAAGATGGCCATCCATTCTTGGATAATCTGCCAACAATTTAATTCATATAGGGACTTTCTAAGGATCCTGAGACATTTCTTGGATTTCAACATGCCAGATTATTAGTTCCTGTGGCCAAGTGTGCATGTCGATGGTTGGCCAATGACAATCTCAAGTGTATGGTCAATAATGGGCTGGGCTTACAAACGGCAATATTTGTTAGACTCTGACCAGAAATGATCCGTCATAGTAATTATTGATGAGTTTTCTTTAACACATACTCAAGCTGTATCACTGAAATCTCCTAAGGAGCACTGCTGAATAACATACAGTAATAGCAATTTAATATTGGGCATGGATCTGAAAAAAATATATAATACAACCAACTCTAAACAACAAAGAATTATGGCAAATTTTACACCATTGTTCTTTAAAATGTCCTAAACTTAAAAACGTTTTAAATTATTTCATGTGTAAAGAAAAATGCTTCTTTCTCCTGTTATCTGAATGTTAACCTTAGCCCACTGAAGTCTATGGAGAGGTAAGGGAGAGGAGAAGAGGAGAAGGAGCAGGCAGAGAGGAGAGAGGAGAGCACAGAGATAGAACTGGATAATATATCATCACTCAGTTCTGTGAGGACACCCTCAGTTTTAAGCTACACTAGTGCCTGTAATCTTCTTAGCTCTGTCTTCTCTTCTTTTCTGTCTCTCACCTTCCCTTTCCCGGGTCTTGGAGTTATCTCTGAGTATGTACTGCTGGAGTATTGAGGTGTTTCAGAGATAGAAGAAAAAGGGAAAAAACAAGAGAAAGAAGCATTTTTCAACAAATAATTTCAACAAAAATTTTTTTTTACAATGTTTAAGTTGTAACAGTTTAGGTATGCTTTAATCTCCTATATATCTATCTACATATCTACCTATCTACCTATCTATCTATCTATCTATCTATATATCGTGGAGGAAATAAAGTGAAACTTACCATACATATGAAGAAGTGCAAGAAAAATAAATGGCGTTCTTGACATTATCATGAGTTGATCATATTCAGACTTGCATACTATGAATGCAGGAAACACTCACACAGGAGAAGACATATTACACTGTCTGTGCACTAAGACTTCCTCTTCTTGTTCGTCAGTGTTATTATTCATTACTTCCCTCCCCTAAATCTGATTCACACCTTTAGTTTTAGTACTAGATGGTGATATAGCTATTTTATGTACTAGTGTGTACACTGTCACTAGAGTGTTGAGTTTTTAGTGTCATGGGGTAAGCTTTGTTGTAATCATTTTTTAACAGTTTTTTAGTTACTAACTATATCAGAACAAGCAACATCAGGAACATCTCTCCTTAAGCCTCTCATTGCCTCCCACAAAGCCAGCCAACTCACTTTGCTCTGCAAAGATGAGGGACAAAAATCCCGAAACGGCGCTGTATGCAGATAAGTGAAGTTGGCTTGGCTAAAATCCCATTTGCTGTCTCAAGACTCGGTGAGTCAAAAGCAAATTGAGGATCTGTTACATCCAACAGAGGGCGCATGAGCTCCCAGCTCCTTTCCCATAATGCCTTGTGAAATGTTTAGTTAGAGCACCGTTAATGAGAACTTTACAACCTGTTTTCTATTAAAATGAAGTTAGATACATTAATAGAGTATATTACAAAAATGTTCACCACAAAGCATCCCCCTTTCCCCGACACAATAGCAAAAAAAAGAAAAGAAAAAAAAAATATATATATATGTAAAAGGGGCTCATATCTACCCTGTGCCATGTGTAATACTACTAGTGTCTTATCTGGCAGAGGGGACACTGGGCCCCACTTAAGGATCAGTGTGGTGTGTCTGCTATCTCTGCACCTCTTGTAGATATGACCTTCAACGTTACATCTTTATGTGCTTGTTGAGCATCTCATTCTAAAACTATAGGCATTACAATGGTAAAGCACAGAGTTGATTTCAACAGAGTTGAAAACTGGGCCCACTTCCCAGATAGAGGGCAAACAGAGCTGTCTCCTTGGATCCTGGATAGATTACAAGGGGCCCTCACTGCCATAGAGTCCATGCAGGTTCACCATTCATCCTACAGATAAAGCAGCCTTGACATGACTGCATCAGGGACCCGGGGAACAGAGTATGTTAGGTAAAGTATACATAACAAAAAGTTTCCATTCAGGCGGTATTGATTTAAATGAAACTCTGATCCATGAAAACCTTTTAGGCCTGGGCCCTACGTGTCGTAAATGCAGCGGTTTGGCCGTGGTGGAAACGCCGCGGAAAAAAATGCGGCGTTTTACAGTCACTGCAAGATAGCGAATCCCATCCACACATTTTGGGAAAATATGTGCAGCAAATATGCTGCGATTTCCAAAACCATTGTGGTTTTGGAAACTGCAGCATGTCAATTATACCTATGGAAATGCCGGCGGTTTCCCTATAGTTACAATGGAAGCAGAAAGTGATGCATTGCTGCCACGGTTTTTCCTGCAGAGCTTTTTTAATCTAAAGCAAATCTCATATCCATTTCCTGCTGTCATGAAATAAATCTATTGTCTGTAAACTAACCATTTAATGATAAAGAGAGGATGACTGCAGTGTCTTTGTAGATGACTGACAGGATGTCTAAGTATGTGCCCACGTGATCTGTACATTATCTCACATATCTGTGATTCAGAGAACATTTACATTCATACATGTGTGATATTATCTTCTCTTTTTATACATTGCTCAGGTTTAGGCAATTCAGACATGACTACCGCCTCTGCACATCACATCAGTGAGTGACTAACATTTGCCACTGATCGCTGAGGATAACCTGTGATAAGCAATTGTTAAGGGACACTCCTAACAAAAGAAAGGAGGTTCAAAACAGACCACCTATGATCAGCTTATTGTAAAAAGGCATCTCTAAGAAAAAATGTGTCCAAAGAGGAGAATCCCTTTAAACTTGCTAATTTAGGTTTAGTGAAGTCTTTAAATTAGAGTTGGTATCTTCTTTGCTTCTTTAGGAACCTCCAACTTTCTACATTTTGTAATGATTGTAAACATGTAGTGGTGACGATAGTCATCGATTTTGAGGAGTAAGGACTGGCCCTCGGGGTTATTCTACATCCCAAAGTTCTTTATTGGAATAGAGTTCTGTGCAAACCAGTGTAGTCCTGTACACCAAAACAGCTATTTTTTTTTTACTGTGCTGCATAAAAAGTTTAGTTCCTTCCAAAATCCATGTAGAATAATAAGGCAGATAGAAGATGGGGGGGGGATGCAGCTGCAGTTTCTTTCTTCCTGTAAGATACCATTCTGTGATATAGGAGGGGCAGCAGAAGTGGGAGGACATCTGACTGGTGTAGCTCTTGGATAACACCAAGAATTGATCACCTATTCAGTAGGCATGGAGGAAAAAAATTTCACATGTAAAAAGACTAAAAGCAATTTCTATGAATGACTCTGTTAATTCCAACAACTAAGCCGTGACTGCACAGTGCTGAGTACGTGTATATCAGACTGATAAACCAGTGATAAGTCACAGCTCTCTGTCTTTCTTCCTTACTCACTGACACTTGTAAGATGCTTTGACATTTTGGTCCTGTTGACTAGGACACACTCCTACACATCAACTGCAAAATCACACGAACAGCGAGGAGTATAACAAGACTATGTATAAGACACTTCCTTCTATGTCAGATAAGATTTGTAGACTGGTCAATGAGATTTACATACTGCTATTTTTTTAAAGGGAACCTGTTAAGTCAATTTGAGACACTGAACCATCCACAGGTCCTCAGTATGAAGTGGCCACATTGCTAGTTTAGGACTGTGGCCCCTTCACAGTTTTTCTCTGGACAGAGATGTTCTCAGTCACAAACTGTACAACAAACTGTATCATCAACATTTACTCATTCTGCCCTCTCTTCTTGCACGCACACTGCCAGCCCTGATCTAGGCCAGTACTTATACTCTGCTTTTGCCTAACTCCTTGGTGTCTGCCTCATAGTCTTGGACCTAACTAGTCACCTGTCACCAGAATTGGGAACACTCCAAGAGATAGTGATCTGGTGGTCTCCCTGCACCAAACTCCAGATCTCTGTATAGGGATTATAGAGTAAAGACCAAGGAGGCCACTTAGACAACGACCTAAGGAGTGACCAAAGCCAAAATAATTTGGTAACACAGTGGATAGGAGAAGGAGAGTGGGAGGGTTTGCTCTTGCTAGGTGGCTATTCTTTTTCCTAGAATTCCTGCAAACCAATCTTTCTACATTGGGGAGAAAGCCACCTGGCAGCAGCTTGTGAACAGAGGAACTGACACCAGGTGGTAGCTCTCATAAATTCCATGAGTCGTGTTTCAGAACAATGCCAATAGAACTTAACAAAGCTCCTGTTAGATGATCATTTGGCTGCACAGGGGATTGGTGAATTGGAACCCCTTTCATCGCAGCACTAGAGGAAGCATACCTTCTGACAGTGTGAGTGGGGAATAAGGAGGCATATATCTGTGCTTCACTGATGAATAATAGGGTGTCAGTGAGTGGAATTCCCACCATTTTCAAAAAAATATTTGTTCCCAGTTGTTAAGTGTGTTTTCCTGATTGTTTGTACCTTAAATGAATAGAAAAAAGTTATTATTCCCTGTAAACTTTGCTTTTGTGGTCAGCACAATGATATTTTGAAATTGATCTATTTTTAAGGATATTCGCAATATTTCAAGATACTTAAGAAGCTTCTGGAATTGTGAGAACTATTAAGAAGTTTCTAGAACTGCCCAGAATTATCTAGAACTTTCTGGGACTGTACAGAATTGTAGGTAGCTGTATAACTACAGTTATATAGGGCCACTATAGCCCTTCCTGAGAGACGGAGAGACAGGATCTAATTGATTGGGATTGCATAGTAAGTGGGCAATGGCCATCACAGACAAAGGGGAATTGACCTAGACAGACAGGTGTGAATTCAATATCTATTCAGATTCTGATAACGACAGTATTCACACTTCACCCCACACCCATTACAGGAGGAGCTTAGGAATGTAAATGTATATATTGTGTGTTACTCTGGTACCGGGTGATCAATCTTGCTCTGCTGAATCCTCAGTACACTCTTGAACTTTAATACTGCATGGAATAAAGACCATTTTTATCAAGTTTGGAGAGACATCCTTTTTCCTTACAGTTCACAGCAACTTAGTCAATTTAGATAGCATCAAGAGGTTGCATACATCCAGCAGACTCATTTTGCTACGTATGTGGCCAGTTTATAAAGACAAGAGCGAAAAAGTACTCTGTGGAAGCATCTGCTAAGATGTGTGAGGCCTACAAAGCATACTTCGGCATGCCTGTTGGTGACCAAGACAAACCATGGGCTCCTCATTTCACATGTGAGCACTGCAAGAAAACTCTTGCTGCAGTGGGCTGCAGGATGTCACTCAAAATCCATATCCTTGATGCTCATCTTGATAAGTTCAAAGAGAACATGGGAGCTTATTCAGAGGAGCAAGGCGAGCACTTTCACCAGGACATTATGAACTTTGAATGCCGTTACCAAGGACAATATAACGAAAACATGATGGGCGACTATATTTGGGGATTGATTTGTTAAACTGATTTGCAGTATAGTCGTAAATCTCGGAAAACCGCACACTTCTGAACAGTTTTTGGTAATCTGTGTAAATTGGCAATGCATATAGTGTTCTTAGTCTGACTGTATAAATGAGAAGATGCAAAATCGTCTGTTTCTATAGTAAAAATGCATAATTTTCGTTGCCGTGGTCACAAAAGCGAAGTTTATGATGAATGTAAGCAATTTTTAATTTGTTTTAGACATAAGCAATTGGAATATAACATTTATAAGCTGGGAACAAAATTTGTGTTACATAGTGAATAAGCATATGGGAGAATGCAATATTGGACTGGCCCACTTGAGTACTAGAGGATACTCTAGTGGGCCTAGGCCCTAACACAATAATGGTCCAGCAGAAGACACCCAAATTTGAAGGGAAGTATGGTCTATTATGTAGGTGCTGTTGGTGGATGAGCCCCAGAATCATTTTATCCATACTTGCCAAAACTCCTGAAATGTCCAAGAGACTATCCAAATAAGGTGTGCCCGTCACATCCATAAAAGAAGCACAGCCACTACCTTTTGTGCTCGTATTACAAGAAAGGGAGCATGGCCATGACCGCAGGTCACTCTTCTACTAGGGAACCCTTCACCAATGTTGGCATGTATGATTTTATCTGGTGAGAGCAAGGGACCTCAGTCCGACACTGGGAAAATGGATCAAAATTATATCATAATCTTATGTATCAAGTTAATACAAGTGTCAGGATCCTGAACTTTGCCCTGCACTTTTCTGTATTTTGTAACTGGCCAGGGAGGAAGTTGGAGGAAGTCTACATTATTAATTGACATACTGAATTTATTTAGGTTAAAGAAAAAAGTTTACATTCGCATGAAAAGTTAGGGTGGAACATTGCGGCTAGAGGTGAGAATTTGTGCAGCACATGTAACACTTACAAATGCAAACACTTTCAACTTATCTTTGCTTCTTATTTTTTCCCAGAATTCACTACTCTAAATTGTGGCAGAATATGATGAATACAACACATTTTTCATTCTTATGGTTCTCAACAGGATCCAATATTTTTATTTTGTATCTAGTTTTGAAACCCTTTAAGGTTCTCATTGTCCCCTACTCAGCAACATTGAAATACCATGCACCATCTGCCGGGCACCCATTGTCCCTGCATGCCCACATGGAGGCATACTTGTCAAAGTGAAAAGGAGTGCCCCTTAGGAGATGATGCTGCAGCAGAAAGGATGCTTCTTCCTCTTTGCCACTGTCCCTGCTCCCATTGAGAACTTGTGAAGGTGGAGAATTAGACACTTCATGATCTTGCCACTGTAGTAGTGAAAGTGCTCCTACTGTAATGTGGAGTATGAAACCCTACGATGTTAGAGGGCAGTGGTCCTATTGTTAGAGGTGGTTAGCTGAGCCAAGGAACCAGAGAGGGGCATATCGCTGAAGGATAAAAGCCTAGTTGTTGGCAATTGTTTGTGTACAGTATGTGGAGACATGAGGAACCCCTTGTCATATTGGAAGGTGACCCAAAAGAAGGCCTGGTAACATAGACCAGAGGGACTCAGCGTGACCAATGGTAGAGAAGAGTGAATGGGTTCGTAATGAACTGTGCTCATTATGAATTTTCAAAAAATCTCAGGTTTGACCACACCTGAGGTTTTTGGGTTTGACCACCCATGAATCATTATTATACGCTCTTCAGACCACAGAATATAATAAGCAAAGGCCCAAGGGAGGCACAATGGAAAAACAAACACTCATACTTACCTTTCCTCACCTCTCCAGGGCTCTGCTCTCATGCCATCTTCTAGCCTCATCCAGCCTCGTGGGTGACATCACTGCACTGGATCACCTCTGAGGCTTCAGTGTTAACCTAGTGCCAGTAAACTTACTCAGGAGTCTGGAAGATGGTGAGAGAGGACTGAACACCACAGCAGAGCCCTGGAGTGGTGAGGAAGGGCTGTTATCAGTATTTGGATTTTTTTGCAGCTCCCCTAGGCCTCTGCTTATTATACTCTGGGGTCTATAGTGGCCAATGGATGCACAACGTTGAGGGTTATGGATCCATTGGTCCTTAATTAGTATCTCCATGTGCCTCACAAAATAGTAATTCTAGGGTGAGACCACATGGTGTGTCATTGGCACAGGCAAAGCCCGACGTGCGTTTCAAAGGCATTTCCTGCAGAAACGCGTGTCGGGTGATGTCAGCTGTCAGAGGCTCTGCTTGAAGCACTTGTTATACAATCAACATGGGTATTGTATGATTTCATACTATACATTTTACCTTCCAAAATGGATTATAGTCTCATATACTGTTCATTGATATAGGTGTCATATTACATGTACCAGACTAGTATTGCATGATTTCATACTATGCACTTTACTTTTTAGAATAGACTATGGTTCCATATACTGTTCATTGATATAGGTGTCATATTACATGCATTAGACATGATTCACTACCTTTATCCTTTATATCAATTTGTTTATATCCCTTGTAGTGCATAAATTGTTACCTGAGTCTAACATTTTTACTTACTTAATTCAGCCTCTGCCCCTCTGTTTGTATGTGCTGACATTTTTTGTATTGTTTCTGTCTCGTATTTATTTAATATGGATTTTACCAGGATTTCAATAAATTTTTGCTAATTTCTATTACTCTGAGTGCCTTCTTACTTTTTCTTTATATTTTTGTCATTTGTTAGCAGTAAGAGCATGATTTATAGAGGGTTTTTTCTTTATATATTTGGAGACAACAGTGATTGTTATAGATAAAGACATATGTTTTTCTTCTCCGTTTAATGTGCTATGAAGGTTTTGTTATTATACTACCAGTAAGCTGTTGGGTGGGCCCCCAGAACAGGTTCCTCTGGTGGGCCCTTGGTACTTCAGTCTGACACTGCTGGAGCCTGAAGGAGACATCACTTTGTTACTTAGCATCCCCAGCCCCTGGACTGAGCCGCCAGTGAGGTATATCATTAAGTAACAGGAAACACCCCTGGAGGTACATGATAGGGCTTAGTCCTACTAATTTGAGGAATGAGGGTTTATTAATTTGGTAACCACATATGCCTCACATTAACAGTAAACCCATCTTGTAGCTCACATTAACCTCTATATGCTTGACATGAGGGTAAAGACACACAATGCAACAACCACGGCGTTCAATGCCATGTCTGAAGGCCTGTCCACCACCAATGTGGTGGATTCACAATGTTGAGCGTAAGGCCATCATTGGTCCTTAATTAGTACCTCCATGTACCTAACCAAATAGTAACCCTAGGGTGAGACCACATGGAGAGGCATTGGCACAGCTGAGGTCAGCTCCAGGATAAATTTGGCACAGTTTTTAATTGTTTGTAAAGTGGATGCTTCACCTACAAAATTACACGTCCATTGTTGTCGCGCAAGGTTTTGCAGGTGTTTTCCAGTAACATCACGCAGCCACTATATGGTCAATTGGAGAACTGTGGGGAATGTATCATAGGTATATTGACAATGACACACATTTGTGATGCGCTTTTCTCACTACTGTTTTCATGGGAAGCCAATTTACCTAATAGTATATTTTGGCATGTGGAAGGAAACCCATGCAAACATGGGAAGAATATACAAACTCCAAACATATGTTGCTCTGGGTAAGATTTGAACCCAGGCCAGGACCCCAGCAATGTAAGGCAACAGTGCTAACCGCTGAGCCACCCACATTAGGGTACTAAGGTGAGGTAGTGAGGTACATAATGGGTATATGTATTATTAAAACAGTCTGCAGATTATTTACTCCAAGGGTCTCACATTAATAATAAGTAATCCCACCCTGTACCTCATTTTAGAAACCACAATGTGCCTCTGTTTAGTAACCCCATGCACCACACATCAGTGAGGACGTATTGATATAAAGACCTACCTCCCAGCTTCCGGAGGACCGAAAGAGGGAAAAAAATCTGATGGCCCGCTAATGTCCCTCTTGTGGCCCCAACACAGTTTAATTTCCTGCTTATGACCCGCACACAGTATAATGGCCCCATTCTGGGTCCCAATGTGGTCCTCACACAGTATAATGTTACCTTGTAGCTCCCACACACAGCACAACGCACCTTTCTTAAACACCCTCGCACAGGCGCGTAAATACCGGGGTAGCAGCGATAGCGGCTGCCACAGGGCCTGGAACATTATGGGGCCCGGGGCCATGTGGCAGCCGCTACCGTGAACCCCATAAATACTGTTATCATCTGAAAAGACCCTGGAGTATAACGATTGGGGGCCCAGGAGAGGTGAGGGAACATAAAAAACACTGTAACTCACCTTTTCTATGCTCCGCAGGCTTCGGCCTATTTTGTGACGTCCCAGACGTCAGCTGACGCCGGCCTGGATCATGCGAGATCTGTTCCAACATTGAAGATGGCCGAAGTAGCACCGGAGTGCATTGGAGCAAGGGCGAGGTAAGAAGCATTGTTTTTTATGTTTGTATCCTACCCTGGGTCTCTGATCATTATACTCTGGGGTCTGAAAAGATAATATTGTGTGCAGGGGCCACTATGGGGCATAATACTGTGTGCAGGGACCACTGTGGGGCATAATACTGTGTGTAGGGGCCACTGTGGGGCATAATACTGTGTGCATGGGCCACTATGGGGCATAATACCGTATGCAGGGGCCACTATGGGACATAATACCGTGTGCAGGGGCCACTATGGGGCATAATACTGTGTGCAGGGACCACTATAATACTGTGTGTAGGGGCCACTATGGGGCATAATACTGTGTGCTGGGGCCACTATGCTGCATAATACTGTGTGCAGGGGGCACTATGCTGCATAATACTGTGTACAGGGGCCACTATGGGGCATAATACTGTGTGCAGGGGCCACTATAATACTGTGTGCAGGGGCCACTATGGGGCATAATACTGTGTGCAGGGGCTACTATGGGACATAATATGGTGTGCAGGGGCCATTATAGTGTGTGCAGGAATGCGGTTTGTGGGGGGGGGGTTGGGACGGCGGTTCGGGGGGGGATCCCATGTCAAATGTTCGCCTTGAGGCCCAGCCATTCCTAATTATGCCACTGCCCCCGCACATTATAATGCCCACTTCTTGTGACCCCCACACTGTAATGCCCGCTCCATGTGGTCCCCAAAAGTAAAATGCACAAAAAAAAGTAACACTCACCTCGCCCCCTTCCCCTGAAGTCCACTCTGTTCTCTGCTGCTGACTAAAGAGACAGTGACTCAATGGTGAAGCAGGGAGTGGATGGTTAACTGCTTCACCATTGTGCTCAAATTTATCTGTGTCCATTGGATGCAGATAGAGTTGCAGCTGAGACATGTCTCCCAAGCTCAGGATGGTGGGACAGCCCCCTAAATCTGGAACTGTCCCACTGAATCGGGGACAGTTATGCGGTATCCCCAGAGGTTTGGGGTGAAGTTTTAACTGCATCTGGAAACTGAATGCAAATTTCACATTTATTTTACAGCTTCACCTGTGAAAACCACATGGCCAATTACTGTTTTACAAAACCATGACCAATGGTGAAACAAAAGTGCGATTTCTTAATGTATTTTTTTTTTATTGCACCTCAACCACGATGTATAAATACATCTTTACTCTAATGCAAAATGTCACATAAAGTGTATAGAATGTCACGTACTGTAAAGTGTATAGAATAGGACATTAACCCTTTCCTGTCACAGCTCATTTTGTTTTTCACATTTTTGCCTTTTTATCCCCCAATAGCTATAAGTTTTTTCTTTTCTCTGTCAACATAAGTTTTGTGATCGCCCGCCCTTAATGGAACATTGCCCATCAGCCTAACCACTTCTCTTAGCACCTGCCAAGACTTAGTGAGAACATTGTCTGTAGGTTTTAGATAGACAATGGGCACATTGTATTTCTCTATAGCCAAGTATGCCATCATGTATGACAACAGTAATGGTTTCCTTATGGCAGAACTCACACATTGATCTAATTCTGCAACCTCTTACTAGTGGTAGACTCATGCGCAACACCATCAATAGTGATGACAGATTAGTGTAATGCAAAGGTTGAAAGCTGCAGGGGAACTGCAGAAAAATCTGGAGGTGATCCGCAGACAAAAAACATCTGATTTTGGGTGTTTATGCCGCAGCAATTTTGCAATGGAAAATACTCTGAATGTCTGCAGAGACTGTGTGTGTCTGTTTCACTGTGTGTGACCTTACCCTAAAACCTTATTCACACAACAGTAAAAAACAAGCATGGGATGGACGTTTTTTTAATGGCTGTCAAACAATGACAAAAAAATAGTTGGGTACAAAAAAAGACATGTTCTATATTTGTCCGTTTTACTGGACACGCGGTTTCAATAGTAATCAATAGGTCGGTATTTTAACGGACTTAACGGATGTAAAAATGCATTATGAAAATGGATATGTGGTTGGTTAAAAAAAAAACCCATAATGAAATTGATTTGTTTTTGTAATAGTATTTCAAAGGGACAAATGAATATGCAACGGATGTAAAATGGTCATAGAAACAGACCGATTCATGTGTGTGAATAAGGCCAATATTGGATCAGTGGAGGTCCAAATCTCATATTGAAAAAGCTGTAGCATTGCAACCCCTTCAAACAAATGATTTGATCGTTGGTTCTGTCATGGACCGATAAAACAGAAGTTGCACACAGAGCCCAGCGGACCCCATTGACTATAATGGGGTCCGTCAATAATTTTTTCTTCACCAATTTTCAGCAGACTCTGCGATAGAGTTTCCAACGTAGACTCTGACGCAGATGTGAACTTAGCCTTAGCCGTTGCAAATTCACTTAAAAAGTTGAAAGCTGAAAGCAAAGAGATCTGCACTTGAGCCATAGCAAAACCCACTTGATTTTGGGTGGCTTTTGGAGCAGCAGTTTTAGGCTAAAGCCCCACGTTGCGGCAAAGCTGTTTTTCTTTTTATAGATTTTGCTGCATTTTTTGAGCTAAAGCCAAGAGTGGTTTCAACAGGAATGGGACATATACGGTATAAACAAAAAAAAGCTGATTTTCCTCAATGTTAGGTCTCAACCTTAGGCAGTTTCCCTATAGGTATAATTGAAGCAGAAAGTCCACAGAGGAAAACTCTGCGGACTTTCTGTGAAAAGCGCTGCAGGTAAAACTGTGGTGCATTTCTGCCATGGTTTGTCCTGCAGCACTTTTTGGCTGCAGCCCGCTACGTGGGGCCTTAGCCTTACAGAGAAAACACTGCAGAAAGTACCTTTGGAGATGAAGTCTGATTTCAGACATACATTTTACAAGACCGGCAGAAGAATGAGATTTTAAAAATCTTGTCTACACACTGGAGATTTTTTGTGAATAGAAATAGAGCATACTGCAGGTTTTTAATAGATTTTTCTTCATCACAGATCTCACAACGTGACATGCTTCATTGGGCTCTGTATTTATGGAATTATTGTCACCTAGACACATAGAAAAGTGCATGTCCTAAGTCTGTGCTTCTTAAAAACAATTAAGGCTAAAGTATACATTTGTGTTTTTCGTTTTGTGGTTATAACAATTTTGTATACACTCAGAATCCAAAATTAAATTTGTTATAATCTCGAATAAAACTGAAATATTGAGTAGTGGAGGAGAGAAGTAAAGAAGCGGCACTCACTAATAATAAAAAACTAAACAAAACTGAAATATTGAGTGGTGGAGGAGAGAAGTAAAGAAGTGGCACTCATAAGTAATAAAAAACCTAAGAAAACTGAAATAGTGAGTGGTGGAGGAGAGAAGTAAAGAAGCGGTACTCACTTGTAATAAAAAACTAAAAACTGAAATATGATGGTGGAATCAGAACAAAAATCTGAATGTAGGGGTTTGTACACATCTCTGCTTTCTCTGTATCAGAGAGAGACTCATCACACTCACATTCACCATATCTGATCTCACTTGTGGAAGTTTTATGGTTTCGTCTTATCCACAAGTAGAATATATTTAAACACAGTAGTTTCCCCTCTATCACTTGCTATAGTAAACCAGCAATCACTCAGCGGTAAGGTTTTTACTAGTTTTTCACTTCTGAATTTACTCAAGAATATTTCCATTTCCATTGAGAATGGTGAAGAATTATATTCCAAATATGTGAGGGGGTGATCAGATCCTGAACCCTCTATCAAGTTTGTTTTGGTACTGAACTTTATATAGTTTGCTGTGTTCTATATGAACCATATGTACTATAACCACTGTTTATGTGCTATTTTATATGTGCTACCCTGCAGGTGGACATGCGGGCAGGGTCAGAAGAATATACACAGGGTTACGTTGCGGTTCTCATGTGTGTTTTGCATAGTAAGCAGTGACAAAGTATAGAAGCGTCAGGGGTGGATGACAGAGCTGCAGCAGGAAACTGGCTTGGTCTGTAAGTCAGGCCACACTAGAGTTGTTGATCCTGAGAGCTTATAGTGTGGTGAACTGCCCTGTTTTTTCTTGCCTTACACCAGGCTTTGGCCTAGCTTGTGACTGCCGTGTATGACTCCTTAAAGGGAGTCTGTCACTGGAACACACCATTTGAACTAGCCCCACAGATAGATAGGTTAGGGTCACCTGAATCATATGGTGTTTCCCCCCCTTGTGAATCGCTGCCTCTGTTGTTAAGATATTGCTGTTTTTGTCAATATAAAAATGAGCTGTTTTGAGCATTGAGGGTGTTGTCATTGCTCCCAAGAGCTCACTTGCATATTGACAAAAACAGTGATTTCTTAGCAATGGAGGCACCATTTCACAAGGGGGAAAACACCACATGATTCAGATGACCCTAACCTATCTATCTGCGAGCTGGGTTGATATTGTTGGATTCTGGTGACAGATTCCCTTTAACTGGAATTGTCCCTTGATTATTGTGAGCAGTTACAGTTTCAGACCACTTCCTAGAGACTGTGGGCTAAGGGAGACCCTGAACAATACAGCTGTTTGTGACCAGGTCAAGGTGTCCACCACATTCAGTTGATGTGAATTGCTTTTGAAGCCTGTTCAGATTGTAACTGTTAAAGCATAACTAAATGTTCAGACGACTTTTGATATTCTGGCAGTATTTGTGTCATTAATACATTTTGTAATATACTTTATTAACAAATTTTGGCTCCTTTCTGTGAAATCCTACATTTTTTCACTCATTCACTTGCTTCTGTATTGAGAGCTGTTCCTGCCTCTCACTGAATGTTACTGTGTATGGAATACGGGGAGGGTCACTTCAGTTATATCACAGACATTATAAAACGTACAAACTTGCTAACGCTAAATTTTTTTCTAGGGATATCACTGGTTGAAAACACACTTGTGATTGGGATTTTTATATCATATACATTATACAGCTGCATATACCGTATTTTTCGGACTATAAGACGCACTTTTTTCCCCCCCAAATTTGGGAGGAAAATGGGGTACGTCTTATGGTCCGAATGTGGGTGTTGGGGGGGGCGGAGGAGCGGGGTCGCAGCATCGTCCCACTACTGCTTCCACCAGCAACTTCCTGTAGCGGGGCTTCCTCCAGCGGCAGGAGTGCGGCGATGTGCGGGCCCTGTGATCGGAGGAGCGGGTGTCTTAGTGAACCCATCCTGGCATCCGCTGTCTGTAAATGAAATGGCAGCCACTCTGCTGCAGAGTGGTCGCCATAGCAATCGGGTCTCCTGCTGTAATATACAGCGCAGACCCAGAGCTAATGCCCGCGATCAGACTCCAGTCTGACCGCGCGCATTACTACTTCAAAGCTTCCCCCCCAAAGTGTAAAAACTGCCCCAGGGACCGGCCCCGTACCTTTGAAGTTGCAGGCCGGCTTCCGCACGGCGAAATCACGGGAGCCGTCCTGTTCCTGTGGCAGCCGGGAGCGTTATGAAGGCTCCCAGGCCTGTCATAGAAATATTACTATTGCGGCTGGGCTGGTCTGGTCTGGTCTGGTCTGGTCTGTGACCAGCCGTAATAGCATTGTACAGAATCTCCCATAGACTGCAATACACTTGTATTGCAGGCTATGGGACTTGCAATCAAATGATTGTAGGTTCAAGCCCCCTAACTAATAAAAAAAGTAAAAAATAAATAAAAGTTCTAAATAACCCCCTTTCCCTAGAATACACATAAAAGTAGAAAATGACTGTGAAACACATACACATTAGATATCCCTGTGTCCGAAAACACCAGGTCTACAAACTACAAATATTTTTCCTATTTTTCCTGTACGGTGAACGTCATAGCAGGAAAAAAAAAATCAAAAGTGCCGAAATGCCGTTTTTTTCACTGTTTTACCTTTGATTTGAATAAAAAGTGATCTAAGCTATAGATATTCCCCAAAATGGTGTAACTAGAAAGTACAGTGCCTTGCAAAAGTATTCATACCCCTTGAACTTTTTCACATTTTGTCACCTTACAACCACAAACTTAAATGCATTTTATTGAGATTTTAAGTGATAGACCAACACAAAGTAGCAGATAATTGTGAAGTGGAAGGTAAATGATACACGCTTTTCAAAATTTTAATCCAATAAAAATCTGAAAAGTGTGTCGTGCAAAAGTATTCATCCCCCCCATATCAATACTTTGTAGAGCCACCTTTCGCTGAAATTACAGCTGCAAGTCTTTTGGGGTCTGTCTCTACCAGCTTTGCGCATCTAGAGACTGAGATTTTTGCCCATTCTTCATTGCAAATTAGCTCAAGCTCAGCCAGATTGGATGGAGCGTCTGTGAACAGCAATTTTCATGTCTTGCCACAGATGCTCAATCGAATTTAGGTCTAGACTTTGACTGGGCCATTCTAGCACATGAATATTCTTTGATCTAAACCATTCCAATGGAGCTCTGGCTGTATGTTTAGGGTTATTATCTTGCTGGAAGGTGAATCTCCTTCCCAGTCTCAAGTCTTTTGCAGCCTCCTACAGGTTTTCTTCCAGGATTTCCCTGTATTTAGCTTCATCCATCTTCCCATCAACTCTGACCAGCTTCCCTGTCCCTGCTGAAGAAAGTGGAAGAGTGAAGAAATCAGGCGATACCTTTTAGAGGCTAACTGAGTATATTTATAAGTAAGCTTTCAGGAGTACTCGCTCCCTTCATCAGACATGGTGTGATACAAGAAGCAAAGTAAAATCAGAAATCCTAGAGAAACAAAATAAACAGGTGCATAACCTAACCCTGCAGGAACAGAAGGCTATTACATCACTGAAAGAAAATCAGGATATAATAATAAAACCAGCTGACAAAGGGGGCGCAATAGTCATAATGAACACCTCAGACTATATCCAGGAAGCAAACAGGCAACTGTCAAATCCCATCCATTACTCCAAACTTGGAAGTGATCCCACAGAGGCCTATATGAAAGAACTAAAGAGTATGATCAAGGAGTTTCCAGTCCAGATCCAGAATCAGGTAAAAGGATTTATCCCCCAAGATCCCAGGCCGGGCTGCTTCTATATGCTCAAAAGATACACAAAGATGGCAACCCTGGGAGGCCTATCATTTCTGGGATTGGGACGCTGACAGAAAACATCTCAGGTTGGGTGGAAAATCTCCTAAAACCCCTTGTCAGGGATATTCCAAGCTATATCCAGGACACCACTGACCTTCTTAACAAACTGAATGCCCTGGGCCCTCTACCTGAGGGTACCATTTTGGCCACCATGGATGTGGAATCCCTGTATACTAACATTCCCCACAAGGATGGAGTTGCAGCATGTCGGGTACACCTGGCAAAACAAAACCTCCCAACAGAACCAGTAACACAGCTCATACAATTCATCCTTAGCCACAACCATTTTACCTTTGGAGAGGATCTATATCTACAGCGAATGGGAACTTCAATGGGGACCAGATGTGCACCCCAATATGCAAATCTCTTTATGGCAGAAATGGAAGGAACATATTTATCAACATGCACCACCAAACCTATGATTTACCTTCGTTATATCGATGATATCCTTGTCATCTGGACTGCAGGTGAGAAGGCCCTACTTCAGTTCCATAATGACTTCAATGACTTTCACCCGACCATCAACCTTAAACTTAGTTATTCAGGGAGTGAAATTCACTTTCTGGATACCACAATATACATTAAAGACCACCGGCTACTCACATCAATATACCACAAACCCACAGACAGAACGGCCTACCTGAGAAACGACAGCTTCCACCCCAAGCACACAAGACAATCTATAATCTACAGCCAGGCTATACGATACAATCGTATTTCCTCCGACAAAACAGACCTGGACAAGCACCTCCTGGATCTGAGGATGAAATTTCTCAGATTGGGATACAAACCAAAAGTGACAGACAACCAATTAAACAAAGCAGCAGCCATTAACAGAGACAGTCTGCTCACATATAGAGAGACCCAGAAAGATGCCCGAGTGCCCCTAGTTGTCACCTACAACCCACAGCTGGAGATCCTACGAAGGATTGCCAAGGAGCTCCAACCTGTACTACATAGGGGCAACAGACTCAAGGACATATTTCCAGTCCCCCCTCTCCTCTCCTTTCGACAACCACCAAACCTGAGGCGCATTATCGTCCGGAGTGCCCTGAAGGCCCCAACTGAAAATGGCACCTCACCTTGCCTACATAAAAGGTGCATGACCTGCAAGCACATCCACACCGCTGACAGTGTACCTATCCCACAGTCACAACAGGTGCACAGAATTAGGGGGACATTTTCCTGCAGGTCTTCCAATGTGGTGTACCTCATAATGTGTGTGCAATGTCCCACCACAGGCCTCTATGTGGGGGAAACAGGGCAGAGACTCAGTCAACGAATGAACTCACACAGATCCACCATTAATAACAGCAGAACCGATCTCCCAGTGGCCGCACATTTCTCCGGAGAAAACCACTCTATTGAAGATTTGCGGGTTGTGGTTTTAATGGGACATTTTAAGACACAGGAGAAAAGAAAAGAAATGGAGTACAAATTTATGCAAAAATTTCAAACTCTGCAATTTGGACTTAATATTCATGCCAGCTTCATGTCACACTATGTTTGAACCATGAACTGAACTCAATATTCATGCCAGCTTCAAATCACACTATGTATGACCTGTGAGGGTCACAAATCACCTCCTGATAGCAAACAGATAACAGCAAGAATTACTGATCCCTCCGTCACACACCACAAGTTTCCAGACTGTTTTTTTGACCTGTTGTAAATAACTTCTCTACTTAGATTGCAATTTTTTTTAAGGACTCTAAAATGCTTTGAAAACCATGTGTATAAAAATCTGTTAATTTTCAGTTCTTGTATCACACCATGTCTGATGAAGGGAGCGAGTACTCCTGAAAGCTTACTTATAAATATACTCAGTTAGCCTCTAAAAGGTATCGCCTGATTTCTTCACTCTTCCACTACTTTCAATGGCTAACACGGTACAACATTATACTACTACCTGCTGAAGAAAAGCATTCCAACACCATGATGGTGCCACCACCATGTTTCACAGTGGGGATGATATGTGCAGGGGAATGAGCAGGGCTACTTTTCCATCACACATAGCGCCTTGCATTTAAGTCAAAAAGTTCAACTTTGGTCTCAACTGACCAGAGCACCTTCTTCCACATGTTTGCTGTGTCCCCTATATGGCTTATGGCAAACTACAAATGGCATTTCTTATGTCTTTCTTTCAACAATGGTTTTCTTCTTGCCACTTCCATAAAAGCCAGATTTGTGGAGTGCACGACTTATAGTTGTCTTGTGGACAGATTCTCCCACCTGAGCTGTATATTTCTGCAGCTCCTCCAGAGTGACCATGGGCCTCTTGGCTGCTTCTCTGACCAGTGCTCTCCTTGCTCGATCTGTCAGTTTAGGTGGACGGTCATGTCTTGGTAGGTTTGCAGTTGTAGAATACTTTTTCCATTTTTGGATGATGGATTGAACAGTGCTCCTTGGGATGTTCAAAGCTTGGGATATGTTTTTATAACCTAACCCTGCTTTAAACTTCTCCACAACTTTATCTCTGACCTGTCTGGTGAGTTCCTTGGTCTTCATGATGCTGTTTGTTCACTAGTGTTCTCTAACAAACCACTGAGGCCTTCACAGAACAGGTGTATTTATAATGAGACTAAATTACACACAGTTGGACTCTATAAACTAACTAAGTGACTTCTGAAGTCAATTGATTACACTGGATTTTATTTAGGGATATCAGAGTACAGGGGGCTGAATACTTTTGCATGTCACACTTTTCAGATTTTTATTTGATTAAAATTTTGAAAACCATGTATCATTTCTGTTTCGCTTCATAATTATATACTACTTTGTGTTGGTCTATCAGTTAAAATCTCAATAAAATGCAAATAAGTTTGTGGTTGTAAGGTGACAAAATGTGAAAAAGTTCAAGGAGTATGAATACTTTTGCAAGGCACTGTACATCTGGCTCCGCAAAAATAGATGCCCTATGCATTCCCGAACAGCTGCAGGGACACCTGTCAATGTGACCCTGCAGCTGTTGCAAAACTACAACTCCCAGATATATAATATTTTACCAATTTTTGCTTCACAATTTTTTTCCCTATTTTCCTCCTCTAAAACCTAGGTGTGTCTTATAGCCCGGTGCGTCTTATAGTCTGGAAAATATGGTAAATAATCCAGACTGTGTTTTTAACCAGTGATATTTCTGGAAATAATTTAGATAACACCTTTGTACATTTTTAAATGTCCGAGATATAACTGTTTTAAGTGACTCTCCCCTCCCTCATTTTCTGTACTACACTGCCCCTACTCCATACACAGTAACATTCAGGGAGAGGCAGGAACAGCTCTCAATACAGAAACAAGGGGAAGAGTGAAAAAATGTAGGATTTCACAGAAAAGATCAAAAATTTGTTAGCAAACCTAGTATGAACATAGAGTAAGATGTGGCAGTTTTGTAATTGTGTTATTGAAAATAATTTCTTCCACTGTCCACATATTGCAGTAAAATATTGAAATGGAGGACTCTCCACCACTTTCAGTTTTAAAGTGACGGATATCAGATGGACCCCCTTATAGTCAATGGGGTCCACAGGGATCCGTGTGTAACCGATGTTTTAGTGGGTCCGCCTTTCCGTTGTTGACAGAATTTTGTATTTTGTTGCTTTCTATGTGTTCTATGTCTGGACAGTTGATTTGGTTGTACTTACGAGATGACTTGTACTCAGACTAATCTTTACATCTGTATTTGTTATTATCACTTTGGCAATACTTCTGTTGACCACTTCCTTAAGAGACAATTATGAGGTGTTACTTTAGTGGATTTCTGTTTTCTAATGCTTGCTAAATGTACCAGGCCTCTGCGTAAGACACACACATGCACATTGCAGATCATCAGATATATTGACTTAGAAGTCTCTGCTTTACAAAACAGTCCTTAAAGAAAGTCTACCGCCCTCGGTCTCCATGTCTAACCACTTTTTTTGCAGTCCGCCTATGCAGTCCGTTCTGGGCCTCTGATGGACCAGAACAATAGTTACGTGATGCTAGTGTCAACCTAGTGTATTCCCACCCATTGTTTTGCTCAACTCTATGAGGGATCCATAAAACTGGGTCCCAGGTGGATGAAAAATGCAAAACGGGCGTGATAAAACGTACTGTTGTGTCTACTTTTCATGAAAGTGCCCATAGCAACCAATCACAGCGCAGCTTTCATTTTAGAATTCCCTCTTTAAAAATTATATCTGTGCTGTGATTGGTTGCTATGGGCAACAAAGATGAATTCTCCTTTACACAGTTTTGTAAATCTCCCTTAGACGCCAAAGACCTTATTGGGGGATATTTATGAAGAGTGATGTGTCTGACTTATGATGTGGTGCACACCTTCTCATAAATGAGGTGCACCCTCTGCTGGGCTGTGTGCCTGGAGTGAAATCTACACCAGCTCATAGATGGCCTAGATTTCCAGCGTCATTTACTCCCCCAGCATGCCCTCACCATGTCCCTCTTTCGGGAAAGTGGCATAGGAGGCTCAAAATTGCCAGTTGCAACAATTTATGTTGTAACTGGCATTTAAAAAGTCACAAACCTGAAATTTGCAACTTTTTTGCAACAGAAAACTGGCATAGATTAATAATAAATCTGCCCCATTGTGTATTGTCAGCGGTCCAGTCTTTTCAGCACTGTGGCCATAGCTAGCACATAGTTGCAAATGTCCTAAATTTCCCAGGACTGCCTCAAAACGGCCAGAAAACGGCACATGGCTTATCTTTTAAAAGTGCACCAAGCCCCCTCACAGTCTATGGCCTCTTCGATATACGCTTTGCAGCCGCCCAAGGTGACGGTTGTGGAATTATTTGGGCAGAGTTAATAAGGTCCTGTATGGAACTATTATTGGGGATCTATGTTGCACTCCTTTGGCATTATATGGCAGTGCAAGATTATTTAGGAAGTAGCGTGGCAGTACATCTGATCTCAGTGTCCTGCTTACCTTGGTTGCATTATTGGTGGTGATATTTTTGTAATATTTTCTGACCTCCTAACATTTAAATCCCCATCTACAGACATTTTAAGCTGCACCCTAGGAACACCCACAACACCTTCCAAAAATACCCATTTGGGGACATATTTGCATAAAATCAACCCTGTGAGGTCCATTTTGTAAATGCATTTCTTCCAAGGTATAACTTTTCTCTTGGTAATCTTGGTGACAACCAATATAGATCTCGTAAAGGCTGTCACAAAGCAAGCTGATCAACAAAGTCTATACATCCACCATGTACAGTGCCTTGCGAAAGTATTCGGTCCCCTTGAACTTTTCAACCTTTTGCCACATTTCAGGCTTCAAACATAAAGATATAAAATTTTTATTTTTTGGTGAAGAATCAACAACAAGTTGGACACAATTGTGAAGTGGAACGAAATTTATTGGTTATTTTAAACTTTTGTAAAAAATAAAAAACTAAAAAGTGGAGCGTGCATTATTATTCGACCCCTTTACTTTCAGTGCAGCAAACTCACTCCAGAAGTTCAGTGAGGATCTCTGAATGATCCAATGTTGTCCTAAATGACTGATGATGATAAATATAATCCACCTGTGTGTAATCAAGTCTCCGTATAAATGCACTTGCTCTGTGATAGTCTCAGGGTTCTGTTTAAAGCGCAGAGAGCATCATGAAGACCAAGGAACACACCAGGCAGGTCTGTGATAGTGTTGTAGAGAAGTTTAAAGCTGGATTTGGATACAAAAAGATTTCCCAAACTTTAAACATCCCAAGGAGCACTGTGCAAGCGATCATATTGAAATGGAAGGAGTATCAGACCACTGAAAATCTACCAAGACCCGGCCGTCCCTCTAAACTTTCATCTCAAACAAGGAGAAGACTGATCAGAGATGCAGCCAAGAGGCCCATGATCACTCTGGATGAACTGCAGAGATCTACAGCTGAGGTGGGAGAGTCTGTCCATAGGACAACAATCAGTCGTACACTGCACAAATCTGGCCTTTATGGAAGAGTGGCAAGAAGAAATCCATTTCTCAAAGATATCCATAAAAAGTCTCGTTTAAAGTTTGCCACAAGCCACCTGGGAGACACACCAAACATGTGGAAGAAGGTGGTCTGGTCAGATGAAACCAAAATCGAACTTTTTGGCCACAATGCAAAACGATATGTTTGGCGTAAAAGCAACACAGCTCATCTCCCTGAACACACCATCCCCACTGTCAAACATGGTGGTGGCAGCATCATGGTTTGGGCCTGCTTTTCTTCAGCAGGGACAGGGAAGATGGTTAAAATTGATGGGAAGATGGATGGAGCCAAATACAGGACCATTCTGGAAGAAAACCTGTTGGAGTCTGCTAAAGACCTGAGACTGGGACGGAGATTTATCTTCCAACAAGACAATGATCCCAAACATAAAGCAAAATCTACAATGGAATGGTTCACAAATAAACGTATCCAGGTGTGAGAATGGCCAAGTCAAAGTCCAGACCTGAATCCAATCGAGAATCTGTGGAAAGAGCTGAAAACTGCTGTTCACAAACGCTCTCCATCCAACCTCACTGAGCTCCAGCTGTTTTCCAAGGAAGAATGAGCAAGAATTTCAGTCTCTCGATGTGCAAAACTGATAGAGACATACCCCAAGCGACTTGCAGCTGTAATCGCAGCAAAAGGTGGCGCTACAAAGTATTAACTTAAGGGGGCCGAATAATTTGGCACGCCCCACTTTTCAGTTTTTTATTTTTTACAAAAGTTTAAAATATCCAATAAATTTCGTTCCACTTCACGATTGTGTCCCACTTGTTGTTGATTCTTCACCAAAAAATTAAAATTTTATATCCTTATGTTTGAAGCCTGAAATGTGGCAAAAGCTTGAAAAGTTCAAGGGGGCTGAATACTTTCGCAAGGCACTGTATGTAGTAATGTTTGTTTAGAATAGGTGACTATAGGAGCTGTGACACCTGGTTTTCTTTTGCCTAAGACAGGTATAACTAAATGTTGACAAGCCGTGGTGCAAAAGGCTCAGCTTAGGCCACTCTGTGCAACTTCTCCAAACAACTGTCAGCATCATAGCAGCATTTGCATTTCCTTCCCTATCTAGGACTTGTTCATAGCATGTCTGTGCATACACTCTTACCATCGTTCCCATCCACTGTCAGTGCCCCCCACATAGTAATCACTGTCTGCCTTGGTCTCCCGCACAGAATCCTTCCTTGACTATATGCTGTTGTTCATCTACTATTTTTACCATGAAAGGGTTAATTTTCTCCTTTCTGACAGTGGAAGGCTGTGTATCATAAATCTTCTCTCTTAAGTACACTAGAGGACAGGGGTAATAAATTTATGGAACATAGACTGCCAGCCATCAAAGGAAATCGTAACAGCGAATACAGAAGTTTAATCAACCCCAATGTGGTGAGGGTTGCCTCTGAGCCCCCATGGCTTAGGGCCTGGTATGTTTATGTGGATCAGTAAAAACCACTATGGTTGTGCGCATGTGGCCTACATCTTGTCGAGTACAGTAAATGTTTTTATATTTAGTCTAAGATAAGTCTGGTATTTCATAGTAAAGTT
Organism: Leptodactylus fallax; assembly: GCA_947044405.1. Lineage (NCBI taxonomy): Eukaryota > Metazoa > Chordata > Amphibia > Anura > Leptodactylidae > Leptodactylus > Leptodactylus fallax. Next base: position 88,915 of record CAMRHE010000844.1, read on the forward strand.
TGCAAGGACATCTGCAAGGAGTTTGTATGTTCTCTCCGTGTTTGCGTGGGTTTCCTCCGGGTACTACGGTAGATTGTGAGCCCTATATGGGACAGTGACTGACAATGTCTGTAAAGCGCTGCGGAATATGATGGCGCTATAAAAGTAAGCATAAAAAAAAAAAAATAAAATAAAGTTTTTTGTTTGACTTACATCGCCACCTACTGACCATTGCTAGAAATGCAGCAATGAAATTAATTTCAAGGGCCCCCATAGATTACAACCCCAACAACATATTTCTTGTATATCCACAGGACACTTAGAGTTCCTTGGTTTAAAAAAATAAAAGTCAACACTTCCATACATATTTACATCAGATTGACATAAAAAAAAATCTTTTAATCTGTATGCAAATGAGCTGTTTGGTGCACCCCGACCTGGGGGCACCCTTTGGAACTCCCATTTTTGGCCGTGGTCACCTCACATTGGTGGTCTGTCGCTCATTATGTCAAGGGGTGGTTCTAAGGGGGAACTGCAGGTAAAAACAGGTGCTTTGGTAGGCACGCCAACTCTTCAGGTTCACCGAACAGCTCATTTGCATACGGATTGATTGTTAGTTATAATAATTGGCTCCCAGGGAACTACGAGAAAGGCAAGTAGCAGAGGGGGCTACAGGCATTCCTGTCTTATACAGTGAGCAGACAGCCATGGGCCAAACAAATTCCTCTTTATTAGCAGATACGAATGCAGGAACAGAAAACCATGTCCAATAATACCTACTAAGTACTTTCCTGCCAGCAGAGGGAGCACTGGGTAAGTGTTCGAGGTAAGTATAAGTGTAGAAGCCTGCTGGGTGCCTGTAGGGGGGAAATAATGCTGAACATACTATGTTCATATATTCGCCTTATAAATATATTTCATTTAGATGCCAAGTATACATAGACACTACAGGTGGCACCTCTGAAGATTCGTTTTGTTTTGGGTATGGGTGGTTTAGTCCAAAGAATCTTTGCGGGCCATACTTGTTTGTCATGAACCAGTAGTACTTTTATTATATAACAAGTTGAGGTGCAGAAACAAAATAGATATATATACTCACCATCCTGCACCTCTCCAGGGCTGTCTGGCACTCTTGTAGTCCTCTTCCAGCTTCCTTGGTGAAGTCACATGCCCTGGGGGGTACCCCTGAGGCCTGTGATTGGGCCTCAGCAGTAATATAGGGCACACAGACGTCATGATGCTTTAAAGGGGTTTCCAGTCCCAAATCAAATGTACATATCGAATTTCCACAGAATAAGTCATAAGTATGTGATCATACATCATCCTTTTTAGCACCCTCCGTGTGCCAGAAGCTGCTACATGATGGGTAATAGGAGTGGAGCTGCAGTTCAGCTGAACTACCACTAAGCAGAGGAGGGGGCTGCTGCGCTGCTCCTATTACTTGAATGCATGTGCACCCCATCCACTAGTGGCTTCCGGCACCCGGAGGCTGCTACAACAGTTGATCCATGTGGTGGCCGGGTGTTGGTTCCTGACAGATGACATACTGATGACCTATCCTGTAGATATTTATTTATTATACTCTGGGGTCTGAAGACACCCCAAGCTATAATAGTGATTTATGAGTGACAAACCTACAAAGTTTCAGGTTCAGGTCAAGCCTAAAATTTTAGGAAAATTTGAGTCAAATCCGGTTTGATCCAAATCTGTTTGCTTATCTTTAACAGACACACAGTTTCTGACTCGTACTGGCCAGTTTTTTGGTTGCAAGTTGCAACACCTTATATACGTAAATGCTGCTTTTGGTAGACTCCGGCCTGAACTCACTTTTCATGACTTACAGGTGACCTCTCTGACTGTAATCATTCACATTCTGTCTTATCTGTGAGAAGGTGACAGGCAGAGTGCTAGTGTCCCGCTATATCAGCCCCAGATTTCTGACTTATGTGTTGTCCAGGGCGGGTCTTGAATAGGCCTTAGCCCCAGGTGTAAGTCCCAGGCTCGTTACTGGCCCATAAAGGCCTACAGAGCCTGCACTTCAGGGCAAATCCTGGGAGTGAGAGGAGGCGTCTGGGTCTGCCCTGCTGTACTGAGTCTGGTGAGAACTAACTCTGCTGTTTTGTTTATCCGTGTGGCCAGAAGTAAACCACACGTATAGTTAGCCGCATTTGGTACTACTTAGTGCTCGGACGAGCAGGAATTTTGTTTTGCCTTTTGCATGAAGTTAAGGCTGTATTTTATTTTGCTCATTTTTTGTACCTGACGTGAAAGTTTATTTATTTTGCTATTTTTTTTTTTTAAATAAACCTATTTCCACCAGAGCTTTGTGTCCCTGTCTCTGACTGGTTTGGTTCGCACCTTTGCTGCTACCGAGCTACCTCCCCCACAACTGCCATGACTACTTCTTCCAGTTGTGTCTTGTTTCTGTACAGTTTGCAACACAAACATCTTTGCCTTCTTTTTCAATAAAAAAAACAAAACAAAAAAAACTGGAGTTACGACACCCGGGAACCCCGCTAATCAGCTGTTTGAAGGGGACCACAGCACGTGTACAAGCACCATGAGCCCTTCTGTGTTTACATTGTACCTTTCGTTTCATAGTGGCCATGCAATGTAACTATAGCCTCAAACTATACATTTCTATATATCACACGGTCACTATTGATGATCTGCCATGAGGACTGATCATCAATAAAAATGAGCTGGAAAACCCCTGTAATAAAGCCCAAGTGCTCCTTAATTTAATACTGCCCAATTGCCCCCTTATATTCTCTATGCCCCTTATATAAATGATCTCCCCCTTATAGGAATAATGTCCCCTAACGTGTCCTTTATAACATATATAAGAACTTCCCAAAAAATAAAAAAATAAAACTTATACTCACCTCCCTTGCTGCTCCGCTGCTGCTGTCTCTCTTCTCTGCGAGGCACGTAAGCACAGACAGGACGTCTCACCACAGGAAGCGCAACGCTATGATGTCATTGCGCCGTCCTGTGTGCAGATGTCTTGTCTTTGATCCCATTGTCTGGTAAGCCAACTGTAGCAGCTTGCAGAACGGCAGAGAAGGAAGCTCTACTGTGTCCTTCAGACACCAATACAATTGAAAAAAATAGCATGTGTTTATGGTGGACCCCACAGAGTCAGACCACCATCCCCCCTGAAAACCCCCCTCCTCGCTAGCTACATCACTGTCTTCAACTCATTGGCGTCCTGAGAGGACGCCGAGGAGCTGAAGTTGTGGCAACGTGGAACAGCGGGACAGTAAATGCAGGACTGTCCCGCTGTCCCAAGGGGGCCCCAGCTCTCATAGGGCCCGGTGCAAATGCACTGTTGGCCCTATGGTTAACGCAGCCCTGCCCCAAAATATACTGCTCATAGGGCCAAGAATCCTGATAAAGACTAACCCTCTCACAATGCAATTCTAACATATCCATCAGTCTTCTTAATGAATGTAACTACCAGGGTATCAGACATAGCAGCTATTATGTGGCCCAACAGCAAAGGAGACAATTTCCACTGAGACCGAGGGTGCATTAGCGATAACTATGGAAGAGTATGTGGAAACCTAAATGTGTCTCCATTACTTTACTGGGACATCATAATGCCTACATGTCACAGCATTAGAGTTACTTTCTTCATATGTTGTGATGTCACAGTGTACACAGTGAACTTTTTGTGTGTACATTATCCCAGTACTATGTGTTTATTCTCACTGTACTGTGACATCACTGTTTATTATTCCTGTGCTGTGACATCACTGTGGTTATTATGTCTACACTGTGACATCACTGTTTATTATTCCTTTGCTGTGACATCACCGGGGTTATTATCGCTACATTGTGACATCACTGTCTTTATTGTCCTGTACTTTTATGTTGTTGTATATACAGTGGGGAAAAAAGTATTTAGTCAGCCACCAATTGTGCAAGTTCTCCCACTTTAAAAAGATGAGGCCGGCCTATAATTGTCATCATAGGTAGACCTCAATTATGAGAGACAAAATGAGAAAACATATCTAGAAAAATACATTGATTTTTTTAAGAATTTATTTGCAAATTATGGTGGAAAATAAGTATTTGGTCACCTACAAACAAGCAAGATTTCTGGCTCTCACAGACCTGTAACTTCTTCTTTAAGAGGCTCCTCTGTCCTCCACTCATTACCTGTAGTAATGGCTCCTGTTTGACATTGTTATCAGTATAAAAGACACCTGTCCACAACCTCAAACAGTCACACTCCAAACTCCACTATGGTGAAGACCAAAGAGCTGTGGAAGGACACCAGAAACAAAATTGTAGACCTGCACCAGGCTGGGAAGACTGAATCTGCAATAGGCAAGCTGCTTGGTGTGAAGAAATCAACTGTGGGAGCAATAATTAGAAAATGGAAGACATACAAGACCACTGATAATCTCCCTCAATCAGGGGCTCCACGCAAGATCTCACCCCGTGGGGTCAAAATGATCACAAGAACAGTGAGCAAAAATCCCAGAATCACACGGGGGGACCTAGTGAATGACCTGCAGAAAGCTGGGACTAACGTAACAAAGGCTACCGTCAGTAACACACTACGCCGCCAGGGACTCAGATCCTGCAGTGCCAGACGTGTCCCCTGCTTAAGCCAGTACATATCCGGGCCCATCTGAAGTTTGCTAGAGAGCATTTGGATGTTCCAGAAGAGTATTGGGAGAATGTCATATGGTCAGATGAAACCAAAGTAGAACTGTTTGGTAGAAACACAACTCGTCGTGTTTGGAGGAGAGTGAATGCTGAGTTACATCCAAAGAACACCATACCTACTGTGAAGCATGGGGGTGGCAACATCATGCTTTGGGGCTGTTTCTCTGCAAAGGGACCAGGACGACTGATCCGTGTACATGAAAGAATGAATGGGGCCATGTATCGTGAGATTTTGAGTACAAACCTCCTTCCATCAGCAAGGGCATTGAAGATGAAACGTGGCTGGGTCTTTCAGCATGACACTGATCCCAAGCACACCGCCAGGGCAACGAAGGAGTGGCTTCGTAACAAGCATTTCAAGGTCCTGGAGTGGCCTAGCCAGTCTCCAGATCTCAACCCCATAGAAAACCTTTGGAGGGAGTTGAAAGTCCGTGTTGCCCAGCGACAGCCCCAAAACATCGCTGCTCTAGAGGAGATCTGCATGGAGGAATGGGCCAACATACCAGCAACAGTGTGTGCCAACCTTGTGAAGACTTACAGAAAACGTTTGACCTCTGTCATTGCCAACAAAGGATATATAACAAAGTTTGGAGATGAACTTTTCTTATTGACCAAATACTTATTTTCCACCATAATTTGCAAATAAATTCTTAAAAAATCAGACAATGTGATTTTCTGCATTTGTTTTCTCATTTTGTCTCTCATAGTTGAGGTCTACCTATGATGACAATTACAGGCCGGCCTCATCTTTATAAGTGGGAGAACTTGCACAAATTGGTGGCTGACTAAATACTTTTTTTCCCCACTGTATTATCCCTGTACTGTGACATCATTATGTTTACTATTCCTGTACTGTGACATCACTATGGTTATTATCTCTACATTGTGACATCACTTTGTTTATTATCCCTATACTGTGACATCACTGTGTACATTTTCTGTGCTGTAAAATCACTGTGTGCGTCATGTGGGTAAAGAAGACCATAATAATGGTACACTGTTCAAGTTCTCAACATGCTGCTTAAGATGGTAATCTTTTTCTATGGGGCCCAACAGTTACTTGTTATACCCGTGGTCTTCTTGTTAGCAGAACTGTGTATGAAAGAAAGCAATATAAAACTCTTTATCAGTGGTTTCCTGTTACAGGAAATATAGAAGGACATCTGGCCACATGTCTAGTGACAGTACCTACATTGTACAAATTCTTGTGTTACAATTATGAGCTCAGGTATTGTGGTCAAGAGAGAATATATCACTGGTATCTGTGCATGTAAAGGTCCTGTATGCATGTGGTAAGTTTCACACTCATGTTATATTCTAATTACTATACTGACAGTAAGATATGGTTATAGATAATTGTTGTATATAAAGGATTTGTAGTCTTTCAACTTCATGTTCTCCGCCATCTTCTGCCCTGCCTGCAGCATTGAGGCCTCTTCTTCACCCCACTTGATGTTGCCTTGCCTAGACTTGTCCAGGTCTCTCAGATTCTATATTCAGGTTTCGTGTCAATGTCCAGCTAGTCCAGCAAGATATAAGAAATCCGCCTCAGCAGAATCTTTCAGATACAGACACTGTTAAGGTATGTACACCTGGGTGGAATGGAAGAGGAACCTGAGGCAGACGTCAACCTCGAATTCATCTTCCATTTCCGCTTCTCTGGCTTTTTCTCACTAATTAGGCTCAGATGAATGGAGCTGATCAGTTCTGGGGCAAGTGTCCTGCTATCTGCTTCCAGCTCTGTTCTCTGTGTATGGATTGCTGGGAACAGCTGCTCCCCCACTGATCTGATATAGGATAAGTCATCAACATAGTTAACCTGATAAACCACTTTTAGGCTGAGGCCCCACGCAGCTCTTTTTGTTGCAGATTTGTTAAAGTTTTTCTGACAAAAAGAATGGGAAATATATACGACATACTTATACTATTACCTTTTGCTCAATCCACTCCTGGCTTTGACTCAAAAAACTGTAACAAAATCTGCAACAAAAAAAGCTGCATTTCCGCAACGTGGGGCCTCAGCCTTGAGGAACACTTCATAAAAAAAATCACACATTATTTAAACCAGGTTTTTATTATAAACATTTTGCACTTTTTATTAACATTTTTGTGACTATTCACATAAAATACTGATATTTCAGTTCTCACACTGGCCACTAGATCATGCACAATAGGCTGACATCTCCTGTTTTCTGCAACTAATTTGTCAACTTTGCTGCTTAGACTGGGGCAGAACAAGCAGAGAGTTGATTGTGAACAGGGCCACAACCAACATAGGCAAATTCAGCATGTAGTCTCAGGCTTCTGCCTGCATTTCCATTAATGAGGATGGCAATATGTAAGCTGTTGCTCAGCACACAAATAAGACGAGAGAGCATATAGTAGCAGCCATAAAAACAACACAATTAATCACTCTTCTCTACCCCCTGAACAGGCATTGGAGCAGCCGCAGGTCAGAAAAGTTCACAGCATGCCCTCTTTCAACAATTCTAACTTAGTGAGTATGAGCCGGGTAATCTGCTGCAAACAAAAGTGACAAAACTATAATGTACAAAAGGCACTTAAAGCACAGATGTTTACAGAGCTGTGCAGGGTTGAAGGCTAAAGGGGCTTTCCAGCCTAAAAATATTAATAACCTATCTTAAAGACAACCGACACCCCTATTGATTAGCTGTTCTCAGGAGCTGATACACAGAGAAGGGAGCAGGAAGCAGACAGCGCTGTTCAGTGTGCAGTGGCCAGATCAGGTACTGCAAATCAGCTCCCATTCATTTAAATGGGACTTAAGCTGCATTGACTCAGTTCAGCCACTACACGGAGCTGTCTGCTTCTTGCTCCATTCTCCGTCTGAGATGAAGTGGCGAGTGTCAGACCTCCATAGATTTGATATTACTGACCTGTCTTTAGGATACAATCATCAATATTTTTAGCCTGGAAAACCACTTTAATGTGTCACCCCTGGAGTCCTGGTAGAGCTCTGCCTGATGTTTATTTTGTCTCATAAGTGACAGACATGCTCATCCCACCTAACGGATGGTGTGCCCCTGTTTGCAGCCTAGTGAACAATGTGTATGTTATGGTGGCACTATTTATGTGCACATTTTTTGTATTATCGCAGCACTATTTATGTGTACGGTATGTTAGCCTTATTAATTTGTAAAGTGTTGTCAGTATGAACTGAGCATGTAGGATGGTTGTATTATTTATCATGTTTTATCATAAGAGGGCATACAGTCTATACAGACAATACAGGAAGAAAATAAATAGCTACAAGAAAACACAACACACATTATTTTTCTTCTAAAGACATATTACACTGAAATAAAATACATGAGATTTTGTCTTTTTAATTTTATGTTCTATTGCTAATCCACAAGATTTATGCAAAGAGGACCTGTCTCCAAAATTCTGGAGCATACTTTATTTTTATAACTGTGTTTTCCTTTCCTCTGTTATTCCTCCTGAATAGGTATGCATAGATTGACAACTGAGCATTACCACTTCCTTGTCAAAGAGGTGTGTCCCTATGCAGTTTGACAATATCAGCATTGATAGAACAGGGTCAGGGGGTGAAGGGACACACCCCCTACTAGTAACACCCAGTTGTCAATGTATTCATAAACTTCTAGGAAGAACAACAGAGGAACAGCACAATGCAGTATCCTAAAAAAAATGATCCAGAATTTTTATTTCTCAAATAATAGAAGTATTTCCTAAAGCAGACATGCCAGGAGGTGATGGCTTTATTTCCATATACCGTAGCAGAAATACGGATGTATCTCAATGATTTGTGTCCATTGTGAAACTACATACATAATCCTGGCCTGGCCATGAAAAATATTGGCAACAATAAGACATGATCATTTAGATGAAGTGGTCACTTTTTCAAAAGTGGTATCCATAGCCTCCGATCTGCATTCATCTTATACCAAAGGTTTTATCAGGTGGGTTACCATATACCGCCATCTTATATCGTATTAGTAAATATCCCTGCATTACTACTGCCATGTATTTGTAGACTGAGGTCTCACTTCTCTGACTGTCGCTAGGTACTTCTTAGATTTTTTTTAAAAATAAACAATGGATTCTTTCTGCAGGACTCTTCATATTCAGCTAGTAGAAGCGGAGTAGCCTGTAGCTTTGCCCCATTGTGTACTATACAAAATATGTATATGTACAAATAATTAGGGGAGTACTGAAGTACAACTCAGTGTACAATGGGAGAACAACCAGATGATTCCATTCTATGAAGACATCTTCTTTGTATCTTCTGCAAAAAAAATAAATAAATAAAAATTGATAGACATATATTACAGTAATTTGAAACCTGCTCTAAGCCATTAGGAAAAAAGATATATGTTGAAGTTATTTCAGTCAGCACTAGGAGGAGCTCACCACATGTTGAGTTATTACTGTATTTTTCGGACTAAGACGCACTGGACCATAAGACACACCTAGGTTTTAGAGGAGGAAAATAGGGAAAAAAATTTTGAAGCAAAAAAATGTGGTAACATATTTACTATATGGGAGTTGTAGTTTTGCAACAGCTGTATGGTCACATTGACAGGTGGCCCTGCCGCCGTACGAGGATGCATAGGGCATCTTTTTTTGCGGGACCAGATGTAATTTTTAGTTATATCATTTTGGGGAATGTCTATTGCTTTGATCACTTTTTATTCAAATCAGAGGCGAAACAGCAAAAAATACTTTTGATTTTTTTTTCCCGCTATGATAGAAATATTTTGTTTGTAGACTGGGCATTTTCGGACACAGGGATACCTAATGTGTATGTGTTTCACAGTAATTTTCCACTTTTATATGTATTCTAGGGAAAGGGGGGGATTTAGAACTTTTTATTTTTCTTTTTTATATTTTTTTTTAAACTTTTTTTTTTTTTTTTTAACTATTTTATTAGCCTCTCTAGGGAACTTATTATTGCGGCTGGTCATAGACCATATTACTATGACAGGCCTAGGAGTCTTCATAAGGCTCCCGGCTGTCACAGGAACTGGCTGTCCTGCAACAAGAAAGGTACGGGGGCGATGGGGACCGGCCCCGGGGATTAGCTTTAGTAGCTTTAGGGGGCTCACAGGTAGTAATGCCCGCGATCAGAGTGGACTCTGCGGAGACAGCAGAGATCTGGTAGCTATGGCGACCACTCTTCAGCAGAGCGGCCGCCATCCACACAGAGTGTGTATATATATATATATATATGTATGTATATTTTTACAGGGTGTATGTATATGTACATAAGTATGGATACACCCAGATAAAATGGAAGTGGTTGCTGATATCACCTTACCGTTTGTGGCATATTAGTACATGGGAGGGGGGAAACATTTGAGGCCGGGCCATCTGCAAAGCCGCAATTTTGGATTCAACTTTACTTTTTTCAATGCGAAGGGGATCATGTGACACATCAAACACATGGAGAATTGCACAAGAAAAACAATGGTGTGCTCATTTTTAACGTAGCTTTATTCATTATCGAGTTATTGACACATTTCTTATTGTTACAGCCATTGACATGTCCCATTAACCGACGAGGAGCGGACAGACATTGTGTTATGTCTGGTGAAAGCAGTACATGGGTCATTGCAGAAGACTTTAATGCAAGAAACCCTACGAGACCACCCATCTCCCATACCACAGTTAGCAAACTGTTTGCCAAATTTCGTGCAACTGGTTCGGTGTTGGATAGGCCCAAATCTGGACGTATGAAAACTGTCACCAATGACGAAACATCAGTGGCTGTCCTGGAAGCATTTACCAAGAGCCCACAGCGTAGCACTCAACGTATGTCCTTGGAGTGTGGCATCAATTGAACGTCCATTCGACTGATACTGGCTACACACAGATGGCACCTTTACAAGATCCAGCTGCTACAACATCTCACCGAGGATGATCCGGACCAGCGCATTGAATTTGCAGAGTAGGTGACACAACAACATTCGAATTTGGGCTTATCCAACACCGAACCAGTTGCACAAAATTTGGCGAACAGTTTGCTAACTGTGGCATGGGTTGAGAGGTGGTCTCGTAAGGTTTCTTGCATTGAAGTCTGCTGCAATGACCCGGGTACTGCGTTCACCAGACATCAACACAATGCCTGTCCGCTCCTCGTCGGTTAACCTCTGGGACATGTCAGTGGCTGTAGCAATAAGAAACGTGTCAATAATTCGATAATAAGGCTACGTTAAAAATGAGCACACCATTGTTTTTCTTGTGCAATTCTTCATGTGTTTGATGTGTCACATGATTCCCTTCCCATTGAAAAAAGTAAAGTTGAATCCGAAATGGCGGCTTTGCACATGGCCGCCATGGGCGTCACCCGGCCTCAAATGTTTCCCCCTCCCATATACTAATATGCCACAAACGGTAAGGTGAGGTCAGCAACCACTTCCATTTTATCTGGGTATATCCATACTTATGGCCCACCCTGTATATACACACGTGGACAAAATTGTTGGTACCCCTCGTTTAATGAAAGAAAAACCCACAGTGGTCACAGAAATAACTTGAATCTGACAAAAGTAATAATATATAAAAAATCTATGAAAATGAACAAATGAAAGTCAGACATTGCTTTTCAACCATGCTTCAATAGAATTTTTTAAAAAAGAAAACTCATGAAACAGGCCTGGACAAAAATGATGGTTCCCTTAGCTTAATATTTTGTTGCACAACCTTTTGAGGCAATCACTGCAATCAAACGATTCCTGTAACTGTCAATGAGACTTCTGCATCTCTCAACAGGTATTTTGGCCCACTCCTCATGAGCAAACTTCTCCAATTGTCTCAGGTTTGAAGGGTGCCTTTTCCAGACGGCATGTTTCAGCTCCTTCCAAAGATGCTCAATAGGATTTAGGTCAGGGCTCATAGAAGGCCACTTCAGAATAGTCCAATGTTTTCCTCTTAGCCATTCTTGGGTATTTTTAGTTGTGTTTTGGGTCATTATCCTGTTATGACCTCTGACTGAGACCAAGCTTTCTGACACTGGGCAGCACATTTCTCTCTAGAATCCCTTGATAGTCTTGAGATTTCATTGTACCCTGCACAGATTCAAGAAACCCTGTGCCAGATGCAGCAAAGCAGCCCCAGAACATAACAGAACCTCCTCCATGTTTCACAGTAGGGACAGTGTTCTTTTTAAGATATGCATCATTTTTCCGTCTGTGAACATAGAGCTGATGTGAAGGATGCCCACTGTCCCCCTTAATATTTTCTTTAATGATGGAGCCCTTAGCTGAAACAATACGGTCACACCCACGCCTTACTGGTGTCAAGCTGGGTCAGACTGACCACAGAATTAATTTATTTGCAGATGATGTGATTCTGTCCCTGTCTTATTCTGATAGCACACTAAGTACTGTTTCCCAGACTTTGTCGGATTTTGGAGCATTGTCATATTACAAAGTTAATGAATCCAAGTCCCAGATTTTGGGAATCGGTCTGACACCCACTAATATACGTTGTATTAAAGATTCTTCGCCCTATCAATGGTGCCCACAATATATACCCTACCTGGGAATTCAGCTGACCTCAAATCCAAAAGATTTGGTTAAGGCCAACTTTCCTGATCTGTTGGCTTCCCTCCAGAAAGAGCTTGATGTTCTGACGAGATTTGAACATGGTTGGATGGGGAGAATAGTGTTATATAAAATGTTGATCTTACCTAGAATACTTTACTATTTAAGGACTTTGGTGATTCCGACACCCAAGTCTGTTTTCCAGGGTTTCCAAAAACAGATGATGACCTTTATCTGGAATGGCTGTAAACCCAGAGTGGCTTTGCAAACACTCTTTAAGGTGAGAGACAATGGGGGAATGGGAGTGCCAAATCTGTACAACTACCATTTAGCCATAACTTTGGGTCAGCTTAAGTTTTGGCTCACATCGAACCACGACAAACTGTCACTGGCTATAGAGGCCCAAATGGCTCAGATTATGGATTGGGAGGGTTTTTTGTTAGAATCAGGGCCCGGCAAGCGCTTACCCCTCATTGCTCCGCCAGCTGTACAGGCCACGGTTGGGGCATGGCGAGCCCTTTGTGCTATTTCGGACAGTGACATTCCTGGGGTCACCTTGAATTTGCCACTTACAACACTCCCTCACAAGATCCCACATTTATCTATAGATATGTGGCGCAGCTGTGGGATAATGTACATTTCTGATCTCTATAGGGGTGATGGCATTGTACCCTTTTCTATGTTAGAGGAGAAGCATAATCTTCCCGCAAGGGAGAAACACATGCACCTGTGGGAGGATTTTGGCCGCAGATTTGAGACCGGTTGCTGGCGGGAGGCAATTAGATGGGCTAAGCAATCCACGGTATGTGCCTCACACTGGGAGCAGTATAGTAAATTGCTCTTACACTGGTATTACCCTCCCCTTCGTCTAGCTAAGTTCTATCCTACTTGTCCTTCTTGCTGTTGGAGAGGTTGCGGAGGGGTTGGCTCCCTGTTCCATGTGTTCTGGCACTGCCCGATCATCCAGCCCTTTTGGATATCAGTTTTTTCATTAATTAATAAACTGTGTGGAGGTGGGGTAAGATCTACACCTGAGATGGCGCTGCTACTGTTGGGCGTCCATACGACTCCAAGCAGGCATAGGACTGTCATGTGCCAAGTACTTGGTGCGGCTCGCCTGCTTATTGCCCGTAGATGGAAATCTGCCTCTTGCCCGTGTGAAGAATATCGCCTTGTCACGCCTCTTGGTGTACCTGCGATCACCCTTCTAACCTTCCACTCACAACCCGTGAGCGGACAGAGTTCGTAGGATACAATGAAACGAGCTATATAAATTTTATATATTTAATAACCCAAGTGGGTCGGTACTAATTAATAGCATATACAGAAATATACAATATTAATATGATCAAGCATAAACATACGAGCAAAAGAACGATGATACAGCACATAAAACAAAAACGGAAATAAAGTATAGAGTACTACCTGAGCCCCCAGCTGCTCTTAGCTGTCTCTCTTTCAGGCTCCACACAAAGACAAAAGACCTCTCTCTACCTCAGTGTCAGACCCTCCTCAGCCCCACCCTTCACCTCCCCCAGCCAGCCCTCCTTCTCCCTCCTTTGCAGAATCCTCGGAGAGATGGGTACCTTCCTAGGTGCGGGGAGGGGTGGGTGAAGTTAAGGTCACCGGACCACTATCCCCCATCGCCATCTGGCCAGGGATAAAAACCAGTGAGGCATAGCGTCCAGCAGCGTAATCTCAACTTAAGCACCACATTCCAACAAGTGGGGGAAGGACTGACATGAGCAAGTAAAAACACACTTCCAAGAAAGATATAAAACTGAGGGTCGGTTCATCACACCCGACCTTGACGGAGCTGATTTCTGTGGTATCGCTGAACTACCATTATGAACGAATTTATGCACATAACGGTGGAACCTTGGAGAAATTCCAGAAGAACTGGGAGGTTTGGGCGACCTTGTTCCCCCCACCAAATGCACATTGACAGTCTATATTTCCTGGCCATTTCTAGTGCTCTTGGTACACCCCCTTTTTTAATCACCTACGGAAAATCTTATTTGCATAGCCTTAAAATACCCGCTTAATAACAACTTTTTCTCTTTCTCTCTAATGGGCTTGACTGGTAGCAGGTGGGTCTGCAAACGTGTCTATGTGGCTCACTTGTATCATTTGTCCTTTAGGCCTGTTCACTTCTTTGTCTGTTCATTTGTTCTGATGTACCCCTTTCCCCCTCATGGCTACGCCTTGCATAAAGCCTCTTTTCACTATACTAAGTTTGGCTACTTCTAAGTATGACGGGGTTTTAATTTCTAATAAATTTCTAATATTTTTCAGTGTGTATCTTATTATGTATCTTTGTTCATGCTGTATTCTTGCGTATTTGTATTCCTCCTGATATATGCAGATTGTGTAGCCATGAATGTGTCCTATGTTTCTTGTCAACATGTAGTTTGGCAAATTACTTTTGTCATATTCAAGTTATTTCTGTGACCATTGTGGGTTTTTCTTTCATTAAATGAGGGGGACCAACAATTTTGTCCATGTGTGTATATATTTGTCTTTTTAAATATGTACTTTTGGACTTTTTTTCTTTACACCTTACTTAATCATTTCCATACCGCCAATAGACTATATAGGTCCAAGCAGCTTTCAGCAACTGCACCAATTCATGCAGCTACTGAAACGGGGAGCCCGCTGTAACTTCAGCCGGAGCTCCCAGAGAGAAGGAAGGTTTATTACCTTCCCTGCCATCCCGATCGCTGTGTATACACCGCTATGGGCGCCGCCATCTTGCGGCTGCCCTCTGACCCGGCGGTCACGTGATCCGCCGGGATCAGCGTGTGTTAGAGCTGCTGGGTCCTACAGGACCCAGATCAGCTCTATAGTAATGTGCAGGAGGCTGTATTCCTCCTGCAACTGGGGATAAATGTACCAGCCCCAGTTACAGGGGAAATCAGCCTATCCAACAATAAAAAAACAAAAGTCATCAGATGTCAGATATCCCCAAAGGTCTATTATGACCTTATGGGGACACAATGTAAAAAAAAAAGTGAAAAGAAAAGTAAAAAAAAAAAAAAAAAAAAAAAAGTAAATAAATTAATTTAAAATTTTTTATAAAATAATACGCCAATAACACGCCCTTATTACAGGTTATAGCCCCTCCCCCGACGACACCATACAAAATAAAAGTTACCGTAATTGAGAGTAAAAACTATTTTAAAAAGTTTTTTAGTAGCACTTTGTGTTATTAAATAAAAAAAAAAAAATGAAAAGTGAAAAAAAAGACACATTTTCCCCTCCTCTTTGGTTTAGATTTTCCCGGATATAAAAAAAAAATTAAAACACATGCAAAAATAATAACAACATAAAAATAAAGCCCTATGTGTCACCGAAAAAAGACGCAGAAATTAGGTGAATAACACATAAAATAAAAATGTTACAGCCCTCTAAACCGCACATACAAAAAAACCCGAAAATGTGTCTGGTCTGGAAGGGGTTAACTCCTTAAAAATATTTATTTTTTCAGCCCACTAGGGGGCGATCACTGATTGCAGTTTAATATGACTGTGTGTATAAAACTGACAACATGATGGCTCCTCCCTCTGTGAAACCACATAGGTGCTGTGGACAGGACTGAACTATTTTGTGCTAGCACCTTACATGTACTAGGTATGACAAGGGCTTAAGCGTTAACCACTAAATTACCATAGACCACCAGGAATATTACAAGAAAAGCAATGTAGATATAGATATAAAAAGCTGGCAAAGTGAGTATAATAAAGAGAAATTTTGCAATTTCAGTCAGGGACACCAACACACTTGGGAATCCCACCTTTAAAAATCATGCATTTGCCGCCATTGGTCAGTAGCCTGAGCCATAGTTGAATACAAGCATACATCTAACTGAATAAGGAGGTGACCATACATTTATACAGCCTTCTATTAAAATCCATGAGAGCTGCAGAAACAGCCAAGAAATCCTTCTAGCAAGCTATCCTGTCAAAATTCCATAAATGGGAAAAGGGCTATGTCCATTATTAAAATACATGTTAGCAAGAAGAATGGGACAGGTGGAAGGAAGTGTGACTACAGGATCAGACTGCACACAGCTTGTAGTCTGTTTCCATGGAGACATATAGGTCTACATAACAGCAGTAGACACAAAATACTGTAGTAGGACACTTACTTTTTTTGCAAGTTGACTTATTACTTGACTTTGATGTGTTTCTTTTTACATTTCCATAGATGTGATCAAGAAAGAGCTCTAAAAATATAAAATAGTCATTTATTATATTTGGTAAAGCATTTATTCAGATTAGGCTCTACACATTTTTTATTTTGCTTGTGTATATAGCGCCAACATACTCCACAGATATAGTGAAGACAGTCCCAAGTAGGGCTCATAATCTAAGTTCCCTATTAGTATGTTTTTGGATAGAAGGAAACCCACGGAAACACAGGGAGAAGATACAAACTCTTTGCAGATGTTGTCCTTGGCAGGATTTGAACCCAGGACTCCAATGCTGCAAGACTACAGTGCTAACCACTGAGCCACCTAATTCCCGTAAGTATGGACATGTCCTACAAATGAGTAGGTAGAGTCAAGGCCAAACATTTCACAAGACACTTATCTGCTTTGCCCCAATATCTCTTCCACTTCCTTTGTGTTACATCAAACAACAAAATTCAGCTTGAATTAAACTGTAGTGAACTAGAATATGAGCAATCGTACATCTGATATGACCTACAAGATACCTTGTTGCCTCTGTTCTCATGGATGTGGTTAGCGTGCATACTGATACATGTGGTGCACTGACCAGAGGCTTTCAGCGCATTACCACACTGCTACAATGACCAGCGGCTGAGTCATCTCTGGCCTAATTCTTGTTAAAATATTAGATCTTTTGTGAATTAGCAAAGTGAAAAAAAAACCCACAAGGAAGAGGGTAGCTTCAGCGCTGACAAATTCTAGGTCACCAGGTATTTTAGCTTTGAAAAGGTGACCGTCGTCTCAACAAGCTATGATAAGTAATGACTTAAAAAACTAAAAATCACTACATTTACAGAAAATGACGTTTTCTGCAGGAAAAATTCCTCCACAGTGCCAGCCGCTAGGTGTTTCCATTCCCTCTAACTCCCTGTCCATTGCCTATTGTTGAAAAGGATGAACTTAGGATAGGGTATATATATCTGTTGGTGGAGGGCCAACAGCTGTCCCCCAACACAGAGAAGTTCTTCGGGGGGTATGCGGTCTCTGTACTATACAGTGCACAGAGCCAGAAGCACATAGCTCTGTGTCCTGCATAGTGGCTGGACGCTACTACTGCAGCTC
Source organism: Leptodactylus fallax (assembly GCA_947044405.1). Taxonomy (NCBI): domain Eukaryota; kingdom Metazoa; phylum Chordata; class Amphibia; order Anura; family Leptodactylidae; genus Leptodactylus; species Leptodactylus fallax. The sequence goes on from CAMRHE010000844.1 coordinate 106,396, forward strand.
TACTCCCATTGATGTCACAAATTGTACAGTGTTGCGGAATATGTTGGCGCTATATAAATAAAATGTATTATTATTATTATTCTAGATGACAATGGGAAGTTTCTATTATATTCTAAGTTAACTTCTGTTCAAACTGACATTATGGGCTCCATTTCTACAAGATCTATGATGGATAGGATTCCATTGAATTGCGAAAGATTTTCAAGTTTCAGTGTTATATTTTCTTTTAAAAAAAAAAAAATCCCAGAGTTGGGAATACTATTATTTAACACTGTGGGTGTGGTGTAGATGAAAAAATCGCTCAATGTGATTATTCCTTCCTGTTGATTATATTTTCTTTACCAGGCAGAATAAGACACCAGAGCACACTATCCTGCCCATCAGGGGGAAAGGAATCGTGACGGAATGGAACCATAATGCCAATGTATGAACAGAAACTTAGAGTTTTCTCAAAATTCAAAGCTATCACTTATTCATTCACAAGTCGGTTCATAATGAGCTGTTTCGGTACAAATTTTCCAAAAATCTCGGGTACAGCCAAACTTGAGATTTTTGGGGTTTATAATATTGTTGAGTCTCTTTAGATCCCATAAAATAATAAGTGGAGGCCCGGGGGAAAAAACACTGCTCTTCCCTTACCTCCCTGGGGCTTTGCCACAGAGACTGGTCATCTCTTGTGCCATGTTCTATCCTCTTGGGTGACGTCACTGGCACCAGGTCACCGCTGAGTCCCGCTTATTGGGCTCGCTACTAGTGATGTCACCCAGGAGACCAGAAGATGGAGCAAGGGTGGATTGGATGGGAGCCTTGAGAGGTGAGAATCAGTGTCTGTTTTTTTTTCCCACAATTCCCCTGGCCCCTGTTTATTATATTCTGTGGTGTAGAGAGACACCAGAAGAGAGTATAATAATAGCACTTCTGGTTTGGATCAAACTTGCCAAACTTCACATATTTTGTGAGGCTCATCCATCATTATTCACATGGAGGGGACTCCACCACTGGGAGTTTATTGATCACTAGAATGGGGATCAGACATTTATTACCTTTTCCTCATCCAAACAATTTTAGGAAAATTCCTCCATGCTGTTATACTACTGCTCCAGTTCTAAAGATATATTATGAAATGAATTGGCAGAAATTTTTGGAAGACAAGCAAAGGTGAACATGTGCTTTAAACCTGAAAAGATGAGAAAAAGCTTATTTTATGGAAAGTTACCTTTTTTATTCTTCCTCTTGCAGTATATGCAGTACACACTTAGAAATATGGGAATGATGAGAAGGATAGTCAGATACAAATATTTGATACCTAAAATAGAATCTGATGCATATTATGGTTAATGGCAGAAATATATATGGCATTCAATATACATGCATACATATAGCTCTAGAGCATTGGTGGCTGGGGGGGGGGAGTTGTATTTTCAAATGTTAATTTTAGCTGACCATTTTTCCTATAGACATAATAATAATAATAATAATAATAATAATAATAATAATAATAATAATAAACTTTATTTATATAGCGCCAACATATTCCATAGCACTTTACAAATCAGAGGACAATATGAGACATTACAATTAGAGATGAGCGAAGTATTAAAAAATTCGATTCGGCAACTTCGGCGAATTTCGCGATATGATTTTATTCGATCCGAATTAAATTGCGGTCAATTGCATACCAAAAACTGCTATTTATTGGCTGCAGAGAGCTGGGGTGGGCGTCAAAATGGCGGAACCCCTTGGAGGCCGCAGTCATGTTTGACCGCGGCATCCAAGTTGTTAAAAACCCCAATCGGTTATGGAGCAGGGTGTTAGCTGTCAGTTACAGCTAACATCCTGCTCCATTACCGATTGGGGGGATTTAACACCTTGGATGCAGCGGTCAAACATGCCGTGTGCACTCGCGAAGGGGTTAAAGGGATGTGACATCACAGGGCTGGCTGCTGATTGGCTGCACGCATAGTATTGTGGGTGATCCAGCATTCCCAGAGTTCCTTGCCCTATGTACAGCAGCCATTTCGAACTAAATGCGAATCGTTACCATGAAGCGTGAGGAAATTTGGATTCGATGTGAATCAAATATTTTCTGAAATTCAGATCAAATCCACTTCTGCAGCTTCAATTCGCTCATCTGTAATTACAATGTGACAAAGAAATAAACATATCAAACAATAGGGGTGAGGGCCCTGCTCGCAAGAGCTTACATTCTATGACACAAAATCGGAAAAGAAAAAAATGAGTAAAAACACAGCAAAAACTCAACGAAAAGCACTTCAAAAAAATGCAGCATGTTTTAAATGCATTTTTTTGTAACTGTGCTTGTTACGTTGGGCCTTAGCCTAAGTCTCAAACAATAATTTCTCTATCCAAGACCACTTGTGCAAAGTTTCATTGACCTTTTAATGACCAATTTATATTGAGCCTTTTTTATTTATTTATTATTATTATTATTATTATTATTATTATTACATTCCAAGAGCTTTAACTTTTTTTTTTATTTTAATAGTTTGGGTCGTCGTGGATACAGCAATACCAATCATGTATTTTTTTTTTTATTCAGTTTTTTTTTTTTTTACTTAATAAAGCATTTTGTAAAATAAACAAAAGTTTGTTTTATTTTTTTTTTTTTTTTACTTGAGATATATTTAAATATTAAATATCTTTATTTAATTATTCCCTTTTTTATTCTTTAAATTTTTTGGGGTAATTCAGTTTATTAAATATAGTTCATATAATAGAATTTTACAAAATGCTTTATTGCAGAAAAAAATTAAAGCACAAAAAATACATAGCATGATGTTCCAATAATATACATATTATGTTATTTATCCTAAATAATGAAAAATCTGAGCTTGAATTGTTCATTCCACCTTCCAAAAAAAATAAATAAAAAGTGAGCGAATGTTATCCCAAAATAGTTCCAACTCATCTTGCAAATTGTAAGACCTCATACATTTTTGTTCACATAAAAATTTATGTATTATGGATCTTGGTGGGAAAAAACTGTATGTGGTATGATCATAATTGTATCACCACAGGAAATAAAGTTATCATATTATTTATACCACATAATAAAACAGAAAAAAAAAATTCAGAACAATGGTTTTTAACATCCTCCACCAAAACACTGAATAAAAGTTGCAGAATACATGCACAAAATAGTTCCATAAAAAAATGAATTCCTCCCACATAAAAAAAAACAAGCCTCATACATCTATATTAACAGAAAAAAAGTAGCAGCTCTTGGAATGCAATAATAATAATAATAATAATAATAATAATAATAATAAAAAATTGTTAGGTCACTGAGGCCCAATATAGACTGATCATTAAAAGGTAAATAAAAAGTAATCTTAGACAGAGAACGGATTGCTTGAGACTTGGCTTCAAACAAGTCACGTGGCGCTGTAATGTTTTGTTTTCAGGCCTCCTTGCTTGTAGGGAGACTGCAAACAAAACGTCACAGATGTGGTCACATGACCTGAATGGAAATCAGGTAAACTCTTTCCTAAACAGTGTAGGACTGGATCACAGTTCCTCCATTAGACAGCCAAAGGCTATGTTCACATGGAGTTTTTTTGCAGGCGGATTTTGACGCGGAATCTGCCTCAAAATCCACCTGCAAAAACGCCTCACATTGATTTCAATGGGAGTCAGTAGCAGTTTTTTCCTCTAGCTGATTTTTTCCGCTAACAGAAAAAAAAAAGCAACATGGCCTATCTTCAAGCGGATTCCGACTTGAAAAACCCATTGAAATCAATGAGAGGCGGAAAAACCACTAGCGTTTTTTGATGCGGTTTTTGAGGTGTTTTTTGTAAAAACCGCCTCAAAAACAGCTAGCGAGAAGCGAGAAGCTTCCAGGTTCATATAGTGTGCTGGAGCAAAAAAAACGCGACAAAAAAAGGCATCATGTACAAAAGCATGTCAAAGAACTATTTCCTAATTCCTGAAGCAGATTTTTTCAGCTTGCAAAAAATATACCCAAACACTTGCTTGTATCCAGGGAATATTTGACACTACCATAAAAATACAGAGCGCAAATTTTTTCATTTTTTTTTCCCTCAAGGCCTTCTTAGAGCCATAACTTTAAAATTTTTCCATTTGAGGGCTTAATTTTTGCAGAATAAATTGTACTCGCAGAATAAATTGTACTCTAAAATAGCACCATTTAGCATTCGGTAAAATATACGGGTCAGTGCGATCATGGACATACCAAATTGATATAATTTTTTTCATGTTTTAATATTTAAAAAAAAATAATTATAAGCTTTGAAATAAATAAATGTTTGTTTGTGTCACCATATTTTGACTCCCGTAGCTTTTTTATATTTCCATGTACGGACTGTATAAGGGATAGTTTATACAGGGGAAAAATATAGTTTTTATCGATACCATTTTGGAAATGTGTTCATAGTATATAATAAATATTTTTAATATTTTATGGCAAATATCTAGATTTATTTTTGTTTATCTACCATTATATGTATGCTATGAAACGTTTATTTTTTCCTTTTTATAGTTTTAAAAACATTGACGTTTTTACTGCGTTTTTTGCAAAAACTGCGGCAAAAAAGTGAAATTTTTAACCCTACCCATTCAAGGTAGAATATACCTGAAGATAGGTCATGACACTTTTTTTTTCCCTCTAGCTGATCTGCTACTGAGTTGGTAGATTTTTTTTTTTTTTTAAAGCGGATTTTAAGATGGATTCCACATACCCTAAATCTGTTGCACCTGTTTGTGGATTATGTATGTACACACTCTTCAAATGGAAAGCACCATGGAATTAATAGTGCTCTTAGAGTAAATAATGGTAATAATAAAAATAAAGCTCCATGCACCACCATAGGGAAAATGTAGTTGCAAAGTGCTCATTGAAATGAATCAAATGAATATAACCCACTCTACTCTATGATGCCGATATATAGGGCATATAGAAGGAGCTTGTCCAGATGAGACATTTTCTTTAAGGAGGACCTGTGTTACCACTTGGCTAGTAGACCCTAATTTGCATCAACTAAATGGACTGATATCTTTGGAATGGCTGAACGGATTTGTGGATTTGGATAAACAAAACACCAAAATGATCAGGATGACAACGCCTCTCAGATTATGTCATTGGGCTTTTCAGACCTGGTGACAGATCCCATTTAAGACAAAGACACAGTACAGTTATATCTACTTACCACTGTTCTTATCCTGGACATATACTTGTGTACCGTTCCCTTTTGCTTTTTTCAGTCTTGGTATTTCCTTTCTAACATCACAGACATACAGCCCGCCATCATCCCTTGTCACTCTAGCTATGGTCAGCACTGATATATTCTTGGCCACACTGCAAGTCATTGTATTATTTCTTACTTCTGAATGGTTGCTGTTCTCACTTCTCAGAACAGAACATAACACAGTCCCATTTGCTTCTTCAGTGCTTGAAGCCTGCTTTCTCCATTGTACTCTGACCTGTTGACTATCTTCACTATTCCAATGACATCTCATGCTGGCGGTGTCTCCCTGAGATGCTTTTATGATATTTGGTTCCTGTGTAATAGATATCTTCCCTAGGGCCATTCCTGTGTAATAAGCAAGTAATGAAGAATTCATGTTACATAGTATCGGACTCAAGAAATATCTCACAAATGTAAGAGGTTTCCATAGGGGCACAACAAGGCCTGGCTTCACCAGCTTGAAAACCTCTACCACCTACACTCACTTTCCATGCCAGTTCCTCCAATCCAAAATTCCAAGTATACCCTTACCAATGTTCAGAAGTTGGACGTTGTAGTTTCACAAGCCTTTCAAAAGTTTGCTATAGGGCCCCGCTCTTTCTTGTTATGACCATGGCTATTTATATACAGTAGGTAGTGTGAATTTCCACTTCTCTGAAAATTATGAGTCTCCTGATGGCCTATCCAACCACTAAAATGGTCAGAGGGCCATACATGTCTCTGAATCCCATTATTAAATTCTAAGAGAGTTACTGTCTTGGCTGTGTCTGTAACTCCACTAGAGTTTACAAGGAACCACATGTGTGCCTGTCAACCAATAGTGGATTATAATATAGTTGGTGCATTGGGGCACACACCAACCCATAGGGTTTAAAAGGCTGATGCTCAGAAGCAGCCCCCTGCACTGCACAAATGGCACTAAAGATGGCCCCTTGGAGACAGCCTTGAGGAGTATCATAGGAGCCGGGTGCAAGAACTGTGACTCCATTGATTTGGGGGGAAAGGGTCTGTGAGCCAAAATAGAGACTTCTGAAGAAAGAGGGAGAACTGGAGGTCAGGAGAAGAAGGAAGAAAGAGCTGAGTAGGGCAGTGTAAGGAAGCAGATCAGGAATGTTCATCCAAGACTCAGTCCTGACTGCATAACAGCGTGCTAGAAAGTGTGACAGCTGGGCTAATGCTTCTTGACCTGTTTACTCTTCAAACATGCAAAAGGGCCAATAACATTCAAATGCAAAACTAATTGTGGACCATGTAAACATATCAAAAAACAAAAAATCATGACCACTAAATTATAAAACAATATCAGTTTATTAGTACAAATGTAAAATGCTACATATAAGCACAAGGGAAATCAACAATGAGAGAGTACCACATGAAATATAGACCAGGTAGGAAACATAAGGACAAAATCAATAGTGTGGGTAGCAATAACACAGTCAGGAGGGAATACCTAGACATAAATAATAACATGCTATTCAATCAACCAAGGGCATACATAACCCATAACAATATTGGCATATATGAGAAATAAGCAATACCATCCTGAGAGAGATAAATACAAGTATACCTAAGTAAATGAACCCATGTTACCTCACCTAGTCAGACAAAAAAATTGCTGTAAAACATGTTAAATGTTTCTATGTAGTAATCTTGGTACTTGTACTGTATATATTCAGTCAGCTTGCTTATGACATCATCATGGATGTAATTACCAGGATAGAGGGTGCCCATCTTCAATGAGACCCAGGGTGCAACTATAAATAACTATGGATGATGGAAGGAGGTGAATTATCCGTGTACTGTGACATCACTGTGTGTATTATTCGTGTACTGTGACATCACTGTGTGTATTATCCGTGTACTGTGACATCACTGTGTGCATTATCCTTGTACTGTCACATCACTGTGTGTACAGTATTATCCTTGTACTGTAACATCGCTGTGTTGATTATCCCTGTACTGTGACATCACTGTGTGTATTATCCTTGTACTGTGACATCACTGTGCGCATTATCCCTGTACTGTGACATCACTGTATACATTTATTCTTGTACTGTGACATCACTATGTGCATTAGCTCAGTAATGTGACATCACTGTATCTTATCCCTGTACCGTGCCATTACTGTGTGCACTATATCTGTATTGTGACATCATTGTTGTGCATTATCTTTGTACTATGACATCACTTTATTATCCCGGTATTGTTACATAAGTGTGTGCCTTATCCGTGTGTATAAAGGAGACCACAATAATTGTACATTTTTGAAGTTCAGAACTTGCTACTTAATGTGGTGATGGTAGGGTGGGGCCCCATTGCAAGTTCTGGTTAGTTGTTATGCCCCTCAATATCACAACTATGTACTTCATACATGCAGTACCCTTGGTTCTTGTCCCAAATGTATAAGTAAGCTTAGTTCTGCTATGATGGTGTCTATGCAGTAAACATCAGGTAAGTCTAAAACTTTAGACAGGTGGGGCCCACAATCTGTATACAGTCCAGGGCCTATGGCAGCAATAATCCACCCCTGCTGACAATATGTCCTACATTTTGCTAGGAAAAGGAGTCACAATGAGTCTCGTTTCCAGAGCTGGTAAAGGGGTCCAAACCAATCTTTTCAACCATAGTCTGTACCAACTTTATAGGGGGTGGTCTCACAGTCATGACAATCAGCTAACTTCAGTCCACTTCTTGGACCTCTGCCACATAGCTGACATTGCTAGGGGATGCTGTAGTTAGCCCTGTATTACTAGTACTACACAGTGCTGGCCAAAAGTATTGGCACCCCTGCAATTCTGTCAGATAATACTCAATTTCTTCCAGAAAATGATTGCAATCACAAATGCTTTGGTAATAATATCTTCATTTAATTTGTTGTCAATGGAAAACCACAAAAAGAATTGTCAAAAAGCCAAATTGGATATAATTCCACACCAAACATAAAAAGGGGGTGGACAAAAGTATTGGCACCCTTTGAAAAATCATGTGATGCTTCTCTAATTTGTGTAATTAACAGCACCTGTTACTTACCTGTGGCACATAACAGGTGGTGGCAATAACTAAATCACACTTGCAGCCAGTTGAAATGGATTAAAGTTGACTCAACCTCTGTCCTGTGTTCTTGTGTGTACCACATTGAGCATGGAGAAAAGAAAGAAGACCAAAGAACTGTCTGAGGACTTGAGAAGCAAAATTGTGAGGAAGCATGAGCAATCTCAAGGCTACAAGTCCATCTCCAAAGACCTGAATGTTCCTGTGTCTACTGTGCGCAGTGTCATCAAGAAGTTTAAAGCCCATGGCACTGTGGCTAACCTCCCTAGATGTGGACGGAAAAGAAAAATTGACGAGAGATTTCAACGAAAGATTGTGCGGATGGTGGCTAAAGAACCTCGACTAACATCCAAACAAGTTCTAGCTGCCCTGCAGTCCGAGGGTACAACAGTGTCAACCCGTACTATCCGTCGGCGTCTGAATGAAAAGGGACTCTATGGTAGGATACCCAGGAAGACCCCACTTCTGACCCAGAGACATAAAAAAGCCAGGCTGGAGTTTGCCAAAACTTACCTGAGAAAGCCAAAAACTTTTTGGAAGAATGTTCTCTGGTGAGATGAGACAAAAGTAGAGCTTTTTGGGAAAAGGCATCAACATAGAGTTTACAGGAAAAAAAAAGAGGCCTTCAAAGAAAAGAACACGGTCCCTACAGTCAAACATGGCGGAGGTTCCCTGATGTTTTGGGGTTGCTTTGCTGCCTCTGGCACTGGACTGCTTGACCATGTGCATGGCATTATGAAGTCTGAAGACTACCAACAAATTTTGCAGCATAATGTAGGGCCCAGTGTGAGAAAGCTGGGTCTCCCTCAGAGGTCATGGGTCTTCCAGCAGGACAATGACCCAAAACACACTTCAAAAAGCACTAGAAAATGGTTTGAGAGAAAGCACTGGAGACTTCTAAAGTGGCCAGCAATGAGTCCAGACCTGAATCCCATAGAACACCTGTGGAGAGATCTCAAAATGGCAGTTTGGAGAAGGCACCCTTCACATCTCAGGGACCTGGAGAAATTTGCCAAAGAAGAATGGTCTAAAATTCCAGCAGAGCATTGTAAGAAACTCATTGATGGTTACCGGAAGCGGTTGTTCACAGTTATTTTGTCTAAAGGTTGTGCTACCAAGTATTAGGCTGAGGGTGCCAATACTTTTGTCCGGCCCATTTTTGGAGTTTTGTGTAAAATGATCAATGATTTGACTTTTTTTTTACTCTCTTTTGTTTTTTTTCAGTGCAAGCAAAATAAATGAAGATATTATTACCAAAGCATTTGTGATTGCAATCATTTTCTGGAAGAAATTGAGTATTATCTGACAGAATTGCAGGGGTGCCAATACTTTTGGCCAGCACTGTATGGTGACTAGCCAAATTAATGGTGATTCATATAATATACTGGAATGACTGGAGTCTGCCAGAATTGGAGCTCAGAGAATACAGTTTTTATGTCTTCCAATGCAACTGGTGTTGTGCTATAGTATCCTCAGCACTGCTTTTTCTATGATGGAGAACTCATGCATATGACAGTGCAAAAGCACAGACCCTGTATGGTAGATCTTCCTACGGTTCCATAGTACTGACTAGTAGGCAAGTACTATGTAGGGGTGCTTAAAGGGATTTTGCCATGAACATAACCATACTCATAACCATACAGATTCTAACCCCGCTATCACATGACTAAGTTTCAGCCATGAAACTCGGTCCATGCATTGGCCAGATTTACTGGCCTGAACAATATACCGGGAGACTGACTCCTATTAATAAGCTATTTATGCAGCTAGGAGTCCCTGCCCCCCAGCAACATAATGTCTCATACTGATTATAGTATAGGACAGTATATAACTGGGAGGTAGGGACTCCTAGCAAGATAGTTAACTATCCCACTCCTGGTATAAGGTGCCGGCCGTGTGTATGTGACCTAACCATGCAATATTTACCTGCAGTGCTCAATTCTATGGTGTTACTGAAGGAATTAGATTTTTGTTTTAAGCCAAGTAATGCAAAAATCCTTTTATTCTTAATAAAAAAATATCCTGTCATCGCCTTTATGATTTACTTACTTATATAAAAGCGTTAAACATTATTTTTATTTCACATAGTACGTAGGTTGAAGCCACAGAAGCTAAATTTCTTTTTTTGTAAATTGTGTAGGAAGTTTTATGATTGAAGATGGTAAGTGAAAGTGCTGATAGATAATTCTGCCCTTTGCAGAAAGTACAGTAAATTAGCAAATGTATAGATCAATTGTATTTTCAAAATTTTGACAATTTTTTGCAAATTGAAACAATGAGAAAAATACACTGTATGTAGATGAAGCAGATTTAAAATTAAAATTCTCCACCATAGAACAAATCATCAGACCAGTCCTTGAGACTGTGGAGCTTGGTGGAAAAGGATTTCCCTTTCCAGCCAAGCAGTTCCAGCCACTTAGTGTCCTTTATGCAGGTTGGAATTCATATCAAAATACATAAATATACATCAATTTTAGCGCCAGCGTAAGCAATCATGTAAAATAAGAAATATGTTATAATCAGGAAGTAATAGAATATTTATAAGCGGCACTGATGGATAAATAACGAAAAATATGGAACCTAAAATGATCATAACTATCGATATAAATTCTAAATAACCACAATTCATTACTGTGGAAAAAAGACCAAAAAAATTAAAGTCCAACTTTGGTTAATACAGGTGCATCTCAATAAATTAGAATTTCTTTGAAACGTTTATTTCTTTCATTTATTAAATTAAAAAAGTGACCTCCTATATTTTCTAGATTCTTTACACACAGAGTGTTCTATTTCAAGTGTTTTATTTCTGTAAATGTTGATTATGGATTACAGGTAATGAAAAACAAAATCTAAGAAAATTAGAATATTGTAAAAAAGTTCAGTATTGTAAATTCAGTGTCACCTGCCAAGGTTTCCTAAGCCTTTAAATGGTCCCTCAGTCTGGTTCAGTAGGACACACAATCATGGAAGACGCTGATTATGGATTGTATTACTGAATTACTGAAATGAATGAACGGTTCAAAGATATTCTAATTTATTGAGATGCACCTATATTAGCTCCAAAGTCAAAAAATGTCTCAGCTCATTTCTTACATATTTTACATTGCCTTTTTCCCATTTTTCATTTTACCCTGGTAAGACTATATTCACACAACCGTGTCCATTTCTTGGCCATGACAAACAGATGAAGCAATCTGTTTTATGCGGCCATTTTACATCCATTCTGTTTCCATTTGTATGTTTTTGATGGCAGACTCATCCATTTTGCATCTGTTTTTAAAGGACAATTATTAAAAAAAAATGGCTGAATTTCACTTGTCTTATTTTTTTAATAATAACCCACTGATCCGTTTTTAACAGCGTCACTTGGCCGTCAACTCTTTTTACATTCGTTAAAAGACAAATAAAGAACATGTTCATACAGAATACGTTAATTTACTCTCATTGGCTGTTTGACAGCCATTAAAAAAAAAAGCAGCCCTCACATGACTATTTTTCACTATTGTTTGAATAAGGCCTAAACCATCAACAAGTAGGCTAGTTCTGATTGTTCTGATCTCCTGTATTATATGTCATGTTTATAAATCCTATAAAGGGTTACTGCTGTTACTACTCATGATGTATCAGTAGGATATGCCCCCACATCAGTGGGGATGTAATTGCACAATACTGCAGAACTATATAAATTCCGCACGTCCTCCCGGCTACGTGCTATACGAAGAACTACTGTATGGCACAGCCCTATTCACATTTTGCTTCAGGATTCCTAGAGGTCCCAGAAGTTGGCTTCCCTCAGATCATAATGTTATGGAGTATCCTAGAGATATGTCATCACTTTATATGATAGAAATATCCCTGTGATGGTGAGTGGTGTGCTTAATACCTTACAGATATTTTCCATGACCATTTCTTCGATGACTCTCACTTAATCACATGGCCTAATCGCAACTTAGGTCCATTCCAGTGACTGGGCAGAGCTGCGATACTAAGCACTGAAGAGGCTGCAGCGCTCACATGAACACTGCAGCGTCTTCAAACAGCTGATTGGCCGGGGGCCCGACTATCGGGTATCGCACCCCTGCCGATCTTTACTTGATGACCTGTCCTATGGATTGGTCATCAATTAAGTGGGTTGTCCAGGATAAACTGTTTTTGGCAAGTAGGCCAGGGAAAGTGAAAAAAATAAAAAAACATAATCACCTGTCCCGGGTACTCCAGTGTCTCCCACCATGGTCCGATCCTGCTGCTCCAGGGGTCCTGTTCTGGCAAAAGTCCTCACCACACATGACCGCTGAGGCCAACCAGCATCTTCAGCAGCTTAAGTAAAGGACACAGAACACCACAGGTGATGTATGCGAGTGATGTCCCAGTTCCTTTCCTTAGGCCGATGCAGTCAGTGAACTCAGCGGCCTAAGGAAAGGACACAAAATGTCATGTGAGGTGAGGACTTCCGAGAAGCTCCGTAGGAAGACACATCGAAGCACCAGGGAAAGGCCTATATTTTTTTTTTTCCTCCCTGGCCTCTTCGCCAAGCACAGTTTATCATGGACAACCCTTTTAAGTCCTAGAAAAACCCTTTAATATCACCTACAGTCTTAAATGTATTTTCACACTTAAGACCTTGATAGAATATGGTCATCGATGCCTGATCAATGGGGGTCCAAATACTGTTGCCTTTAATGGTTGCTAAACTAAGGTAGAAATGTCTTGGTCTGTCTCACAGTTGTCAGAACCTAGTGATCAGATTGATGGTATATCTGACTAATATGTAAGAAAATACCCTGTAACACATGAATATCAGATTATATATATATATATATTATTATTTCATTCCTATTTATAACAAATATAGTGGCATAAAGAGATCTATTAACAGCAGGTAACTTGGTAGCCAAAAATTTTAGGGATATAACAATTCTATATTACATTTGCTTACTATAAAGCCAATGATAATTAATTGTTGAGTTCCCCTTTAAAACCATATAAAGTATGTGTCTAAAGAAAATCAAGTAACCTGGATTAAATATACAGTCATATATACTTCCTGTCATCGTGATAGATTAACCTCGAGAGCAATCTAGAAACAACATAAAATACTCACTGTGGAAAAGCAGGTAGAAAGCAGCGTAAAGCCAAGTGACCATGATGAGATGACTTTACTTTTCTTCTTTCTTCTGTGTCGAAGTAGATGCAGCTCAGATGAACTCGTGTAACCACCTCCTTCCTGGTGTCATACACAACTGGCTTTTTCTCCCTTCCCCTGATTTCAAATCTTCTACAAGTAGATTCTTACTCAGTTCTATGATACATTGCTATACAGGTTTACATATGAGAATTAAAGGGTTCATGCACCTTCACAAAAATATTTTTTATTGCTCCAATGTCTTGAAAAGAAAAATTAATTTTCAAATTGTCAATTAACCCCTTAAGGACACCGTGACCTTTTCATCTTTTTTTCAAGCCATGATTTTTTTATCTTTCAATGTAGCTGTCTGAAGACTTGTTTTTAGTGAGATGAGTTGTATTTATCAATGGCATCATTTTGGGGACACTTTAATTTATTGACTAAATTAACTATTTCTAGGGGATGAAAAAAAAAAATTATGGCAAAATTATTTTTAAGAGGTAACATGACATCACCCTTTCAGAAATGATGCATTATGCTTAAGCCTGAAGTTTTGCTTGGCCATTTAAGAATACTTCTGCTGTGCCTTGACTACAAGCTTACTCTAGGTTCACACCTGCATTGGGGTTTCTGTTCTTCGGGTCCACTTGGGGACCCAAAAAACGGAAACCCAATCCGCTTCAAAAGTGGTTACCTACAGAAACCCATGGACTCTATAAACTATAATGGGGTCCACCTGATTTCTGCCTGAAAAATGCAGAGAGAAAAGTCCTGCAAGCATTAAGCAGGCGGAATGGAGGACGGAATCCCCGAACGGTCATCGAGTGCAGGTGTGAACCTAGCCTTAGTGTCACTGTCCAGATGTTGGTCCATCAACTGCTGATCAACAAGAAAGCACGTCGATCAGCCTGATAACATAGACAAATGCAAACTGAATGCAGGAGGAACGATCTCTGCTGCGATCATTTCTTCCCCATTGGGTTTCATGGATTATCAGCCGTACTGTCTTGAATAAAGAGAGTACTGCTGATAATCCTGCATAAGGCCGGGGGCCCCACGTAGCGTAAATGCCAAGATTTGGCCACAGCTGAAACACAGTGGCGTTTTACAGTACTTGCAAAGTGGAATTCTGGCTAATCCCATCCACACATTGCAGAAAAAAAGTCTGCAGCAGAAATGCTCTTATGTCAAAAACACTTACTTGTGATATGATCAGCCGACCTGCAAGTATTTGCTAGCTGGTCAGCTGATCAGCAGCAGTATTAAATGGAGCAATTATCAAGTGTTCCTAAAAGTTCTCATTGCCAATAACAGCCCTGAATATTGGCCTGTCTAATAGGGCCTTAAAGGTCTTTTCTCATAAAAACATTTAAATTTGTATACAATTAAAATGTAAACATTTTTGCAAATATAAGCCATTAAAGATTTTGCAGTTTTATAGATTTTCTCTAACCTTTCTTAGTGGTGACATCTGTTCTCTTAATCAGTTGTCAATAGATACAACCACGAATACAGAAATTTTGCATGGTCTGACACTTGTCAGAAACCCAGCCATGATGTCCTTATTTTGGCTGGGTTATCTTCTCATACATGTAGTGTAGGGACATCTGATAATCTGACCACAATAAGGACATCATGGCTGTGTTTCTGACCATAGAAAGTTCCTGCCTTCATATTCATATCTATTGGCAACTGATCAAGACAACAGATGTCACCACTAAGATGGTTAGAGAAAATCTATAAAACTCTGCAAAATTTTTAAATTATTCATATTTGCAAAAATGTTTAACTTTTAATTGTCTACAAATTTATGGTTCAAACAATTTTTATTGAAAATAATTTTTCAAAAAGAAACAACATAAAACAGAAGCGTATCAACGGAACTGGCTGTGGAATTCAGTTCACATATAACAAGACTAAGGTCTAACTAGAACAGAACGTTTAGAGAGTCATTAACTGCTAAAGACCCAAAGCTTAACTAGGGTGGGGGGGAAAGGAGCAGAAAGGGAGTGTGTACTAACAGGTGTGGTGGACACTGAGGGAAGGTGGAGGAGCTTAGAGAGGCTGGGGTCTCCTAACCCTAAAAGTAACTAGGAACCCATTGCTGCCATCTATCGAAAGGCACCCCAAGGGCACCAAGTGGTGAGAAAGGCGTCTCTCCTGGGCCTCCACAAACTTCCATATGAATAATGCGGTTAAGTGCCTCTGTCCACATCAGTCTGGTGGGAGCCAGTGAGGGTTTTCACAATTTAGGAAAAATCTGACACATGGCCATTATGATGTGGCCTAAGGGGTTTTTCTTTAAAGAGGGGCCTGGAAACATAGACAGGAGAACCTGTTCAGGCGTGAGTGCAACTCTAGTCCAGCACATAGTTTTTTAGAGTTCAGTAATATCCGCCCAGAGAGCAGACCCTGGAGGACATGTCCTCAAGATATGCAACATGAAACCCTCAGCACCTCCACATTACCAACACATTGAGGGCACCGTTGGGTACATGGTGTGCAATTTAACTGGAGTGCTATACCACTGTGAGATAATTCAGCTCTCTTGCAAGAGATAGACATCTTGTGAGTCATGGCAAAGGACCTCAACCACTGCCCAGATGAGAAGGAGCAACCCAGTTCCCCCACCCATGACCCCACAAAATGGGATTTCTGGTCCTCCATCTTCTGACCCAGCAGCAGATTATGAGTGGGGAATGGACAAGGCACACTTCTTTCTAAAGGAGTGAGGGAAGCAGTGAAATTGGAGTTGGAGGTTACGTATTGTACATAGCTGCCCAACTGGAAATATGTACGCCATTTACAGGGAAATGTTGGTGAAGGGACGTAACCCGATGCTGTTGATGATGTCTCTAAATCTAGGAAACCGAATGCCACAGGTACTGGGTTGCCAATTAGCCAGGATGAAATGAGGACCACTCACCAATGGGGTCAAGGGACTAGGTGCAGTAAGCAACCCCAAACTCTGAGAGAACCTGCACCAAACAGAACACAGAGTGGCAAGGAGAGGGGAAAGGGTTGTCAGTGGCATGGCTGGCCAAGGGTGCCACCAAAACAATCCCTGGGCCCATGTCAGATTCAGGTCTAACTCCATCCAAATATTAGAGGTTTGGTAATGGAAAAGATCTAAGCTATTGGTGCACAAAGTCATTACCCCCCAGGCTTTTGCTTTGATTGAGAAAGTTTCTTTTGAGCCTAGATCGGGTATGGATCCATACGAAGGCCTGTGCCAATCTCTGGAACTTCAATAGATAGGAGAAGGGTAGATCATGGGGAAGAGTTTGGAAAACATATAGTAAACGAGGTAAAATATCCATTTTAAGGGTGTTGCTCCTTCCAAACCAGGACAGGACCAACCCAGACCACTTGTGAAGGTCATCTGCGAACAGCAGGGCATAGCTAAATTGGAAGACCTGTCCCAGGTTTTGAGTAAAGTGAACCCCCAGGTATTTCAGGGAGATCCCCTGCCACCTAAATGGGAAGATTGCCCGCAAGCAGGCCTTATCTCCTGCTGGGATGTTGACATTTAGCATTTCTGACTTATGTGTGTTAACCTTGAAGTTGCTGAGTCTACCATATTGCTGAAATTTCTCTAGAATGGATGGAAGTGAAATATGTGGGGACGTTACAGGAGATCATGTGCAAAAAGAGACAATTTGTGCTCAGTGGGGCCTACTGGTAGGCCAAGGATCAAGGGGTCTGAACGGAGGGCATTTGCCAACGATTCCATACCCAGTATATGCAAGAAAGGAGAGAAGGGCAGCCCTTTGTGGTCCTGTTAAGTATGGGGAAGGGGGCCAAAAGGAAACCATTGACCCATACTCTCGTCATCGGGCAATGATATAACACCATATAGTATCGTGCAGAGTCGAATGCCTATCGCTCTAAGGGTTGCTTCCAGTAGCCCCGACTGCACCCGGTCGAAAGCCTTTTCTGCATCAATGGAGAGTAAGCAGAGGGGATCCCCAACTACAAAGCTTTGGCAATCAGGAATAAAGTCTTGATGGTGTTGTCCCTAGCCTCTCGGCCCGGGAAAAAAAAAACTGACTTGGATCAAGGAGGGGATTACCCACTATAAGCATAAGGCTATCATTTTAGAGAAAAGTTTTAGGTGTACATTAAGTAGCGATATGAGGTGATAATTACCATATGACCCTTGATCTGTCCCCGCTTTCGGAAGAACAGTTATGTGTGCCTGCAACACCTGAAGGGGGAGCCACAAGAAATAGCATTAGACGATTGTAGGAGCAGCAGGAGAAGGTCAACCCTAAGAGACCTATAGAACCTCGGGGTAAATCCATCTGGACCACGACTTTTGCCAGATTTCAATTCCTTGATTACAAAAGTAAGTTCCATGTCTAAAATGTCACTAAGTCAGTTGTATAATCTGAAGAGATGGGTTGAGAAGCATATTCCCAAAGATATTCCTCCACGCCTGTCTGATGAGGGGGGAGAAAATATCCTCACCGAGTATGTTGTACAGTTTGGAGTAGTACGACTGAAATTCAATCAATATATCAGAGGTTGAGTGTACTGTCTCCTTAGTGGATGAGTTTATGGAAAAGATCCAAGTCCAAGGTGCGCAAGGATGTAAGGTCCTGGCCAGTCTCGAACCACACATCTGGTTCTCTGATCCAATATAGAAAGGATCTCCTGTCTGAAGAAAGAAATCTTTGCCTTAAGCTCGATGGGGATGTCTTATTAGTGGTCTCTTTACTACCTAGGGTACATAATTGATCTCTCTACCTGGAGGATCGTTCCTTCTCGAGTCTAGACCCATGGGAGATGAGAACCCCTCTAATTATGCATTTCATTGCTGCCCATTTAAACAGGGTGCTGGTAGTGTCCATGGCATTATTGGACATAAAGATGCAATGGTAGAGCCTACCTCCGCTAGGAATAGTCTACAAATTTAAAAAAGGTTATGTTCATGAAAAAAAAAATCAGAAGACCAAAACGAAATGCAGCAGTTTTTCATCAAGGATTTCTCTGGACTTTCCCTCTACATTTTGCTATCGATTCTCACTAGTCTTCTAGTTCCTGCAGCTCAAAACATCTCCCAGTATCATGCTACCACCACCCAGCATCATCGAGTTGGTGCTAAGTGGTGTCTGGTTTCCTTCGGATATAGTTATATATAAAGATATAATGCTTGCCTTCACTCAGTACGGCCATTGGTGGAGTTCTGCGGAGATGGTTGTCCTTTTGGAAGTTTTTTTTCATCTCCTTGACCTTATCTGAAAATCTACATATAGTTCTTCAAATTCATGGCTTTGTTTTTTGCTCTGCTTTGTCAAAAAGTATTTTCAATGTTCCAATTATGAGGTATTTCACTATTCGTGTGAACCCATCTGACCATGTCCTGCAACCAGATAAAGTCAGTAGAACTTCATTCACCTGGTTCACAAAAACAAAAATTAAAGGTCTCATTGATGCTAAATTTTTATAGCTTCAAAATTCCTAAAAACATCAGTAGAGTGACACTTTTCTGGCTACTAGAGTCAATATTAATGACTTTATTTTAGATCTTGAAAAAAAATAGCTGTTTCCTTTCCTATGGACGGTATCTTTGGATAACATGGCTAGTCTTGAACTTCGGCATTTTGAGGAGCTGCAAGCATATGGGGCTCGTTCAGGTGGCAGCCTATAATTATTTTCTACTGTCCAACCTAACAGGCAGTAATGACTCATTTCTTATTTAGGAGAAAAACTTTTTGAAATGTACTTTAAAATAAGTAGATTTGCCCCCCTCATATCCTCTTTGATCAGAAGATATGAGGACGCTGATGAAGCGACATTTCCTGTTAGTTATTTCCTCTATAGAAAGTAATAAATAACAAAGAATTTCTACACAAGTTTTGAAACTTATTTTTGTCCTGATGTCCCACCCTCCTAAAAAAATTAAGAAAAACAAAAATGGCAATTATTGCAAATTTTTCGAACCTGTCAAACCTGTTGACTCTGATCCTGGTTGTTTAACACCTTAGGTGCTGCAGTCAGTAGAAACGGCAGCATGTAAGGTGCTTAACATAGCAAGGGGGTCTTTGTCATCCCATGGCACATGTCTCTGCATCAATTGTAAAATATGATATTCTTAGGGTGATGATGTAATTCATACCCACATGTGACCCATAAGGTAGTCAGGAGCTTCCTTATAAAAAATACTGGAAATGTATTGTTCTTACAGAATAATAGCTATATCAGTCAGTTCTATTAGGCTTACATAATCGAGGATGTCCACAGTCAAATTTTCAGAATGCACAGACTTTATCCAGGCTTTTGTCTTTTTTTGAGTGGTGTTCATTTGTCCTTCTTCACACAACAGGTCTCAAACCCAGCAGCAAGCATCATGTAAGTGTGCTCCCCCAACAAGTCTAGCAGGAAAGGTAAGACCCCCACATGTCTGTATGTCAATCATTTATAGGAAGATGTGTCTAAGGAGCTTACAAACACTTTGCCACTCTATACAGATAATACCAATATAACTCACCCCTAACATGCCCATATGTACACTATGGTCCAGAAATATTTCAATAATGACATAATCGTCATTTTTTGGGCTCTGCAGCCACCACATTGGATTTGAAATGAAACAACTTAGATGCAATTTAAGTGTAGACTTTCAGGTTTAATGCAAGGGGTTGAAATGTTTAGGAATGACAACCATTTTTCTACAAAGCCTCCTCATTTCAGGGGCTCTGAAGTAATTGGGCAAATTAATGTTACAATAAATAAAATGGTCATTTTTAATACTTTGTAGAAAATCCTGTGCAGGCAATAACTGCCTGAAGTCTGGAACCCAAGGACATCAGCAAATGCTGGGTTTCCTCCTTTGTGATGCTTTGCCAGGCCTTACTGCAGCTGTCTTCGGTTGTTGATTGTTTGAGGGTCTTTCTGCTTTAAGTATTGTCTTAAGGAAGTGAAATGTCATGCTCAATCAGGTCAAGATCTGGTGATTGACTCAGCCATTGCAGAATATTCCACTTATTTGCCTTAAAAAACTCCTGGGTTGCTTTTGCAGTATGTTTTGGGTCATTGTCCATCTGTATTTTGAATCGCCATCTAACCAGCCTTTCTGCATTTGGTTAAATCTGAGCAGATCTATCCCTGTACACTTCAGAATTCATCTGGCTGCTTCTATCACTGGGTCACATCATCACTAAACAGTGACCCATTATCACTGGAAGCCATATGTGACTTGCCATCACACTGTCTCCACCATGTTTTACAGAGGATGTGGTGTGCTTTGGATCGCGAGCCGTTCCAAGCTTTCTTCATACTTCTCCTATTCCATCAACATGGAAAGGATTCTGTGATCATCCACCACTGTTATCTCCTGTGGACATCAATGCCTTTTTGAATTTCCGAGATCACCAGAATGTACCATATAACTATTAATTTGGCCACTCCTAACATTTACGCTCTCTCTTTGATGGATTTCTTCTGTTTTGCAGCCTAATAATGGTCTGTTTCACTGCCATTGAGAGCTCCTTTGACCACATGTTGTGGGTTCACAGCAACAGCTTCCAAATGCAAATGTCACACTTGGAATCATTCCAGACCTTTCACCTGCTTAGTTGATGATGGATTAACGAAGGAATATCCCATGTAGCCCATTAAACAGTTTGTGAGATAATTGTCCAATTACCTTTAGTCCCTCAGAAAAAGAAGCAGCTACATATTACAGATCTGTAATTCCTAAATCCTTCCTCCAATTAGGATGTGAATACCCTCAAATTAAAGCTGAGAGTCTGCACTTTATAGCCCATATAGATTACAGATAGATTATATCACTGTTAGTGTTGAGCGAACCCGGCAAAGTTTGGGTTCGACTCGTTCCGCCGAACTTTGCCCATAAGTTCGGTTTGGATACCCGACCTTGACCTGAACCTGAACCCCATTGAAATCAATGGGGACCCAAACTTTGTGACCCAAAAATGGCTATAAAACTTTTTTTTTTTTTTACTTTTTAGTGATGTCCCACTTTGGGACCTGAACCAGCGATACATTGATCACTGGTTCAGCACTATAGATTGCAATACACGTGTATTGCAGTCTATAGAGGAAGTCAGCCTATGCAGACGTATAGGCTGACTTCCTCTCTTCTTGGCAGGATCAACCAGGTAATGGAGACTTCTAGCAGCCTGGGGTCACTGGCCAGTCCACAGGCTGCAGAAGATACATATGAAGAAGAATTGGCCAGTTTTGCACTTGACATCCAGTATGGCAGTCCAGTATAGGTATAGTCTATTTATGGCTGTGTTGCTATGGAAACCTGGTAAATGAAATGTGAACTTACATTGGCTAATACACGTCATATGACTGAATATTTAAGTACCTGCGAACTGCTATTGACTCATACAGGACATAAATAGCTTGGTTGCTATGGAAACCTGGTGTAAAGCTGTGTGTATGTCAAGACTGAACCTGCGATTTTCCATTGGTCCATAAGTGTCATGTGCTCATGTGCATCTCAGTTTGGATATCAGTGAAAAACCTGCGATCGGTTGTTATGGAAAACCTGGAGTAAAGCTGTGTGTATGTGACCTTGTGTAACAGTGTCATCCACAGCGCCCTGCCCCTTTAAAGCTGACCTACAGCAGTGAAGAAAAATGGCTGGGTTGTTATTGAAACCTGGAGTGCAGCTGTGTGCATGTGGCTGACAATGCTTTGTCAGATTGGAGACGGGCTTGGGTCTGCTGGGGAGTTTCAGCAGCTTGCTGTTGTCTGTAACATACCTTATCAGATTGGAAACAGGCTTGGGTCTGCTGAGAGTTTTCATTAGCTTGAGCAGCAGCCATGCGTTTTGCTGCAGGGGGCATGAGTAGTTTAAAAAACGTTTCAATTTATAAGAATGCTGAAATCCAGTATGGCAGTCCAGAAAGTGGCGTAAATACCGGTTTAGCAGTGGTAGCAGCTGCCACAGGGCCCGGGACATTAGGGGACCCGGCGGGCCTCTGATGTTTTTTTTTTTTTTTTTAACACCAGCAGGTAACGGGCCCTATTTACTTACCGATCCCCACTCCTGTTCACGGCTGCCTGCACTTCACCTTCTGCAGAGGCGGCTGTGAGCAGGAGCGGGGATTGGTAAGTAAGGCCTGTGGGCCGTGAACCCCACAAACACTGCTATCATTATACTCTGGGGTCTTTTCAGCAGGCATCGGGCCTCCTTGGCGGCGTCCCAGATGTCGGTGGGCCAGTCCGACGTCATTATGCGTTGCGATACATGCCTGGCTCACGTGACATCTGGTCCAACATTGAAGAAGTAGCGGGAAGTGCGCATAATACTATATGAAGGAGCCACTATGATACTGTGTGCTGGGGCCACTATGGGGCAGAATACTGTGTGCAAGGGCCACTATGGGGCCTAATAGTGTATGCAGGGGCCACTATGGGGCATAATAGTGTGTGCAGGAATGCAGTTTGTGCGGGGGGGGGGGGGTCCCATGTCAAATGTTCGCCTTGGGGCCCTGCCATTGCTAGTTACGCCACTGAGTCCAGTATAGGTACAGTCTATTTATGGCTGTGTTGTTATGGAAACCTGGTAAATTAAATGTGAACTTATATTGGCTGATACATGTGATATGACTGAATATTTAAGGTCCTGTGAACTGCTATTCACTAATACAGGTCATACATAGCTTGGTTGCTATGGAAACCTGTGTGCCTGAGGAGAGTAAGCGCCTGCGAGCTGTTATTGGCTGATAAGGGACATGTGACCATGTGTATGGCAGTTGGAATATGAGTGAAAGACTTGCAGGCTTGTATAGACCAATGCTGGTCATTTTTTGGGAATACTGTACCTCAGGAACGGTACGTCCAAGAGAGCTGAGACCCAGTCTATAATATTTCCGGACACCTGATGTACATGTGTGCCAAATTTGGTGAGGATCGGTCCAGTCGTTTGGTCGCGCATAAAGAACAGACAGGAACTCATATTTTTTTTTTTTTATATATATATATATATATATGAGATAAGAGATATATTTTCCATTATACATACACACATACAATACTGTGCAAATGTTTTAGGTAAGTGTGCAAAAATGCTGCAGAGTAAGAATGCTTTCAAAAATAGAAGGGTTAATAATCTACTTTTGTCAATTAACAAAATGAAACGAATGAAGAAAAGAGAAATGTAAATCCCATCAATATTCGGTGTGACCTTTGCCCTTTGGAGGAGGAGTCCTGGAAGTGATGATATGGCCCCCACAGATCTAGTCCTGATCTCAACATCATCCAGTCTGTCTGGGATTACATGAAGAGACAGAAGGATTGGAGCAAGCCTACATCCACAGAAGATCTGTGCTTAGTTCTCCAAGATGGAGGGAACAACCTCGCTGCTGAGTGTACCAAGAAGAATTGATGGAAGGCAAAGGGCAAAGTTCACACCAAATATTGATGGGATTTAGATTTTGCTTTTCTTCATTCACTTCATTTTGTTAATTGATAAACATAAACCATTAACCCTTCCATTTCTGAAAGCATTCTTACTTTTCAGTATTTTTCTAGACCTGCCTAAAACTTTTGCATCATACTGTATAGTGAATGGTTTGCCTTGCTGTTTTATGATACTCTCTCTCATATAGGTAAATATCAAATGACCTATTTTTTAATGCCCTGACCAGATATTTTGTTGCAACTAATCATACACAACTTTATTCCGCTGTTTGGGAGATGGTGGCGTCACCCCAGGGAACTGAAACTAATTGAAGGCACTAGCATTTCTTTTTTTTTCCCCAAGTCATTTTTGTGTCATCTTTTTGAGGGTATACAGTATATAGTATTCAATTTATATTATTTATGGGAAAGTTACAAAAAAGTCCTTACGAGTGTGTCCTCCAGGATGACCTAAAAAGTTGCATTTTTGTACTTATCAAGTCCATAAGGAGGGGAAATATTATCCATCAATTATTTATTTATTTATTATGCTTACTTATATAGCGCCATCATATTCCGCAGCATTTTTCTTTACAGACATTGTGGCTGTAACACAGTTGAGTAATAATTTTCAAGACAGGTGAAAAAAAGGAAGTTATCATTTTATGTCAGATACTGCAGGCCTTGGCATATATTAGTACAGTTTTGGTTACAGTTTATCTGGCACAGGAAGCCACAAAGATCAAGTAGTCATTTTCAGAACCCTCCATACAAACCTAACATACAGTGCTGGCCAAAAGTATTGGCACCCCTGCAATTCTGTCAGATAATACTCAATTTTTTCCAGAAAATGATTGCAATCACAAATGCTTTGGTAATATCTTCATTTAATTTGTCTTCAATGGAAAACCACAAAAAGCATTGTCAAAAAGCCAAATTGGATATAATTCCACACCAAACATAAAAAAGGGGGTGGACAAAAGTATTGGCACCCTTTGAAAAATCAGGTGATGCTTCTCTAATTTGTGTAATTAACAGCACCTGTTACTTACCTGTGGCACATAACAGGTGGTGGCAATAACTAAATCACACTTGCAGCCAGTTGAAATGGATTAAAGTTGACTCAACCTCTGTCCTGTGTCCTTGTGTGTACCACATTGAGCATGGAGAAAAGAAAGAAGGCCAAAGAACTGTCTGAGGACTTGAGAAGCAAAATTGTGAGGAAGCATGAGCAATCTCAAGGCTACAAGTCCATCTCCAAAGACCTGAATGTTCCTGTGTCTACCGTGCGCAGTGTCATCAAGAAGTTTAAAGCCCATGGCACTGTGGCTAACCTCCCTAGATGTGGACGGAAAAGAAAAATTGACGAGAGATTTCAACGAAAGATTGTGCGGATGGTGGCTAAAGAACCTCGACTAACATCCAAACAAGTTCTAGCTGTCCTGCAGTCCGAGGGTACAACAGTGTCAACCCGTACTATCCGTCGGCGTCTGAATGAAAAGGGACTCTATGGTAGGATACCCAGGAAGACCCCACTTCTGACCCAGAGACATAAAAAAGCCAGGCTGGAGTTTGCCAAAACTTACCTGAGAAAGCCAAAAACTTTTTGGAAGAATGTTCTCTGGTCAGATGAGACAAAAGTAGAGCTTTTTGGGAAAAGGCATCAACATAGAGTTTACAGAAAAAAAAAAGAGGCCTTCAAAGAAAAGAACACGGTCCCTACAGTCAAACATGGCGGAGGTTCCCTGATGTTTTGGGGTTGCTTTGCTGCCTCTGGCACTGGACTGCTTGACCGTGTGCATGGCATTATGAAGTCTGAAGACTACCAACAAATTTTGCAGCATAATGTAGGGCCCAGTGTGAGAAAGCTGGGTCTCCCTCAGAGGTCATGGGTCTTCCAGCAGGACAATGACCCAAAACACACTTCAAAAAGCACTAGAAAATGGTTTGAGAGAAAGCACTGGAGACTTCTAAAGTGGCCAGCAATGAGTCCAGACCTGAATCCCATAGAACACCTGTGGAGAGATCTCAAAAGTTTGGAGAAGGCACCCTTCAAATCTCAGGGACCTGGAGAAATTTGCCAAAGAAGAATGGTCTAAAATTCCAGCAGAGCATTGTAAGAAACTCATTGATGGTTACAGGAAGCGGTTGTTCGCAGTTATTTTGTCTAAAGGTTGTGCTACCAAGTATTAGGCTGAGGGTGCTAATACTTTTGTCCGGCCCATTTTTGGAGTTTTGTGTAAAATGATCAATGATTTGACTTTTTTTTCATTCTCTTTTGTGTTTTTTCATTGCAAGCAAAATAAATGAAGATATTATTACCAAAGCATTTGTAATTGCAATCATTTTCTGGAAGAAATTGAGTATTATCTGACAGAATTGCAGGGGTGCCAATACTTTTGGCCATCACTGTATGTGCTGTGTATGCAGTACCCTCCCATGGGTGCCTCACATGGGTCTGTGAGGTGGGATGGCCAGTACTTGGTCAGGGGAATCCATTATACTTAATCCCAAGTAGGCATGGGAACCAGTTTAAGGTCCCTGCATGTAGTAGCCCAGATTTCTGCTTCCTTTACCTCTAGGACTAAGCAAGATTTATTATCACATTTAATCCTACAAACCTATAAAGTAAGTGGCACAGAATAATGGACAGTCTGCATAAATCTGCAAAAAACACACACACACACACACACACACACACACACACACACAATACTCACTGGCAACTGGTAGGACATCACTGTACACATCCAGCAGTCCCATAAAACGTGAGTGTGCAATGCTGGGCGCTGTGTACACAACAGTGCAAGGTACATACCGTACACACACCATGATATACAGAATATAAGGCACACTTCAGTCATTTTGCCAATAGTTTTAGAAGAAAATGAATACATTTTTGCACCTGCAACACTTTTTTTTTGGCACAGAAGGGTCACATACACTATACCATAAATTTGGGACACCCTTATAAATCCCTGCACCCAAACGAAGAAAGATAAGAATAAGAAAAAATGCTGCAAAGTACAAATTCAGAAATAGAAGGGTTAATAGTTTATTTTGTCAGTTACCAAAATGAAGTGAATGAATAAAAGAGAAATGTAAATCCCATCAATATTTGGTGTGACCTTTGCCCTTTGGAGGAGGAGTCCTGGAAGTGATGATACGGCCCCCACAGATATAGCCCTGATCTCATCATCATCCAGTCTGTCTGGGATTACATGAAGAGACAGAAGGATTGGAGCAAGCCTACATCCACAGAAGATCTGTGCTTAGTTCTCCAAGATGGCGGGAACAACCTCCGTACCAAGCTCCTTCAAAAATTGTCTGCAAGTACCGAGAAGAACTGATGGAAGACAAAGAGCAGAGGTCACACCAAATATTGATGTGATTTAGATTTCTCTTTTCTTCATTCTCTTCATTTTGGTAATTGACAAAAATAAACTATTAACCCTTCTATTTCTGAAAGCATTCTTACTGTGCAGCATTTGCACAGTACTGTAAATACTGAATGTTCCCATCATTCTCACTGTACATCAGCCAAAAGCCTTTTATCTACTACTTGAAACAAAAATTCTAGAAGTAAAGATGTAATTGTACAAAATGTATTTGCATAATCAACTTAATATACAAAAAATATATCAGTGACAGAATTTTTACAATATGATACATCTCATTGGTCACGCAAGTTTTGGCATAAGAGGTCAAAGTGCAAAGATTTCCATGAAGACTGCTACTTTCATAGTATTAGTAGGAGATTGTGCAAAAAAATATTAAAAATATTAAAGAGGACCTTTCGCCACCTCTATCAGCCCCAACTCTTTGCATAATTCAATAAGCTCCGCTCCACTGATTTTAATATAGTTAGCATTTTTTCCTCTAGCCCCTTCTGCTCCTGAGGAACAATGTAGGGCCACACCCCTCAATTGTAATTTTTTTTTTTTTTTTTTTAATTTCCAGAAGGAATAACAGAGGAACAGCAAAACAAAGAGTTATAAGAAAAAAGCCCCAGAATTGTCATTTCATATGCAATATACAGATGTACAAAATAGACATGTCAAGAGTGCAGAAGGGTCCTCTATAATTATTTTCTGCTTAGCACCGGAACTGGTGGTTACTGAAAATATACAAAAAAAAGTTCTTATTTCCTTTGGTGCAACAGTAACCCTAAAGTCCTCCATGCTTTTCATAGACATCCTCTCATCTAAAAAACAAAAACAAAAAACAATTACAGTCTCCAAGTCATACACAGTGAAAAACATTACCCCATGATACAAAAAGAGCAGTGGAAATTTCTTAGTTTCTAGGATATTGTCTATTTAGCTACCGTTGCACCAGTCATTACAAGAGAGATATGTGATTGCACCTGTGTCCATCACATGATCATGGACTGTATATCACAAGACCACGGACTGTATATCACATGACCACAGACTGTATATCACATGACCACAGACTGTATATCACAAGACCACGGACTGTATATCACAAGACCACGGACTGTATATCACAAGACCACGGACTGTATATCACAAGACCACGGACTGTATATCACAAGACCACGGACTGTATATCACAAGACCACGGACTGTATATCACATGACCACGGACTGTATATCACATGACCATGGAATGATTTTTATCCACTGGATGTAAACAATGAATGATAGCAAGCAATATAATAAATATATTAGAAAATTGTACAACTTTTCATTATACAAGCAATAACATTTATTTACTGGACATCCCCTTTAAATCTATTTATAAGGAATACTAAATTCATTCATATTAAAGTCGACAAACTTGGCTGGGATCTGGATCATATACACCAGGGACAAAGACGTCGTCAGTGGCACAGACTGTCCCTGGAGGAATTCACCATTCTGTGCCTGGGTTCAGGTGCAGGACTTGCTTTTGGCATTTCATGTTACAAAATATAGAAAAGCAGAAGAGATGTGATGTGAAGACTCAGGGCAGGAAACCACTAATATAGTTCTGCTCACGTAACTGTGGGGTGAACCTTTCATGTATAATTCTGTATATGTCTAAGGAATGGCTAATGAAAACTTCTGCAAGAGTTAAATACATACCAATATTTTATATTTTCACCATTTCCAAGATTTCAGCTTGATGTCAGGGGATGAAAACCATCTTGTTCCCATCCAAAGGGTGAATATCATACAGGACATAAACTGCTTATGTGTGTATTTGCTACAGTTTATGTGATGTAGTCAATCATCTCTCCCATGTGGGTAATGTTAAGGCTACTTTCACACATCACAGTGTCCGCCAAAAATAGGTGGAGCAAAAAGTCCTACATGGAGCAATTTTAACTCTGCCGGGTTCAGTTTGAAAATGATGGACACCCGACAGACCCCATTATAGTCAATGGGGTCCGCAGGGCTCTGTGTGTAACCAATGTTTTAGCAGCCGCCTTTCCATTGTTCTGGTCCATCGACAGACCCAAACAATGGAGATGCAATACTAGTGTGAATCTAGCATCACAGATGAATGCCTAAGCTGGATACCAGTGGCGTAACTAAAGTCTTGTGGGCCCCGGTGCAATCTTTTGTCCGGGACCCCGTACCTCATCCCTACAGTGAATTCTTGATAGTGATGGTTACGGGTGCTAAGGAGTTTAATCAACCTTAGTGTGGTTAGGGTAATCTGTGGGTCTCCTTGGCTTATGGGCCAGATGGAAGCTGCAATCTCAATACTGATGCCAGTGCTTATAGGCCCCCTAAGGCTCCTTGGCCCCAGTGCGACTGCACCCTCTGCACCCCCCTCAAGTTACGCTCCTGCTGAATACATAGTATATGTCATGAACTCCCAGCAGGGAGAAGTAGTAGGTCTATACATTGCAGCCTATGGATATGGAAGTCATTCAATAACAGCAAGCAGACAACATGGAACA
The DNA here is from genome assembly GCA_947044405.1 of Leptodactylus fallax. Classification (NCBI taxonomy): domain Eukaryota; kingdom Metazoa; phylum Chordata; class Amphibia; order Anura; family Leptodactylidae; genus Leptodactylus; species Leptodactylus fallax. The sequence continues at coordinate 136,094 of CAMRHE010000844.1, forward strand.
AAGGATTTGGGGAGGTTGTATAAGTGCCTACTTATGCAATGATTAAGATTTATTTATACAGAACTAGACAACGCCCTCATTGGTGTTTAGAGTTTACTTGCACATTGACAAAAACTGGTATCTTGGTAACAGAGGTAGCGATTCACCCGTTTGATTCAGGTGACGCTACCCTATCTATCTGCAGGGCTGGGTTGACTTGCTTGCTTCTGGTGACAGACTCCCTTTAAGACTTCATTGTTAGAACCAACAAAGCTGATCCTTCCTTATACAATCAGGGCTGCACAACCTTTTCTAGTCCGAGGGCTGCATTACCAGTTTGTACCACTTCCAAGGACCACAATGAAAATTAAAGAGGTACTCCTATTAGAGTCATGCATAGTATAGGCCATAGATGAGAATTATATTTCTGGGACCCACTTATTGGGAGAATGGGGGTTCTTTACACATCCCTGTTCACTACAAAAAGGAGGTGTCCCCAGATGTGCATACAAATCCACACTGTCGTTCCCCTAGGAGTTACAGAAACTACTCAGTCTACTGCTCTCAGAAGTGCCAAATATAAAAAGGACTCCCCCACACATGGTGCCCATAGTTCTAGGGGCTACAACCTTGATTATTCTATGGTTTTATTTTGAGGTATACAAAATGGTTTTAGGTCATTTTAGGTAACATGTTTATATAGTGTATATACACATATATGCACACAGTGTATCTTCATTGTTGTACTGCTGGTTATAAAGCTCTGCTCTTTGATCTAAGGAAAGAGGGGGCTTCAAAAGAAGAAGGAGTAGAATGGGTGGAGGTGCATAACAACATCCTATAGATAACATTTATTATATCTCTCTCTCTATATATATAAATTCAGTGGAATAACAAGGTACAAATACTCTAATACTCCAGCCCTAACCAATTACCCACCGTTGTCCTTCTTCTGCCTGGACATCCACTTCCACCGCTCCATGGTGGTCAGGTCCCAGGTTCCAGTCAGAGAACGCTCCTCCACTAACCTCACAGTTCCCAGTCCTTTAAGAAGAAGCTGAAATAACACATTTAGGTCAGTCCCACATTGATCACGGCAGATAACAAGTACAAATGCTTCAGACATACTAGATTACCTTTAAAGGGGTTGTCCTTTTTAGGAAACCCATTTTCATTTATACACCCCTTTAATGAATTCTGAATTCTCCAGGATCCTCATCTTTTGGACAGAGATGAGAGATGTTATAAAGAGCGTCTCTCTCTCTGGAGGACCTTTCCTGTCCTGCACTACAAGGACAATGGACTGATAAATTGAATACTGTGTAATGCTTAATTTTTCCCTCTGGTGGCGCTGCAGGAGAAACTGAACACTTAGTTCAGGTTTACACACATATATTAAAGCTGCATGTAGGGGGGTTTCAACAGGAAACATCTTGTGATCAGAATATTTTCAAGGGACTCTTCTAGCTAGTAGACACGGTCCATTTTTAAAGTGATATTTAAATGGCTTTGCTGTTTGAGGTCTTGTTTTTTGTGTGTTAGGATGTATTTAATATGATAGTACATTAATATTTTTTTTTCATTTAACGTTTTTGCAAGCATGAGCAATAAATTCTATTCTATTATAATTTTCCTTGTTATTTTCTATATTTATTGTATTGGTTGTAATCCTTAAAGGGGTTGTGCCGTTAAAGACACTTATCCCCTATAAGTGTCCAATCACTGGGGGCACGACTACCGGGTTGAGTGAGCCTGTATGATGGGCACCTCATTTACATCTATGGGGACAGAATGCTATGGGACTGGAATGCCAGTCAAGCAAGTGTGCTGGCACTCCATTTACAAGCAAGCTTTAGAGTGACTAAGTCCCCCATTTTCCTGATCACTGAGGAGCCAAGTGGTCAGGTCGCCAGCAATCAGACACTTTATTGGGATTAACTGTATAGAATGGGGGGGATTCATAAAGACTGGCATATTATACGACAGTTTTTATGTTCCCTGTGCCAGAAGATGATGCCTTTAATTCACAAAGAGACTGCACCTTGTCATGAGAGGCATCCCCCTGGCATCCTTGTGCCTAGGTGAAATTCTACACCAGCTCCAGAATGTGGTGCCAGTGATGGCCATACACATGCTCCCCCTCCTCACTTTCTGAAAAGTTGTGAGGTCAGTACAAGGCTGCCATTTATAAAGTCGTCATATTTTAGTTGATTTGAAACTATTTTACTACAAAAACCTGGCGTAAAAGAAATAATGGATTAAATGAATTTTGAAATGATTTATACAATCTGAACTGTTTTTATTAAAATATATTGTTTATTTTTCATTTATACACATAGCTAAATGAAATAATTGGTTACAAAAAATATTTTAATTTCGCTAAACTTCATGTAATGTCTTTTTTTTATTTTTTTTTTACTATAATACAATGGAGAACGTATGTATTTTAATGCATAAGAGTCTGTCCATCTACAAGGGAATACTTTAGGACAGCTTTGGGAGCCTTTGTTAGTCCTGGCAATAGTGATCACCAAAGCTGACAACTGGTGGTCGAAGGGAGAGTTTTCTCCAATCCTGGGCCATTGTCCAGGACCAAAAACCACCAACGCCAGCCCCCACTCCCACACCCAGTGATTTACATCTATAGCATCCAATACTACTAGGATTTCTAGAATGTTGAGCCAGATTTCCAGTAACAGAATTCTCTATGCAATGTCAAAGGAACTGCGTTGTCCATCAGTGGTGATCTAAGATCAGACCTCACCAATGGGATCACATCAGAAGATCATTATGGAGGGGTTAACTGGAAATGATCCCCGTGTCCCCATTTGTAGAAGTCAGTGTGGTGTGACAGGACAGGGTGTCACAAAGTTATGACTGCCTGACTAATAAAAGCATGTGGTCAACCTCAGAGGAAATAGATAGCTTGGTCGGTAACCTCCTTCCTACACTTCAAAGGAAGAAGTAGTGAATAGTACTTATTGAGTTGTCCTGTTCTTGCAGAATCTAGCCATTTCTTACTGACAACCATTACAAGCATGACTGCCATTACTGCTACTACACAGGTAGTCACAGAACTTTCCTAGACTGTTAAGAGTATGTTCACACAGGGAAGCTTGGAGCTGACTTGAGGCAGATTCCACACGAATTCAGTCTTCCATTCATTTCAATGGGAAGTAAAGGCAGACTTTTTCTACTAGCTGATTTTTTCATCCTGCCTGAAACTCCCACAGAAATGGTAAAATTTTAAGTGGGTTTTTTTTTAACTAACGTTTGGAACAGATTTTCAGAATTAGCATCAATATCAGCTTCCAAAATCTTATTAATTTTCTGCTTTAAATGCCCCCCAAAGATCTATGATGTGTAAAAAAAAAAAAAAAAAAAAAAAAAAAAAAAAGATGCTACTACCACGCCCATGTCACAGGTTTTAGCCCCAGCCCTGGCAAAAAAATAATTAAGAGAACGAAGAACCATAATGGAGAGAGAGAACTATTTAAAATTTTAAAAAAATTAAAAGTGAATAACGGTTTCCCTATATATTTAATAGGGGAAAAAAAACGCAGAGAAAAATGCAATGAAAAACGTTGGTTTTTTTAGCTGCATTTCGCTACATGGGTCCTCAGTCTTAAAGTACCATGTGCTACCGAGCTTCCATGTTTGAGGCTGAAGAATACTTGTGCCTCCCAAAAGTCAGACAGAAAACTTACAAAAACACAAACTTTTCGGCGATGTTCACTCATGAGGAAATGGTAAATTTGTGCATATGTTTTCTACAAGTTATGCTGACAAGTGTGACGGGTGAATAAATTATAACCATCTGTCATGTTAACAAATCGATCTGTTATAAGACAGCAGATACACACGGATGTATGGAAGCAGCTCATGTGCATCTCCACAGCCTGTGCTAAAAAAAACAGGGTCAGACCCCCTCAGACACCACATCCCTCACATGGGCCTAGTGGTTCGTGGTATATATAGGGCTACCTTTCCTGCTTATACTCTAGCTGCAGCAATGCATATTGTATAGCACTTTAATGTGGATTTTCCTATGAACAGAGGATTTTATTTACGGCACTATTATCCATCTATACTACCATTTGTATTATTGCAGTTTAGTGTGCTGGTAACTAGATGGGGGCCCATTTCTGACTTTGCTATGAAGGCTATTTCCAGTTATGCCCCCTGCTGGTAATGCTAAAAGATTGTTTACAGATAAAGTACTTAAAGGGGTTGTCTGAAACTCAGGATGGAATTAGATAATGATGACCCAACCACAGAATAGGTCATCAGATCGGTCAGTCTGACAGTCGGAACCTGCACCGATCAACTCTATCAGGTGCCCAAAGTATCTCTGCTCCTACTCAAGTGAACAGGAACAGAGCTGCAGTTCCCCAGGACCACCACTGCAGTGTATGGACCAGAAGCTGTATGCCGTATATAGAGCTCTATAGGGTGGATAGGTCATCTGTATCCAATTTTCCTGAGTCTCAGGCAACCGGTTTAGGCTAAGGCCCCACGTAGAGGGCCGCACAAAAAAAAAAAAAAACGCTGTGGGAAAAACAGTGGAAACGCATCGCTGTTTTACCTGCAGCGCTTTCACGGAAAGTCCACAGAGTTTTCATCTGTGGACTTTCTGCTTCAATTATACCTATACGGAAACCGCCAGTTTTCCATAGGTATATATGACATCCTGTGATTTACAAAAACGTAGCGGTTGTGGAAAACGCAGCATGTCCGCTGCGGATATTCTTAGCCAAAATCCCATCCACTTTGCAGTGACTGTAAAATGCTGCGGTTTTTGCCCCCGGCGTTTCCACACGCAGCAAAATCGCGGTGTTTACACTTCGTGGGGCTCGGCCTTAAATGGGTTTTTCCATGACCATAACCTTATCTAAATTTGTAGACAATTAAAAAGGTTAAACATTTTTGCAACTATAAATAATTAAAAATTTTACAGAGTTTTATAGATTTTCTCCAACCATCTTAGTGGTGACATCGGTTGTCTTGATCTGTTACTAATGGATATGACATGAATGCAGGAACTTTCTATGGCCTGGGACTTGTCAGAAACCCAACCATGATGTCCTTATTGTGGACAGGTTATCAGGCAGGGACACTACATGAAAAGATAGCACAGACACAATAAGGACATCATGGCTGGGTTTGAGACAAATCCCAGACCATAGAAATTTCCTGCATTCATGTCATATCCATTGGCATCTGCCCAAGACAACAGACTGTCAGCACTAAGATGGTTAGAGGAAATCTTTAAAACTGTAAAATTTTTATTTACTTAAATTGGCAAAAAAATGTAACTTTGAAATATCTACAAGATATAAATACGGTTATTTCATGGGAAATCCACTGTGACAATATGTCAGGGAGCAAGGACGGCCAAGGAAATTAAAGTCGCTGTAGCTGTATATAGTGTATTAGACAACAGTGTGCAGGACTGCCCTACGGAGTGGACTACAAATGGGACATGATTTATGCAAATTTATATTAAAGTGTCTGTACTGGAACTTTGGGGGGGGGGAAGCGTTTAGAAATTTCATGTGATTTGGGATATAGATTTTAGTATGTATACCCATGGAGTGCTACATAACAGTGAGTAGCCACCATCTACAGACAGTCGTACATATCACTACATAGCTGCCTGACAAATATTAACAATTTCTTTAACGACACTTTATTGGGGAAATGCGGTTTATGTGATCGCCTAGTATTTCCCCAAAGGTATTCAGAATTCCTTACTAAGGACCGGACTGACATGTAGAACTAAGAATATTCTGGCATTAAACGTATAAGCAGTCTTCTGATAAGGGTATTGCAGACTCCTAGTGCTGCTCCAGCAGATTTTGGAGACTATTCAGCAGATTGAAGGACATGTTCGTTGGATGAAGTCTTGTCATATTTGCATAGTCTACATGTGCAGCAATAAGACTGACAGGTCTCCTTCTGCCTTACAACGAATTACACCAGGTTTTCACAGATTTGTTATTACTTTTCATTAAAGGTATATGCAGAGAATTCCCCAACGTACAGATGTAGCAGAGCTAACCTGAACTTCTGCAATTGGTCAAACTGCTGCAGCGTGATGTCTTATCACAGACGCTAACAAAAACAAATGAAAAGTCTTTGAAAAATATTTATCCAATGACTTTTCATTAGTTTTTGTTGTTACTTTATATGACAATAACTTTGAGATGCTATAACTTACACAAGTGATTTTGAGATTGTTTTTTCGTGACACACTGTACTTCATGTTAGTGGTAAACATTGATCAATATTTTTGTATTTATTTATAAAAAAAAAAAAAAAAATTGCAATTTTCAGAGTGTGAAATGCTCTTCTTTTCAGACATACCACCCAGATACATTAATAAATATTATCTACCATAGCTTTATATTGGCATCATCTTTTAATTG